>BMAO01021803.1:0-470470 GCA_019973975.1 Trichonephila clavata
TCTAAAGTAAGCCAGTAACAGCCTCCGGACAGGAGTGATCACTTTTGTCTAGTGGTATGTTACGCGCTTACGAATCGAAAGGTACCGAGTTCAAACCTTCACAGATCATAGTTATTTCAAATCATTAAAAGGAACTAGTATAGCTTTAAGGGATACTGAGATACAGATCCTGTTCACGAAACAGGATCTGTATATCTCAGTAATGTTAAAAATAGGTATTTTTAAGGAACATTTATAAACATTCTACTGAATAAAAAAAACTCCCATTTTTTTTACTGAATATTCTTTAAACCATAATACATACTTAAATCAGAGATTTTATGGATAGGATGTCTAGTTATTTTTTTAAAAAATATATTGCACAAATCTCTTCTTTTTTTTTTTTTCAAAAACAGTGAAATTTCATGATGTTTAATGCTATAATATAAGTCAGAATATTTTTTTTGAAAAAATACCTCGATTAAAGAATGTATTAGAGTGTGTAATTTTTAACTATGCAAAGTTATACGCTGTTAAATCCAGTAGTTTAGGAACAAATGTTCCTTATTTGGTAAAAATGTTAGTTTTGAGAAAAATGAATTTTAGTAATGGATTTAGTAGACTTTGACAGGTGGTAAAGCATTTTCAAAAAATTAATAACAATACTTCTACTGCACGTAAAGTGATAATTTTTGCTACATTAGAAGCGTAGAAATTCATATTTTATTAAAATGGAAAAAGTGAAAAATGTGTTTAGGGGCCGAAATTCATGAACCTACCCCTTAATTAGAAAGAACACTTAATATATAAGTAAAACGAGAATGTAATGAAATAGAAATGATATTGGAGTATTACGTAACATTATTTTTCATAATTTGTTAAGCAGGAGATTTTTGTTCGCCAACTGGACCTTGGAAAGTTCTTTTCAAATACATATGTCTCCGGGAAAATTTCCAAGTGCAAAAATTTGTTTTATCGACTGAAAGAAGCACTAGGATATGGCCACTAGGCACTATACCATCGGAAGAAGTGGGAAATATTCTGTGAATCAGAGTTTTAATATCAACGCATTGTTCTTCCCTGTTGTCTACACTACGTTGAAATAAATTGAAATTACAAATACAAACAATTAAAGACTTGGTGGGTTAAATCTCTAACAGCACCATGATGACAGAAGGGAATGCTTTGAGTTTTTAGTCTATTTAAAATATGAAGCAGGTACGTGGCTCATCAAGAAATGTGTTGCGGTAGTATTATGTATAGTAAATACGTGAACATCTTCTCCAAATTTTCATATTCAGCTCTCAAAATCAATTGCATTATAAAATGCAATGGTAGATAACTAAAGTGTGCGAGACCTGACATAGCTCACTAGTGTTCGGAGCAGCACTTCAACCGCCCACCTGCAGGTAGTTTGCTTATTTTCGAGTTCCTCTGTTCGGCAACCATCCCGATTTTGACCTACAATTGTTCTTATTTCATTTTTCTTTACCTCTTCTCAACTCGAGATATCCAGTCGTCATCATTGTTATTTTTCCTCTTTAACGAATCGCTCTGGGTTAGAGAGACGGTCTCTCTCCGGAAACTGGGTTACCCCATGCCGCACGGAGCTCTTTTTTTCTCCGCTGCCTCGTCAATTTGTGCAACAATGTAATTCCGCGAAATTATATATTTTTGAACAGGATATGACATTTGAACGTCTGCGGAAAGGGTTGTCAATAAAGATTTTCATGTTCATGTTCTTTTCTTTTTCTTCCTTTTTGTTTTTAAAATTTTATTTTAAGACGGATTTGATGTAGTAAATGCTGTAACACAACGCATACTCGGAATTACTTTTATGTTAGACGCAGCATTTTCACGAAAAAGTTTTACTCGACAAAAACGAATAAAACTCGGCATGAGACTGCAATTTTGGAAACTATTTCTTGACATCATATGTTTCATGTTTTAAAAATATATCCCTGAACTGGATAACTCAGCACTATTAAGTACATAAATATATAGGTAATTAATTCTTCTAAACCTCTCCTGCTATCAGTTTTTTTTTCTTCATTTTTATTGTTTTAACCTGTTTTACACCATTTATATATTTTTTTTCAAATTTATTTCGATACATAAGAACTGTAATGAGCTGCATCTCTTAGGTCTTTCGATATAAAAACAGTCTGGAAAGATTATTGGATTGGTTAAATTGAGGCCACGAGGCAAGAAATATTGCAGTTTGGCAATGTAGCCCCTGGTGCTAATAGTCCCACTTTGTGAGTATGTATATATAATCATAACACATAGAAGAAGGAATTTTTTTTATGGTCAATAAATCTATTAATGTTTAAAATAATTTACGTAACGTGACATTTTATCGCCATAAGCGCATGCATAGAATTTCAGTTCTTACTGCGCCGATTCACACCCTTTCATTAATAATAGAGAACGGATAAGAGGAAACAAAAATTTCAGACGTTCCAGTTCACCATGCAAACAAATTCGCCTCAGCAACCATTAGTTAAAGGACAATAAAACCCCGAAATACACAGAGTTTTTGAAGCCGTTCTTTGGAAGGAATCCTGGTGGTGTCGATTGCATCGACACACTTGACTGGTTTGCTGATACGTCTCGAGGCATCCGGCCGATTCCAAATATCCACCGAGGTTTGTTTTTCTTCAGCCACGTTTTTCCAGAGAATTTTTCTTCAGTATCATCCATCTTATTTCTTGGCTTACTTTTTAAACGGATCCCAAACCGTACGAATGCCACTAAACATCACCAAAACCTTCTTGTGCCATTAATGTGGGTTAAAGGGTCTCGCTCATTTGAGGTATTCACCGATTCTTTTCACATTTGTTTTTCTGGTTATCAGAAATTTATTTAAGAAAATCAATCATAAAACGTGCGTGACTGCGATTTTTTTTTCTCATCGAGGTTAAATTTTTCATATGATTTTTTGAAGAGGAGCTAGATAAATAAATGTAACCACGATTTTAGTACATGGAAATTGTTAGAAGATTGATTAAGAAAAAAAAACAAATAGCATAATCCAAAAGAATGCGGAAAATAAGCTAAAAATTCATAAGATGTGTAATGAAAAGTGACACTGAGGAATTTGGATTTATATGAAATAAGAACTTATTTCAGAATTTTTCATTTATTCAAGAAACATAAAAAAAAAGTATTTCTTCAGTTATATAATTAAGTTCCGTTTTCTTAAAATTCAGTTTAATTTTTTAAAATACATAAATTAAGTATTTTTGTTTATTAAAGTAAAATTTACAAAAAATTGTAAGACAGGGCGATATTAAAAAATATATGACTAATGCAAAATAGTTTTGTTTTAATTGTTCTAATTAAATTTTATTGTTCTGTGCATAAAAACTTAAATAACATTAAGGGAACCGGAACGTTCTCGATGACGCAAAGCAAGCAAAATTTCGATTTTCGAAGGAACATTATTTTCAAAACAAAGGACTCCATAAACAAAACAAAAAACGCGTCACACATTCTACATACTTTTCTTAATACACTATAACATAAAAATTTTAAAGATGTACAATATGTTTAGACATATAAGGATTTGAAACAGTACACTTCAAAAGGTGCTTTCATATACATGGTGTTTATTAGGTACATGTAGTTTTCCTTTTATAACATATAAAACAACAAATCATGCTGTTTTAGTTACAAAATTGTATCTTTATTTAAATGCTCTGGTTTTTTTTATATTTCATTGCTTGGAAATGTTTTTTAAAAAATTTGAATCTGGATTTTTTAAAATTTTGATAAAAATGGTCATTTTTTCTAGAAAATTGGCAGTAAAAAAAAAATACTAACATTTCCGGAATTAAATTAGTAGCATTAAATACATTATTAATATACAAAAGCTCAATCAAATTTCACTAAAATATAATAGATATATTTTTCTACGGAACCTAAAAACTAGAAAAAGACACTTTGAGTAATATCAAAAAAACTAAATAAAATGGTACAGTTACTAAAATTTGATATCTGAAGTATTCCAGATTTGTATTCATCTTGCATGAACACTTCTAAAGCATCCTTTTTCCTTTTATTTTGTCTTTCAATAGTCTTGGCCTCTTTGCTGGCTTTTTAAACAGTCATCTCGGTTTTACAAATTCTAACTTTGTCAATTTTTCGAAGGCCTTCACAAGTGTTTATCGCAAGATTTATTTATGGTGCTCTTAATAATTTTGTCCCTTCATGTGCATCTTCATTAAAGCATATCACTGCGTCCATTACACCAATTTGCAAATTTTGTGTGTGCTCACAATTGTGTTTTTTGGAACTTGATTCCATACACAGTTATTTAAGCTTTTATTTGGGTTTTGGGTACGATCATGCAAACATTTTAGTAAAAGTTCTTTGCAGATAAGTCTCTAAATACATGTTTAAAAAAATGTGTATATGTTTTCAATTATGTTTTTAATCTTGCCAAGAACTGGTTCTTTAAGGGAATTTTTTGTAGATATACTTTTCTCCAGATATAAAGACATTTGTTGTAACCGCCATAGCTGTCGTTTACATTTTAAAACTGCAATTTCTCGGGTATTAAGCTTTAAAACTATACATGTTATACATTTTTGGAATCAGCATTAAATTTACTATTTTTAAGGATAAAAATCAAAAAATTGATTTTCCGAAGGTGAATAATGTTCCGGTTTCCTTAAAAGAATAAATTAGCATTCATAAATAATCCATTAAATAGCCGAATTCCAGTGGCTAATAGATGCATCTGCCGCTACTTTAGCATATTAAAACGGCCTCAAAGGTTGAAATTTTCTTCAGAATTTGCTAAAAAAAATATTATGTTTTCAAAAAAATTTGCCAAAAAACCCCCCCAGAATTTTAAAAAAAAAACTTTTATTTTAGTTTTAAAATTAAAGTAACTAAAAAGAGACAAGTGAAATGCGAAACCAAGCAATGTGTAACTATTTTTTAAAAAAAACAGAACTCGGTAAATATATTCCATTTCAATATTAAAGCTAAGTGTGCATGTGTATGGCTCTTGATTCATATTGCCTGAAAACTACATGTTTTTCTTTTGAAACTTTTCGCAATATTTTCTGTTTCTGGTTGTGTCTGTCTGTTTGCTTATGTTTGCCTATCTACATTTTTTAACGATTTAGGCCACTGATGATTTGTTGTTTTTGAAGTGTAAACTTCTTTAGCGGCGTTGGGCACTTTTTGGTAGGGGAAAATCTTATGGGTTCGCGTCACTGACATGCTCTGCCTGGCTCATGCGCAGTGTGCTGACACTTTTTGAATGGGTGAAATCTCGTGCGTTCGCGCCATCGACATTTTTATAGCAGCATATCTGTAACTATACACCTGATATATAGTGCTGAGTATATCTTATAAGTGAAATTCAATGGATTTAGTGACAAGTTCAATGTATATATACTGTGCATTGCTCGTTGCGATTCCAAGAATGGGCAATACACCTTTATGGTTGCCGTTTATATTTCGCCTGGAAAATCTATGGGACAGATATAACAATTTTTATTCCAAAATTTGATGATTTATACAAAAGAAGGTTCTGAAATACTCGAAAAAAGATTTGGCGAAAAATGTAATGTACCGATGATTTTAAGTGGAGACTTCAATATTAAATTTACAGATTATAAAAATCTACCACTAATTGAATTTCTAAATGAAACAATTTAAATATGCCCAATGATCGAAAACTCAGTACTACAAAATATAAAATGACGATCGATGCGGTTTTCCCTCTCTCTCTCTCTCGTGATACTCAGATAAATTTGAATCAAACATTTTTCTTTCTTACTTTAGTTACCACAAGCCTATTGTATCCTTTTGAGAACAAAATGAAATAATTGAAAGTGCAAAAAGTCTAAGTATTGTTGAAATTAATGATGACAATGATGCAAACAATTAAAATGTTAAAAATCAAATACATTGAAATGTAAGTAAATACAAATACTATCCATAAATAATTTGATTGTATATTAATTGTTATTTCAATTGAATTGTATTTATATTTTGTCATGATCGTATACAGCCTGTAACATATCCACAAATAATAAAAAACCATATAAACATGCATTTAGTTGTTGCTCGGAGTGTCATTAGATCTGAAAACCAGACGGATGTTGATAATTTTAATTCAAACGTTATGAAATTTCAAATTTTAATACTAAAAGTTCTAAGTTTTCACTTCTATCGGCAGTCTCTAATAACTGCCAATTTTTTAAAAAGACATTACATGTTTAGCTTGGATATAGTACTTTTATTAGTATTATAAATATATCTATATATACATAGAATGATTCTCTATTTCAAATTTCTTGAGAGGAATTCTCTTTAATTCATTAAAATCCAGGTACACTCCAAACCACCAAATTAAATATCCCACACAAGCACACATACCACCATAGCTAATTCAAAATAATTATCAATCAATCAAGGGATATTTAATTCTTCTGTTTACCCGCCTAATAACAAATAAGAAATTTTAACTGTAACTTTAGCTTTTAAAGCGTTATCAGATTTTGTGGTGAGATGATGCAATATTGCATCAGCCACCGAATCTGATCAGTTAGATAGCTAAAAGCCAAAAATCATAGAAAGAAAGTAAATGTTAGAGTTTTTGGTAAAAAGAACTATATAGCTGAGATGGTTTGATAAAGAGAAGTCGTTCATTACAAGCTGTACGTGGGTGTTTTGTTGCTGCTTTTATGTAACACTTGTTTGTGTAATATAACGTCAAGAACTGTAAATTAAGACGTAATAGTAATTAAGATGTCAGGATTTAAACACATCCGAAGAAAATTTTATCAAATTTGATATGGTTTGAAGTAAAATGTTATTGACAATTAAGTTCCCTATTTTTAAAATAACCACTAGTCATATATGTTTTGGGCGTAATCATCCGAAAAATGATGATTTGTTCAACTGGAATCTATATTGTGTTCGAGTTAATCTATTTTAATTTTCAGATAATTTTTTAAGTGATGGAATGTCGTGACTAAGCGTTTTTGATACCTCCTTCTTTTTGCTTTTAATCAAGATCCTAAGACCGTCAAAGCTGTTTGTATTATTTATGGCCATAGCTGAGAGAGGGTTTTCACCTTCTTCGATCTCTGGCCCCTAGTATGTGCGCAGTTTCTTTTAACGTACGCTTCGTAGGGGGGGGGGATTTTAAAAGCACTGGGATTCAAAACATAGATTCGACGACTTCAGCAACGAGTTAGTGACCCTGACCACTAGGCTACCTCGGTCACATGTAAGTGTTCCATACAAATGGAGATGTCAAATTGTATGAGTTAATTTTGAAAATAGTATGGGGGGGATCTAATTTTATTTAAATGTTGATCAATCATGATACATAAAAATCTGTTCCAAAAGAAAGTGAATTAAATGTGTTGCTTGTAAAATTCATTTTAAATTTAAATCGCGTGAAAAGACGAAACTAATTATGTGGTATTTTACATTATTAGATGCCATTTCATATCAGGATAAATTTTCCAAGTATAAAATAACATCCCTGATATGTCATGAGGATATCATCTGCGAAAATGTGTGAACCAATAAAGACCACAGTAGCCGCATTGCCATGGTCACGAACGCTATTTTTCCTCGAGTCATAGGTCCTGGTGTGGTTAAGAATCCACTGTGTAGCGAGACAGGTGCAAGTTAAAAGTGACGTGGTATAGAAGCTTGGATAGATAGTGGGACCAAGTTACTTGATCGTATTTCAACAAGACTCAGTCTGTCGCTAGCAGCCATAGGGTACCTTTGAAATGTGACGTCAATAGATTAAGCGAGATGAAAAATAATCATAGTTACTTATATTCAGGAATTCAGACTGATACCCAAACTGGAAGCAGATCTGGCGTGGTTTAAAAATACATCGAAATTAATATGACTGTAGAATTTCTCAATAATGTAAGGAAAAGTAGTACATGCTATAAATTAACCATGTCGGCTAGGTTGTGTAGTTGGTTTGACGCTGGCCTTGTGCACCTATGGTTCCGGGTTCAACCTTGGCCCAAGTCGGTGGATTTTCATGATGCAGAAAATTGACACCGTCCATATCGTATGATCATGCATCAAGTTAAAGATCTCTTGAAAGCATGTTTTGCTTGGGTGCTCTCGGCAAAATTAAATTCCTGGTATCATTTCGCATCGTTAGAGCTCAGATGCCTCCCTCTGCGAAGGAAACTGGGCGTTAAAATTATATTGTGGTGATTGGCATTCCACCCATAGGGTGCCGCACTTAAAAAAGTGATACCAACTATATATATATATATATATATATATATGGAAGAAATTTATATAAAATATAGAACATAACAGGAAATACTTAATAAAAAAAATCTAATGAAATACAAATAAGAACCTAGCGAGTCAAAACGCAATTTCGGACTTAGGACCGAATAAGTGGGGTTAAACTAGTTTGAAGGCACCAACCTTCCCCCTTTACAACTCGGTAGGAGAGACCAAAATAAAATAAATAGAAACTTAAAGTATAAAAATTCTAAGTATAAAAAATTCAAAGTATAAAAAATCCAAAGTATAAAAAATCCAAAGTATGAAAAATCCAAAGTATAAAAAATCTCATAGAAATATGAAAGAACAACCGACTACTATTGAGCAAAAAATTCTCCCAAAATGTTTAAGCAGAAAAATATCAAAAGAATTACCCAATAAAAGGATTCTTCCAAAAAGATTTTTCCAAACTTCTGCTCACAGAGCTTATTCCAGGAGATCCAACAGTCTTGAAACCGATGGAAAGCTTTTATATGTTGTGATAAAAATCTAAATTGCACTTAAACGCATCCTTTATACCAGCTTGTTAGGAAGACGCCAAGAAAGATTACAATCAAATTTGGTAGGCTATAACTTGGTTGGTTGTCACAAATGTAGAAAATTGGTTGGTTGTCAAAATGTAGAAATTTGGTTCGGTTGCCAAAAATGTAGAAATTTTTCATTTTATAAGATTTTTAAGAAGGGTGTGGAAAAAATAAACTGTGTGAAGAGTGTTGAAACAGAATCTTCACAACAAAACCACTAATATGCTGACTTTGAAATCCTATTGTTGTATGGTGGTTTTGAAATAAGAAATAGCAAGACGATTAATGTATTTGTGATGAATATATGTTCTTAAGAAGTTAAAAGGATAGTCATGATTGGAAGAATTTCTTGATATTATTAAATTTATCTATTTTGTTGGTAGTTAAGTTATCATTCCTAAGTAAAAAATTCAAAACAATATTTCTGTAAATTGATAGATGCAAATTACTGTTCCATACAGGAATTTTAATTACATAGAAACTAAAAGAATCTCTTTTGTCATAAATGTTACAGACTACTCTATTGTCAATAAGATGCAAGTCTAAATCCAGGAATTCAACCATATTAGAGTTAGAATTAGTTTTAAGAAGGTTTAGATTGTCAGGGTAGAACATAATATTTGGTTTGAATTCACTATTTTTACCAAATATTATTATATCATCTATATAACGATAAAGTAAGAAAGATTCATCAAAAATATGATCAATTTCAAAAAAATGTAAATACAGGTTAGCTAAACTATTACTGGCAGGACCACCCTGAGGTAATCCTCTGATCTGTTTATAAAGATTTTGATCAAATGCTATGAAATTTTCTTGTAAAACAAGATTAACCAGGATATCAAATTTTTCCTTTTTCATTGAATTATGCAATTCATATTTATCATAAATTAAATGTAGAACTCTAATCATATCATCTATATCAATAGAATTAAAAAGTTCCTCGAAGTCAAAGCCGTGCATGGAAAAAACTGTCATATCCCTCGTAACTCTAACAATCTCTAAGCTATTTTTAATTATTGCTGTATGTTGAAAGCTATCGATAGTATTTTGAAGAAGGGATTGTAAAATCTTCCCAGACTTCGTTATATATGTATTATACCTATTAGTAATACTACGGAATTTTATTGGATTTTTGTGGAATTTTGGTGTTAAAAAAATTCGTGGGTATTTAATAGTTTTGAGATGAATATTTAATCTTTTGTTTAAAGCCAAAAGACGATTATCATCTTCTCTATTGCTGTGAATCGACTTTTGAAATACATTATTCTCTAAAATATGATCACTTAATAATTTGCTATAAAAATATTTACATATTATTGCAAAATTAGCAGAGACTTTATCAACATGAGTTATCACGAAATCTTTTTGAATATTATCTATCGATACTTTAAGGTCTTTATACATAATTTCATTTTCAACGTTGAAATCCAATTTTCCAATTTCTATTGCTACAAGAGATCTAAATTGATTGAATGCTTCTATTGGCATTCCGTATTTAATAGCCATTTTAAGGTAGAAAGTATCCAAATCTCTTGTGATTTGTTTTACAACGTTGGATTTATTTTTTGTGATCATAAGTCTAAAGCCAGTACCTTTTTCCATAAAATTTCTCAATAAATCATCTTTTACAATGCCAAGGTCTCCAGTGACAACGTGCTGATGATATTCATCGATATAATCACAATATAAATAGCATTTACACTGCTCCGGACATAGGAGCTCCGAAACTTGATTATAATTGAAAATAAATCTACCAAGTTTCTTGTTATATTTGAAAGCCTTTTTAATAATAATATTTTTAATAGGAAAAAAGGATTGATATTTCTGAAATATACCTGAAAAATTAATTTTGTTAAAGGATTTATTCATAAATAACATGGTACAATATTCTGTAGTGTAATTTTCTACTGCAACTAATTTGATATTCATTTTTTGTACTAGATAATTATTAAGATCTCTAATCATATGCATACCATGGGAATCCAAAAACTTATATCTGCTTAAAATATCTGTCATCATTTTAATTTCTGTTTTATTCATTCCAAACATAAAAGATTTAATTAAGCCTGCATTAAAGTTATCATCAAATTTATTAGCTAACTCCAACATAGACCTCTTGAGAGTAGTGTTGTTTCTTGTAACTCTCTTTCCACGCTTAGATCTTGAAATTCTTGAGATTCCAACTTTAATGTTGTTACCAAAAGATTTAACGAATTTCGGAATATATAATGACTCTTCAGATTTTTGTTTAAATGATGGCAAAATATTTCTGTTGTTCCAGATAATATTCAGACCATAAGGATAAAATGTTCTAAATGCACCTATACAAAAGTTTTCGAACCACAATCTCTGTTTGGTATTTGGCACTATTTTAAGTATGTGTGTACAGCTATGTTATTAAATCCATGCTTGTTAAAGTGCCCGATCTCAACCTTACTCTGATTTTTGTTACACTCAAATCTCTTAGAATCAGATCTATGCTGATTTAGTCTAATATTGATAGTATTTGAGGTCTGCCCTACGTAAGAGAATTTACACACATTACATAACATTCTGTAAACACAATTAAAGGTTTTACAATATATATATATATATATATATATATATATATATATTATATATATATTATATATATTATATATATATATATATATATATACTAATAATTTTTATAGAAACTCGATTTTTTTTTGTAACGCATCCCTTCTTTTCTCATTATTTTTAACATAAAACTAAAATTCTATTTTGCGTTTTTAATGTTTAAAGTTTTGAAAGGTTCATTGTATACATTACGTAATCTGTTATACGTCTTTTTAAATTAAATCAACGTATATTAATATATTAAGTTAATATAATAATAAAAATGAAGAGAAGGGACGAAAGAACTTATATATACATTTATATTAAATTGCTTTTCAGTCTAAAAAACTGTTTCAACTTTGGGTATCGTGTTTAACATCTGATGAAGGGAGAACAAGAAACACAATTCCAGCACAATGGCAATAGACCTGCGGATAAGGAAATGGCATACAGAAGACACAAATTCTTGACCTTCCCTAACACAGACACAGAAAGAACAAAATAAAATGAACTGTCTTGCCAACATTGTGTCCCTCCACACGCGCTCTGTTCCCTTCCGTTATGAGATGCTCCCAGTCAAGTCCCCAACCGGTTGACCGCGGCGGACAGACACTTTGAATGGAAGCCTATTAAAGCGTCTTCAGACTGAGATCAGTGTCGAGAATACAATCATTGTGTTCTTATCAAATCTATTTCACATCATCTATCACGGCTGTTATTATGTTTTACATTCCTTTCCTAGATATGTAATTGAAAAAGAAATAAATTTGATATATATATGTATAAGGTGCATTCGTTCCGAACTTTTTATTTGTTTTCAGTTATCGTTTTTCCATAATTTTATTGATTGATTTGATTTGATATTTGATTTGCGTCACACCAAGAACACACACACACAATGGCACAGTGTCAGTCTCAAAGTTCAGATCCAACATCCACAAAAAAATGAGGTCTTCCGGGAAGTTATTTCATTGGAAAAATAACCCCTTGTCCGCGAAAAAAGAGGATTTTGTTAAGAAACATTTTAAAAAAGCATTTTTATATCATTTGGAAGGATCCTGATAAAAAAAAATATAATCTCTGCAATTACTAAAACTATAATCAGGAGTACCATTATATATATATAGATAAAAATATTTAACAGATGCCTGAATGATTTCATGAAGGAATACAACTGCTTATTCCATTATTTTTTTGTAGACACAGTTAAATGACTTGGAGATATTTTCAAAATTGTTTACAATTATTTGATGAAGACTAGTGAGAATCCAATACAGGAGTATGAAACTCAAGTAAAATGGCTTTGAGAAGTGGAGCAAAAAAAGGATGACAATACTATTGATCGCCGCCCACCCGGTATAGTGGTCAGGGAAGCTGACTGCGGTGCCGTAGGGACTGGGTTCGAATCCCGGAGAAGGCATGGATGTTTGTGTTGTAATCCTTTCTTCTGTCTGTGCTGTATGCCCCCGTGTTATACAATGCGTGGTGCACGGGGTTTATAAATGTTAAACAAACAAAAAAAATACTATAGATCTCAATGCTATAGAAAATGGATATTTAAAATGAGTATAAAGACCGTTCATTTGAGACATTTTACTACAAAAAAATTTACATCATAAAAAATAAAATGATTTTTAAGGAAAGTGAATTTCTACATTGTTTAAAAATGAAATTATATATGAATACAATTTAATTTATTGATATAAAATATTTTTTTCTCCAAATTTTTGAACTGTATTTCATATTATTTAAATACAAAATTCAGATTAAGAATGTTACTTTGAAAACATTAGTAAATACAAATAGCTTTTGAAAGGAATTCTCAAAAATATATTCATTTCTGATTCAAAATTCCCAATGAATTTTTTACTTTTGCATGCTCTAAAATTTAAATTTTATCATTTTTATGCAAGAAACGTTATAAAAATTTCTTAAATGCTAAGAAAATTTGAATAATTTCAGATCTTATTTAAAATGCAAAAGACATTTATAGAATCTATGAAATTTTCAAATATTTTCTTAGGGCATTCTTAAAACTGTAACTGGATAATGAAAAACACACGTGTGAATAAAATAGACAGTGACACTAAAAATAAAATATTTCATTTACTTTAGCAGAAAATCCTTTTCACTCATTTATACAACTATTAAACTAACAAAACCTAAGCCATACATTCTTTAAAAACTTTAAGCTAATTTTTTTAATTTATAAATTTTTATAAAAGTAAATATATATATAAAAAAAATGTAGTTTGTTAATAGGAAATGAGAAGGATTCCATTTATACAATAAGATACATATTCTTATTTGTGCTCTGTTTTTTAAAGATACATTCCAAAGAAACTTTTTCTTTAGATGCATGAAGAATGTTGTAGTTATGACTTATTTTGTGACTTGGTTTACAGAATGAATATCTGTAATTCCTTTACAAGCACTTTCAATTTTATCTAAAAATACGTAGTAATTCCATTAAATATTCATGAGATCGTTTTTCCTATCTTAAGTCACTGTTAAAAATAAAATAATAAATAAAAATATGACGACAAACTTGGAGATGAATTTAAAAAAATCATTTTGTTGTGGTCAAAAGACTCGGTTAAATTTCTTTAAAAAATCGAGTTCTTAATTTAATCGACTTTAATAAATAAAGAAAAAAAATCCATTTTTCAAAAGAAAAATGAAAAAATAACACTTCAATGATGAGTTGCATACATTACTGTATGCACAGCAATTCATTGTTTGGTTACAAGAAAACCGTTTATCATGAACTCTTGGAAAGATTTGAAGGTCAAGGTCATGGTTCTCTTTCTTCGACTTTTATCCTAAGAGGAAATTATGTTTTTGTTTTGTTGCCGCCGAAGAATTCCCTCTCTCTTTTCCCGTAATTACTGGGCGTCAAAGATATTAGAGGTTACAGTAGGGGCATATTAAATATCGTATTTATGGAGAATATAACTACTCAGAGAGAAGAGGATTCATATGATAAAATTGCAAATCCTGTGTCCTTGGAATTTGTTAATTAACTTCTAATATATGCAAATCACGTAACGTAGTATCACGTAACGTTCGTAAATAACCATATTAACAAGAACAGTAGAATAATGTATTCCTAATGAGGCGCGAAGGGAATAAAACGACAAATGCTCTTCTTGTTATTTGATCAGAATATCAAACATATTGAGGTTTAAGTATTTTTTTTCCTTAGTTTTACTTGTATAGTTAGTAGGATTGTGGTGTCGTTTGGCGGCGAGTCTTCGCTTAAATAAACAGGAATCTATTTAAAAAATATGCTTGAATCTTTCTTTCATTACAATGGAACATATATTTGTGATGCCCAGTTTAAGTAAAGTAACAAATCGAACCTCGATATCAGGGAAAAAAGATCCAAATCCAAGCAACAGTAGAATAAAAATTTGTAGCAAACTTGTTTAAAAGGTTTTTATAGTCTTTATTTGCACAGCTGATCATTTTTTTACTCATATTTTACTCAATATTGTGAACAATCAATTATATTTTTTTCCGCCTTACGCGGCCACCATTTTGTTAACAGCTATTGTGCCTTTGATATTGGAAATTAGTTAAATTGGAATATTAATGATTTCTGACTGGATTAAACCTAAAGAAGTTTTACTATTTTACCGCTTTTGTTTAACTCTTTTTTCATTAATTCACGATACTTATTTAATGAAATGCTGTAGTTTTCAAAGAAATTTTTTAAAACGAAGGATAAATTTTGGACTGCTTTTATTCTGGATCTCTTGGATTACAAAGAAAATATCCATACGCCCTGTTTTAGAAATATTATACAATTATATGCCCACTGACCAAATATTAACTAAAAATATTTATAAACATTTATTTATATCTCTCTCTCTAAATATATACATATCTTAGTATCTCTTTATAATATTTTGGTAAAAATTACAGTCGTTTCAATTTTTTCGATATCCGTGACACCCAACTGAACTGGCATCTGGTGGGCAGAAAAAGTAAGGATATTACTCAGCAAGAAAATAGAGATTTCACGTATTAAAAGCTCTCTAAAAGTTATTTTCATTTATTTAAATACCCTAAACCTCGATAAATAATCGAAGCAGTGACGATGTTTCCCTCTCATAGCATGTAAAATAAACTGTTGTTTATAAACAGATGCTTTTGATGTCGTATGAATACCTGATTAGAATACTAATTGTAAACAACTTCAAATGATGTTAATAATCATTATTCAAAACATTTTTTACAGTTTCAAATCGATTATGGAAGGTAATTTTAGTTTAAAAATATTTTTATAAAAGTCCGACGTGACAGAATTACAACCCCACCGTCATAACTAACGACTCATCTTTTTGTGACGGTTACCTTATTTAACAGACCTTATACAAAGCATACGATCTAATTAGCAGATTGCTAAAAGGTGCTTGTGGCTGGGTAGCAGATTATTGTTGAGTTGCCAAGTCGTTAGTTCGAGCTCTGCAGCTACTGAATATTCGCCATGTGGAGAAGTTGATGCAAGTTAAATTGAACACGCCTTTAAGTCCTTGCGTTGGCGGTGTGTTGGAAGTTTGAAGAGTTGGATACCAATTCAAGTGCCATTCTCATCTTTTTACTGTGGTTGCGAATAACGCAATCCGTCTCCACTAGTCCTCGTATACTTTCAAAGGGCAACATAAGTAAACACCTGCCAGTCAACCTGAAGGCTATTCCTAAAGAAACTTCAGCGTATTTTTCCATATTTAAAACAAAAACTGTTGAATTTCTAAATTAAAATAGGAATGCTTTTATTTTTTCTACTTATTCACGTTTTACTTACTTCTAATGCTTCCCAACAGGGAATTAGACCTTTAAACGCAAGAAAAACAAAATAATGCATATATATGTATAGTCTACACACACATAACATATAAAGTTATTTATATAACTGTTCGTAAAAAAATGCATAATTTTTTTTAAAAAAAGAATCAATGATTTGTATACCATAAGCACACATATTTTCCAACCTTAAACATCAAATACATGTTTGAAGATTTGTATTCACATAAAAACAACAACGCAAATGGACGAAAGATATTTCTTTGAAAAATTAGCTGAGTCATGGGGAGTCTGTCGGGGATCGAAATCATCACGTTGGCATGGTGTAAAAGCTTGGAAAATGTGTTGCCATTTAGTTGTCGTTTTTGTTCATCGCTAATAGCCTTTGTTTTGCTTTGAACTGGAATCAATCGAGAAAAGTAAATGGTACATACCCATACCTTTGGGGACTTTTGACGGCTTTCAATCCTCTATTATTAAGTTTCAACATATGTAGGGAAAATTATTATTTTTATTATTATCTGAACCGGAAATATAAGTTAAGTAATTGTCCTTTGGACGATTTTAAAAAGGTTGCCATAAATAATAAATTATTTGTTATGAAATTGATCTGTGACGATAAATCGCCTAAAAGATATATTTGTTTTATTTTCATGTGCTAAAATCCTTTTTATTAATTTTTTTTTCAATTTAGAGTACTGAGTACAATTTCATTAATTTTTTTACGAGTTGGAAAAAATTCATCTTCTGAGGTGTAAATGTTTATATGGTTTAACCCAATAAAAAATACGTGTTTACACATCCGTCACATTTGTCTGTTACCATTTGACAATTAACACCGATTTTTTTACCATGTTCATATACAAAAAAAATTGACAATGTAACTTTAAATATACGTTTTAAATATTTTAAACATACATGTACTGAAAAAAACGATGCACTTTCCATTACTTAAGCGCCGAGATGCCGGATTTCAAAGATGTTTTAGGTCAAGAAGAATGTTTCTTCCCTACTCGCGAGTAAACAGATGGAGTAATTAACCACTGATCGACATCTAAAAACCTTCAACTTGAGGAATCTCACCTTGAACTTTCTTCGTATTGGGAATTTCCCCTGAAAGTTCACATTTAAAAGACCTTTCAGATGACTTTATTGGTCAGATACAACGTTTATGTTTCTAAGATTTACAGATTCTCTGGAAATTCTCCGTGGGTTCATATTGTTAGTGAAAAATTCATTCATTCGTAACACAAAAGGCTGATGACCAAAGTCTGAAAAATTACATATACCGATATTCTATGCAAAGTAAATCACTCATTCTTTAAAAAAATAATTTAGAATTTCAAGAATTGTAACAAAAAATTATTATATTGGGAAAATTGAGAGAGTGCGTATGTAATTATTTATCATCAAATATGCTGTGTATGAAATACGAATAAAAATGTTACTTCTGCATTTTTTCGATTTCCAGTTCAAAATAGAGAAATATTATTATCAATGTGATGTAAACTTAAATGATTTCATTGATTAATGAAACTTTGAAGATATTATTCTCTCCAAACGCCTGAAATGTATAGAATTTTTGTTAAGGACAACGCTCTAAAGAAACACTCAGGTTATTTCTGTGATGAGGAAGGACACTATAATTGTAAAGTGTCCTTCGTTTTTAAAGAGGCTAATATGGGTACTGTGAAATGCGGCGTATAACGTGTACCCATTGTTTGACAGAGACCTGAAATGTACGTATGGACTTATGTTTTGAAGCCATTCATTTCGAAGTAAGGCTTTTGATAAAATAATAAATACTTCTAGAATTGCAGCTTCAGAAATTTATAAAGTATGTTATTTTTTCTTTTAAATAAACACTATTTCAATGTATGTGGAAATTTCAATGTATTTTTAAAGCAATCATTTTCATACCCAATGTGCCCCTGTAGATTTTGATAATATTTTTTTGTGCTTAAATTGTGCTTTATACGCCATATTTTACGATATTTTATAGAAAAAAGATTGCACTATAATAATGTATGATGTTTCTTCATAATTTGATTTTGAATTTCTAAATAGGGAGGGTACTTTTTAGATGGATGGATTATTAACTTCACTTTTTGAAGCAACACGAGAATGTGAAGCACCCCTTTATATTGAAACACGGCCATGTGACACTGATGACATTTGAGATATATATATATTTCACTGTACTCTCCAGACTGCCAAATCACACCAACGAGAGCTTCAAAAATGTTATGTACATCAATTCCTCTGTACTGCTACGCTTTGATGGATAGTAACCCACGACTCTCCAGGAGCAACGCTGACCGCAACTATGACCTTCAGCTACCGCGTCCAGGCTCGCTTTGAAAGAAAATTACGGATTTTACTCTCTTATTTTCGCAGCAGTTTTTATTTCATATACAGAAAAGAATTACTTTTATTTAGTAGCATAATACACACTAAAAATGAAATATCCAATTTGCAATTTTGTCATGTACCCACTTGTGTAGAAAATAATTAACGAAATCATCAAATCTTATTTTTTGAAAGAAATCCGGATTTGTTAGATTCTAAAAAAAAAAAATTGAACGCATGCAATTTAAATAAGTTTTGACCAATAAACAATGTGGCGTCAATTCGTGACGCAGCCTTTTGATTCCTTTTGTCAAATATATATTTTCAAATATATATACCTGTTGAGTTAGAAGGAATTGAAAAGAGCTACAAGCTATAAGACAACAAATATTGAAACATTTTAAATCTTTTAACATTACCATTGATCATTCATCTTTATTTTGAAGTATAGAGTCAATCCGAGGAAAAGGAAGAAAAAAAATTTTTTTAAAACATTTGGGATAGAAGACCAAATTTTAAATCTAAATATTTGACACAGTATTACATGCCCGCCAAAACCATATTTTTTATAACATGCTATCAGAAATGCTCAGTACAAATATGGAAAATAAAACAACCTGAGAAAAATATTTTGTTTTTCATTCCCTGAAACAAAAAGTTATTTCTATTTAAACGGTAAAAACGAACCGATAAAAATAACGATTTCGGAGAGTAAACAAGCTTACCTTGAACAGTTAATCGAGGTGCTCTCTATTTTCGAGTTGAGCGATCATGGTTTGATGATTCTCTCAAATAATCCCACCCTTTCTCCATCCCCAGAACAAACGTCACCCGACCCGTCACCAAAAGGTGACATTGCCGGTAAATTGATTTTGAAAAGCGAGGATTCCACGAAAAAAATACACCCGAAGAAAGTTACAGTTAAATGGGTAGGTTATCCCCGACATGGATGAGTGGTCACGTGTCCCACGAACTTTCAGGGAAGAGTCGAGTTGAGTGAAAAGATCCCTGACAGATATGTTTGGATTCTGATCAGGCAGTTTAAATATGTATTTTCATATCCGACCTGCTTTGAATTCGATTCCACACGTTTGTATCCCGAGGTGAGTTTTGTAGCGGGTCGTTTTATAACATTGCGGAAAGGTTTAACGACTTTCTAATAAGATTATTTATTTTCTGTAGTCAACCAATAGATCATGAACTTTCTTCTTTCTGTTTAAAAAAAAGTCTCACATGGGATAGTTTGAAGAATAATTCGCATACACTATATTTAGTTAAAAAGCAGTGCGCGTTCTATAGTTTTGAAATGTTTTCAATCTCATCTTCGTACATTTAATTTTCTCTTAGAATTAACAATAAAATACAAAACACAATTCATATGAAACTGCATAAAAACAGATCGATACGGTGCAGTTGCTTTTTGTAAGCAATTTTATCAAGATATCTATAACATCAATTCCTTTCCATATACTGGGTGTCTATAATTAAACTTGAAATTTGAGAGTAGTCTATAGCATAATCTATTCATCGGAATTGCATGAAAATTGGGTAATGGCAGAACAAAGTGATGGGAATTTTATCAAGGAAAAAAAAAACAATGAGTTTCCAAAACCACCCCTAGGTTGCGTATCATAGCTTTATTGAAAACATGTTTAGAAAAGTGTACAAAACATGCTCGATATGCTGTTCACCAATGTCTGCTACCATCTGGAAGCATAAAATCTCGATGTTCGACTGTTGAAATTAGACTGAGCTGAGGAACATATGGCATTGTACGCTCTCTTTAAGGTTGGATAGAAATGAGATGGTATCACGGTAGACCATGGCCTTGAGGTATCCCCACAACCAAAAGCAGCAAGGATTTAAGTCCGGGAATCTAGGAGGACAAGCTATTTTTTATGGAAAAATATTGTCTGTTACAAAAGTGGCTAACCTGAATTTAAAATTTACTTTTGTTATATTTAGACTTTATTAAATTTAGACTTTGTTAAATTTAGACGTAAGTTCATTTAGTAGCTTTCATTTCCTCTCTCTTGCATTACTCATTTTCAGTCACTGACTATAATATTTTCCTCAAACTGAGCTTCGTTTTGTTATACATCTTGCTTGAGCAGAGATAAACAATTAGAAACGTTTTAGTCAAATATAAAATAAGTATTTTAGTTTTTAAATTCCATTCTTGTATGAATGTTTGACTACATCTTGCAAATACGGCTACAGGACAAATTACTTCGAAATCCTCTTTGGGGATCTCTTTTTCTTCTCACGGTAGGGCACTGGTGATGAAATAATGAAGGAAACAAGGTGCTTCTGGAAGGAAAACTGATCGACTTGGTCACAAATACTAGAATAATACCAAAAAAACCGCTTATCATGTTTACAATAATATTAACAGTCTAAGATATTAGCTGTTTGGTGAGAATACAGCAGAATTTATCAAAGGGGGGAAAAATTGCCAGTGAATGCAATTACTTGAAAAAAAAAATGTATTAGCAAAAAAGCAACGAAATGTTTCATTGATTAAAAACGAAGGAATCACTTTTATACCAGGTTGGATTTAATGATATTTATTTAAGGCAATATGGTACCATCTTCAATTTTTTAAAAAAAATTTTAACATTTGATATTTGGTTTTAATTTATTTTATAAAGGTTAATATTTAATAATAATTCCATTGAACAAAATTTTAATTTTTTGCAAAGCTCTTGCAAAATTTAAATTTTTTGAATTTTTTTAAACATTTTTTAAATTTCTAAGGCTTTTTGAAATATGTCTCTTTTCTTTCAAATATTTGTTTCCAAGTACCTTATAATATACTATATAAAACTGTGCATGGGTTTTTTTCTGCTGCTTCTCTTTAATTTTTTATTAATTATTTTATAGTTAAACTTGCAAAAATTCTCAAAAAAACATTAATTTTGATTTTGAAATTTTTTAGAAAAAGTACTAAACATGTTAGAGCTAATTCCATGCACAGTTTCACAAAACATACATTTCAGAACATGTATAAAAGATTTCAAACTCATATTTCAATTATCAAAAAAGCCTTAGGGTTTTGAATAACAGTATATGTACAAAAATTCAACATGGAGAAATATGAGTTTGAAGTTTTCATTCCATGAATAGCATGATACAATATTCATCGAATAGTCTGAAACTTTTATGAAATGCTAATTAGCTTATTTAAAACTGCTTACCATAAAAAATTGCACAAATGTAGAACAATTAAACAGTATACTGCCATAATGAATATATAGAAAAAAACGAATGAAAGATCAATATTTCATAAAACTTTATATTAATAATTATAAAAAAAATAAATACACAATCTTCAGAGCTAATTCCATGCTCAGAGCTAATGCACAACATGTACAAAAGATGTTTATGGCTTTATTTTTTATTTCCATGATTTCAAAAGCCTTCGCATGTTAAATATTGTACACAAATGAAAGCAAAATCAAATAGCAATTTATAGGTAAAATATATCAAAATATAAGAACTGCATACGTGCATTTGTTTAAATAACTATTTTAAAATATTTTAATAATAAAAGTGTTAAATTTCACACACATGGGATATATATATATCACAAAAAACAAATATATAAAAATGGGAGAGTTTTTCTCTTCTTGCGAATTAGATTTTTAATCTTCTGAGTTATCAAAATGAGATTTAGTATTTGTTCTTCGGGAGAATCCGCGTTTTGAAGTTTTAATTTCATTCATAATACTATCATAAAAAGCACGCACAGATTTTAAATCTTGACCCAATCCATTCGCTCTTCCCCCCAATAAACAATACACAAACTAGAATTTTTGCATGAATTGCACAATTCTTTCTTGAAATGATTTGCTACTGCATATATAATGTCAGTCTTACTTACGCACGGTAGAAAAATAATTAATTCATTTTTTATTAAACTCTTTTCTAGCAGATAATATGAAATGTGCGCGTGGTAGTTGCTGTCCAGCATCAAATATTGCTCCATAACTTGAAAAAAAATGCAGGTAAAGCTTTGAAGTTTTGCAGGCATGTTTATAAAAATTTGAGGTATCAAAAATAAGCCAATAAATTTTTTCGACAGTTTAATGATTTTTAGGGTACCCTATTGCCTTAAGCACCTTTGACCCATCTGAAAATCGAATTTTAAAAAAACATTGTAAGAAATTAAAATAGATTGTTAAGAACATTTTAAAGCAAACCTTGTCGAAATCTGACAATAATTATGATCTCAGCAATAAAAAAATGTAAGTGTCTAAAAATACTTGACCCTTAGAAAAATGTAAATAAACCGATCTTTCGTTAGGTTCTGTTTGTAATTTTATATTTGTTATCTGTTTCATCAGTATCTCGCACTTCGAAGCAACATGAGGTCTGTTCGTGACTCCCCCGTACTTTTAAATCCCGGTCAAGTGATGAGGTTGACAACTTAATTTTACATTTTAGAATTACTGAACAAAATTATCAGCATCTTACAAAACAGCCATTAATATTGGTCTAAAATGAAGGAACATTGGAATTTGAGGATGAACTCGCTAATCCCCTAGATATTATGAAAATGTTTTAAAGTGAAGTTATTTTTCTGTTTCCTGAAGAAGGGAAATGACCAAAGGAAGTTCACTGAGAAGGAGAACACTTTAGAGAATATTAACGTCGCAGTTACACGAGGGCTTTGGGCGACGGACCGCGTCATTTTGAACCAGGGTCAAGTGACGCAGACTACAGCTGAGCTGGCACCTTCCCTATCCTAACTACCACACCACACCCACGGGAGGACGTTTGAGCTCTCGACAGATTTAGCATGCATAGCGCCCCTACACGGCGGGTCTTCAGTGGTACTAGGATCAAACTCATGGCACGCTAGCCATGATCCGATACCTTGATTACACAGCTACCGCGGTCACAACATTTTGTGGAAAGATAAGCCTCAATATATAAATGGATACATTTTAAAAAGATTTATTTTAATGGAAAAAAATAATATTTAATCTTTAATCTTGATTTTCTCAGTTTCTAAATTTCCCACTTTCCCACAAGATTTTAAGAAAAAATATCGGTTGCAAATTTACGATATTTTATATGTATAATGTACATGTAGATCTCATTTTGTATGCCTCATTTTTTGGAATGGGACTAGTAGAATTTATTTTGTAATGAGATAAAATATAAAAAAGTAATGATTTTAATTTTTTTTAATTCCTTTTAGTTTTAAAAATACTGAAATATGATTTAAATTTAAAATTGGAGATATACAGAATACAGGCATTCTTAAACTTTCATTTTATATAAAAATATATGATATATCTTTAGTCTTTCAAAAACTATCTTGTGATTAAAAAAAAAAACCTATTTAATTTTTATTATTTTTGTATTCATACTTTATGCTATTTAAAAAAATAGAACAATTCTGTAGCAAAATTTGCTTTTTTATTTTAATCTTTGTATTTTGCTGAACGAACTATTAGAAACTCATACTAAAAGGAGAAGAATTTGTTGGTTTATGAGGAATCGAAAAGGTACGTCAAAATGTGCAATATCAACATTTCCCTTTAAAAAAATTAGAATAAATTATAAAATAAACTTAAAAGTAAGTTTGTTGTATTTCAAAATAAATTGTCGCTGTATTTAATACATTTAATTTTAGTATATGACCTAAGAATATATATTAATTTCGAAAATATTTTACTGTGACCTAGATTGTAATCCCCTCAGGGGGCTCACCTTCTTTAGGTGAGTACGGGTGTCACAATCCCGAGGTGCCCTAGTGATCTTTTCCTTTTCCCACGGGGTTTACTGTCTTTGGTAAACACGGGCTTCACGAACCCGGGGTACCCTAGTGATCCTTCTCTATTTTCGACCCTCTTTCTTGTCATTCAATTCATTCTTTCTTTCTCTTCCCGTGTAGACCACAGATATTAAAACAAATGTTTGGCGCAGTATAGCCGAAATCGGCTCTTGCGCCAATAAACCCAAAATCACTCACTCACCTATATTGTAATACATATAAGAATGAATACTATGTTTTAACCCTTTCATATTTATTTTATTGATCTTCAAAAATTTAAAAGTTTTTTCTCTGCTTTGTATTTTTTACGATGATTATATGTTTGGAATGTTATATATATATATATATATATATATATATATTTAACGGATTTTTGTATTCAGTATAAATCTTTGAGAATTGTTCTGGTTGTTTTCTATAAAATGTTTGACAACTCTGTGCATAGAATAAAGATTTATACGAAGAACTATTATTTAAAAGATCCCCTACGTTTTTTATCACTTCATTCTATTTACAGTTTTAATTTATTTACTTTTTAATATGTGATAATTTAGTTGAATTTTGCTTTAAAAATACTTAATACAACCTAAATTATATAAAATATAAAAGAATGAATACTATATTTTAGTTCTTTCCTTTATTTTTCTGAATTTAAAAACTTTAAAATGCTTATTCTCAGCTTCTTATTTTTCAACATGGCTTTTATATTCACTAGGCTTTTGTTGATGTTTCTAATGCCACAAGTTCGATGGTGTCAAATCGAAGCCCACGGAGTTAATAGTGGTAAGGGGATAGTATGTTACGCCAGTCGTTAGCCGTAGCTTTGAGAACTATGCAGTAGACAGTACGATTTGGCTCTGTTCCAACCCAATTCTGACGAAGAACGCTTTGGGTATGGTCAGGAATTTCTAAACTCTTTTCTTCTTTAACCAACTTCACGAGAGGACTTGCAGCTCAAACGGCTATTTAGAGTACCTTCATACCGCGAAGGCACTATACATTTACCAACATCCATACCTTCACCAGGATTCGAACCCAGGCCCTTCTGCACCGCAGTCAGAAAATTATTATTAAAGTACGTAATGAAATAACTTATTTTAGCTTAAGGTGAACATGCCCGTGCGGATGATTTGACGGATATTTTTTTCAAACAGACGTATTGCTGTCAAAATCTTGTGAAATGAAGGAGAACGGTCATGCGAATGCTTTGATACAGGCTACTCCTTGGTCGTCTGAGATCTTCTTGAGATTAAAGAGCCATGCCTGGACGGTGTGGTCGCTGGAGGAGGAGAAGAAGAGCTGGCCTACACAAAGACAGTGTGAGATCCGGGAACTGTGTCCAGTGTACATTCAGTCGGTCGTCAAGATGAACCATTTGCGAATGGTGGCGTCGGACGAACCAGTCAGAACGCATTGCTCGTGGACAGAGCAACAGGTGATGTACCCTATAGAGGGTAAAGGGATTATTTGTATCATTTTTTAGAAACATGTTTCGAGTTTTATTAGATTCGTATCAGTTGACTTATTATTCTTCATGAACGTCTCACAAGTAACACGAGGATTATTGACGACGAGCCGAGGTGCCCCGAAAGATTTACTGCTAATCAAATCCACTGCATAATACAATCAGATGTATCTTGACTGAAATACTACCCGCCATGACGGTCATTAGGTTGACGCAATGAAGATGAATACCTGACGTCAAGTACAAAGATAATTATGAAGGCTTCTAATTTTAAAATATTAACAGATCATGAAGGGGGAAGTAAATTAATTACTTACCTTTTGTGTAATGCGTATCAATATAAGGATCATGTTTTCCCCTTGATCCAACAAATTGATGTTTTTTGAAACATTTTGAGGAAAACTTTCATGGCGCGCGATGCAATAGCGCGCCTTTGTCCCTCCCTATGCGATAAGAGCTGCTGCTGCTCTAAAATTGAAAAAAATAAATAAACATAAATTTCTTTAAAACGTGTTTGTATTTTATTTTGAAAATAAAAATCAATTGCAATTCATTACAATTCTCACTATAATGTGGATCCTGGAAGATGAATTATCTTGTCCCTCGTGATAAAAGTGTTAAAAAAAGAGAGCTTCTAAAAAGTATAGTCCATTTTTAATGCGGAGACTTTCACGAAATCGAGAAAAATTCCAGAAGCGCAATGAACAAAAATATTTTTAAAAACTATGGAATAATTACATAAATAGAACATTTAAAGGATTTATAGTTTATTTTTAAGGAAAGAGAGAAACAACTGTTGTTCCTACTGTGATTAGTCATTGACGAATGATGGTCTGCTCAGTAAATCGATATGTTCTAAGTTCGATATTTTCTAAGGGAACCGGGATGTTCTCGATAATAATATTTTAGCTTAATTTTAGCTTTTAGTATAATTTTAGCTTTCGGAGGACCATTATTTTCATAAACAAAATGACTCCAAAAATAAAAAAATGTGTCACACAATCTATGTACATTTCTTACAGTACGATTGTACAGTACGATTCAATTGACAAAAATCAGTCAGTAAATCAAATTTAATGTTTTTAGCTTAAATTATTCTGTATATACTTTTCTATAACCTGAAAAAATTTGAAAGCTCTAAACATAAAAAACACAGAATTATGATGGTTTTGCGTTCGTTTTTATTCACATCCCTAAGGCAAATAAAAGCTTTAAATTTACTTATCTCGGAAAGATAAAATATTTAGTTTGACTTCATTTAAAATGCTAAGGTTTTTTTTTTTCTATCGAGCCTAATGCTTTAATATTTTTTTACCTATTTCTAACAGTACATGTAACAAAAGTTGGCATGCATTTTTTAATCACACAAAGCAATACTTATTTTTTAAAAAATAATTGAATTTAGAATTTGCACATTTTTTAAGACTTGCATTGCACCCACACTTGCATTCATAAAAAGATCTATTGTACGAATACCAATCATGTTATCGCAAAACTCATACCAACTTTTGTTATGCATAGTTTGAGGTACTTGTAAATAAAATTTCATGCGTGTACGTAAATTTTTGTAGAAGTAGCATTTTAAAATCACTTGACAGATTTGAATTTTTAACGGGGCTATCCAAGAGATTTCAGTACTAATCCTCTTGGGAAACTTTGGGGCCAGCATTTATCCTATTTCACAGCCTCTTCGGAAAAAAACACGAGATAGTGATATGCTAATTAGTTCGACTCTATAAAGTCTAGATTTTGTAATTGTAAAAGAGAAGACAAGCAATAACGTAAGTATATCGTCGGTGAATTACTTCACGAACTTAGCGCGCTTGATAGACATAAATTATAAGAGTAAATGGTTAGATTGACCCTTGAAGGAAGTAGTTTCAGTACCGACCTGAGGTTAGCAAGTCTCCTTGTCTAATTCTGATACCCGAGATTACTTAGATTTGAGCATTAGAATTGAGTATTAGGATTAATAGACGTATTGGGATTAATCGACATATTAGGGAATCACTCCTAGGTTTCCACTTATAACTAAACGTGATTGTTTATATGTTTGTTAGTCCTGAATAAACATAATTGTTATTATGGCTTTTGTTGGTGATGATATGTTTCCTCCCACACTTAGAGATGCGCCGGGTGGAGTCAGTGGGGTCCGAGAAAGGACCCAGCCACGACAAAGTTTTTTTTCTTAAAAAATTAAATGCCTAGCTTTTTATGAAATTTTGAGCACAAAATCTGTTTTACATAGTATAAACACATAGGAGGCAACCAAAAAATTTTGAAAATCCTTTAATTAAAATTTTTTTGCCAAAATCGTACCATGTCCCCTTAATATAATTACTACACCATAAAATTTTTAAATGTGTACAATATTTCTAGAAATATAAGGATTTGAAAAAATTCACTTCAAAAGGTGCATTCGTATGCATGGTGTTGGTTAGGTACCTGTAGTTTTCCTTTTATAACATATAAAACCCTAAAACATGTTGTTTTAGTTACAAAAATGTACCTTTATTTAAATGCTATAGTTTTTATATATAAATATTACTTAGACATTTTTTAAAAAAAATTTGAATCTTGACCTCTTCAAATTTTATTAAAAACGGGGATTTTTTTTCCAGAAAATTACCAGTAAAAATAAAAATACTAACATTTCAGTAGCACATTAAATGCATTATTTCTGTACAAAAGTTCATACCAAGTTTCACTAAAATATAATAGATAGATTTTTCTATGCATGTACCTAATAACAAGAAAAACACATTTTGAGTAACATGAAAAAATAAACGAAATGAAATGTTACAATACTAAAACTTGACTTTTAAAGCATTCCAGATTTGTATTCATCTTGCATGAACACTTCTAAAATGCGTCCATTCTTCCTTTTATTTTGTCTTTAAATAGTCTAGGCCTGTTTGCTGGTTTTTTGAACAGTCATCTCGGGTTCACAAATTCTAACTTTGTCAATTTTTTGAAGACTTTGACTAGTGTTAATCCCAGGATTTATTTTTAGTTCTCTTAATACTTTTGTTCTTGCATGTGCATTTTCATTAAAGCGCGTCACTGCGCCATTTACTCCAATTTGCAGTTGTTGTTGTTCACAAATGCATTTTTTGGAACTTGATTCCATACACAGTTATTGAAGCTTTCATTTGGGTTCTGGGTACAATCATGCAAACATTTTAATAAAAGTTCTTTTGCAGTCAAGTCTCTAAAAAATATGTGTTTTAAAAATTACGTATATGTTTGAAATTATGCTTTTAATTTTAAAAAAAACTAGTTCCGGGAGGGAATGCTTGTAGATGAACTTTTTTCCAGATACCCTAAAAAGAAATTTGTTGTAACAGCAATAGAATGTTGTTTAAATTTCAAAGCTGCTATATTACTTGGGCATTAAGCCTTAAACCTATACATGCTATACATTTTTGGAATCTGAATTAAATTTACTTTTTTTAAAGATAAACATTGAAAAATCGATTTTCTGAAGGTTCAGAACGTCTTGGTTCCCTTAAATATCCGAAATAATTCCCATAAATTTACTTAATTAATACTTTCATAAACATACACTGGTATTTAACCCACACTGTATAGAGGTCCATTTTGCATTTAAACAAAGGAAAAGTATAGCTCTCTCTCTCTCATGATTGTTGAGAAGCCGCGATAACCTAGTGGTCAAGGTAACGGTCTCTTGGTCGGCGTATTATGAGTTCGAGCCAGGTACCGCTGAAGACTCACCATGTAGGGCTCATTAAATCTGTCGAGGATCAAACATCCTGCCATGTGTGTCGTGTGGAAACTAGCAGAGCAGCTTAGGTGCCGTCCTCGTCACTTGACCATGGTTCAAATTTACGAGGTCTGTCGCCCGAACCTCTTGATTAGATGAAAAGTGCGACGTTAAAATTCACTTACTCATGATTCATGAGGCAAGCGGGATATGCATCGACAGAATAGTTCAGATAATTGTACACAACTTCAAGAAGTTCGAACACGTGATAAAAAAAGGCTGCTGTTTTCAATAGTCAATGATTATCAATTCAGTTGAATAAAATTAGTATCTAAGGGAAGCAAAGTACGATGTTAATTATTCTGAATATTTTGCAGAATTTAGCATAGAATGAGATAAGTAGCCTATGAGCTAAATTTCATTCGAATGGAATGATTAATGTAAGAAAAATCCGAAAAAGAAACTTTCGGCGAAGATGCATTATTCCTTACTGATAACAAATTATAATATTTTCTTCCATTTTGGATACTATTAAATGAAAGAATCAATATAGCTATCTATCATGTATTAACAGCTCTTCAACACAGGAAAATTGAAAATTGTAACTTTTCTAAATATTTACTGAATTATTCGAAGGTGTTAGTGAGACATAAGGAAGCCAATATTTTTGAAAATTCGTATTGAATGTACTTTTTTCAAATAGTGGTATTTAGTAATTCATATTTTAATATTACATTACGTAACACTGAAAATGTAACATGAGGAGTGAATTGAAAGTGAAAACCCTCATATAAAAAGATACTTTAACAAACGATTATTGAGAGAGAGAGAGAGAGATATTTACCTTAAAATGATACTCGCAATATGGAGCGATATCAATGTCAGCTCAATAGGTTGTATGACCACAAAAGACTACAAAGCAACACTTCTAGATTTTAGGAAGCAAATGAAAGTGTACCGAGAGATGTTCTCAATTTGCCACAGTTCGTCTTCTGAGTGTAGAGGTGGTAGTGCATGCAAGTGGTATCCAATAACAACCAAAGAATTTTCAGTTAGGGAGATGTTTCAGGATAATTGTTGTTAGGGATGCATTTATACATATTATGGAACACATTGACTGATGCTCCTTTCAGTATAGAACATCACTGGCAGCATCATAGAGTTATAGAATCTTCTTATAATAACAGTCTTCTTAATCAACGGAAGCCATTAAAACCTAATTGACAGGGATTGATTTGATTGGTATGGGAACATCAAAAACGTCCTGAAAAGGCTTCAAAATGGCGGCAAATAAGACTTATTGGATCCCCATCATTACTCTCCATTACTCTTACCATATTTCTTTGTTCCAACTATCTTTCTCACAAACAGTGCTCCGTGGTAAATTCCGATGAGATTCGAAGAATGGAATAACTTGTACTCAGTGCATTCACCATGCTCTTCGTAAAATCGTACGTCTGCTGGAACTGCCTTTGCTAGTAGGGATCTCGAATTCACTCTTACTACTTGTGTCTCGTGAGACAAGAACAAATGGTTCACATTGATTTCCCTGGCAGAAATATGGACACGGATATTGCCCCCAGTTCCTTGTCTTGTATTCTACTCAACATATGTCGGAAAGTTTTGCCTTTTACATCATGTATATTACTTAGTGCCATGTACTTAACCTTGAAATTTGCATACTTTTCTGGTCATTTCTTGGTGTTAGATTTGCAATTTCAACTTGTGTAAAATCATGTTTTTAAATGTTTCATATTTTTAGAATTGGGGAAAATGTTGAGCTGAAAATTTTTATTCCCAAATTTTTACTTATTACCTTAAACACGATCCAATTTTCAATATTCAGAACTTATATATATATATAATATATGGATAAATTAAATGGTTTTAATGGTTGCCTAATAATAGTGGATAGAAACAGGAATTACAAGAATCTGAGGATCTATCTGAATATATATATATATGTGCGAGCGTGTGTGTGTGTGCAACATATTTGCAAGCGAAAAATTTACATTTTGATTAGAGGTGATTAAGTGGTTGTGGCCGAAAAATTAAAAAAGACTTGATCGTGGTCACAATTTATTCCAGTATGCTTCTCATACATAGCCAAAAATACAAGAGAGGGATTATTCAAATATCTAGTACTTATATACAGTGATGAACCGGGAAAACTGCATTATAAAAATACAGTCACGTGTCTAGGTGAAGGGAATAACTAGTTATTTATAGAAATTGCATCATTGCTAAGGTGCATGAAAACTATTAATGATCTTGTATGTCTCGGAATCGTCAATAACCTATCAAAATTCTAGTCTAAAGAATCAGTGATATACTAACATAACGTTTGAATGCTTTAGAAAAAGATAAATTGAGACGCGTTTCGCGCAATAAGAGTATTTGTATTTATGAATTAGATGTTATAAGCACACAAAGGAGATTCGGATTATGAGTAGTTATCAATTTAAGTTATTACAATATATGAAAAAAGCTCGCCATATTTGTTTGATTGTGAGCAATACGTTAAATTTCAGACGAATCTTGGTATTTAACAAACGAAAAAAAAGTCCTGTTGGCCTCCGAACCTTAAAGTGACTTGGCTTGGATGTTTGAAAAGTAGTGTGCCAGCTCAGGTGTTGTCCTCGAAGTTATTTAATATGTTCGTGGTTTGATGCGAATTGCACACATAATTTTTCTTTCTGAAAGAAATGCATGTTGATTTATATATATAAAAAAGGTAGAGGGTGAAAAGTAAAACTTAACTTTCGTTCACGTAAGATAATTCATGGCATGTTTTTCAATGTGATTTATTCTGACTTTTATTCTTGTATTGGAAGGTAAGCAACCAAAAACATTGACCGAACTTCGCCACAATTTTATTTGATAACACTATAGATGTTGCAGTTCACCTCCACCAAACTTCTGTAAATGTGTTTTCTTTACAGAGACTCCATACTAGCAGCAAAGCTTTTCTGTGGGTACTTGTAAGACTATCTGAGCATAATTACGGATCATTTGCACCAGTGGCGCACACAAGGGGCTGTCCTAGGGGTCCGGACCACCCATCCCCCAAGCCCTTGAGGTTTTTTCGATTGATGATAATATGATATATATATAACGTGAAACTTAATTAAGTACTTGTAATAAACAATTTATTCAATTAATGCTACTGTTTTTTGTTAACAAAATCGACAAAATCAGAAGAATCAATTGGTGTTGTTTTGAGGTATGATACGAGACGGGAGACTTTCGACCATGGGGTCCATGGTCCTCCCTTAAATTTTTTTTGTGTGCGCTACTGATATATATATATATATATACATATATATATAACCTCTCTCTCACATTTAACTGGAAAGTTTAATCTTTATATACAAGTCTTAATTTATATACTCCCATCTTCTTCGAAGAAAAGCTCTCATTAGAATACATTTGAAAGACCCATTTTTACCCAAGATGACTGTTATTAAGAAGAACCCGAATAGACTGGTGGCAAGATTACGTATTGTAGTTTTACGAATAATTTTAAGGAATTTTATATCGTTATATTAGAGTTTATGTTCTAAATTGCAGTGATGCCCATACCCGATTTCAGCGCGAATTCTTCTATACCCAATACATTGAAAACTATTCATTTTTCTGGAGCAAATATATAAGCATGTTTGGAGACAAACGTTACCACACCTAAATATTAAAAATCTTTTACGTGAAAATATATTTTGTGTAATAAAATATTTTAATGCATACATTATCTAATGCTTCAAAAAATGTCCTACGAGTATGTTTTCATTTTCCGCTCAAATAAAGTTTAAGATAAGTCTTTCTTTTTAGATTGGCCTTTCATTTTATTTTTATACTTCTTGTAAATGTTTTTCAATGGTTCAGATAAAATGTTTTTTAATCCGTTTTATTTTTCCTTTATTTTCTTGTTTATCTTAAAAACTTAAACCTTGCACACAAATCGTGAAATCTCTCAAGATTTACATAAGAGATGAACAGCGACACCTATCGGTTTTCTTTATCACTATACTTTCAGCATTATAGAACTATACCAGGGGTACACAACCTTTTTGTTTGCTGGGCCGCATACGTATGTCAGATATTTCATGGTGGGCCACATACATATGTTAGCAATTTCACGTGAGCCGCATCCTGAGGGTAAAGGAGGGGGAGGGGGAGTAAAATGTAAAAAATTTATAAAAATATTTTAACTCCTGTTTTTTTTTAAATTATAATTTTTAATTAATTTTTATTTTGGTCACTAACACTGAATGAGAAGCATTTAAGAAACACCCCTTCCCAATTTCTGCATCAGTAAACGGTTTCATATGATTACCAATAATATAACAAACTTCATAAGATGTCAAAGCGGTAACAAAGACATTAGCAATGACAAAAAAATTGTATTGCTGCTGCAAAGATTATACGAGAAAGCTTATTTATTATTACTTTAAAGAGATCTTCGAGCACAAGTGTCACAGAATGGTTCCTTCTTATTGGTATTTTTTAAATACAGCACTTTCGTGACAAATCAAACAATTACTGATCCATGTTTGTTTTTCACTACAAAATAGCCAACCTTCCAATCGTCTTGAAACGATCTATTTTCTTCGGATATTTTTCGCTTGCAAAGTATTAAAGATAGTTAAAAATTAGTTCCACCCATCAAACTGTCACTACTCTACTGTTGTCTGTAATCCTTAACTGTAAACGTAACAAATAGAAAAAGAATATCAATTCGCAGTTGTACGACATTGATAACAAAAATCAAAATTTATATATTTGTGATTTTTGACACCAAATTTTTAATATATTGTTCCGAAATAAGTGAGTTTTTCAGAGCAATGGGCACTGACCCAGCCACTTAAAAAGGCTCGGTGGGCCGCAGGTTGAGTATCACTGTGAGTGAATTAGACTGTTCGTTTCTACAATATATATTACGATAATTTTCATTAAAAAATATCTTCTCTTATTATTTTGATTAATTGCGAAGAATTCTTCTAGAAAAAGCAAAATTGATAATTTTTTTTTGTGTTACTTAAAATAGATCTTATGTTATCACAAAAAATATATCTGTTCTTTTCATTGTAAAGTTTGGTTTTTTTTTGCTTAAGATACTGTGTACCGAAAATAAGATTTTAAAAAAAACTTTAAATGAAAAACAGGCGTAAAGTATTTTATGTATAAGTGTAAGTAATGTATTTTATGCAACATCGCTTATGCTCTTTGAGTTTCTGCTGATTTTAGGCACTAATAATGAATTATTCTTTAATCTATAACAAGAGATAAACAAATATATATCTATCAAAAAATATTTCACTGCACGTGATATTTCCTAAAGAGTAATTAATTTTATTCAGCATTTTAATTATTTATGTAATGTACACTGGTGTCCAAAAGTTAAGCATAAATGATAATTATGTGAATAAAGGAACTGATAATCAGAATGGTGGGAAACGTGATATGCGAGTATAAAATGGCTATAAAATAAGGAAGCAAATCAAAAGAATGATAATAATTAATTTTATTATCCAAAGTAGCAGTTTGAAAAAAAAACTGAGCATAGCAAGGATTCACACTTTAAAAAAAAGGAAATAAAACATTAAATAAAATACTGATGCTGCAGTTTAATAAGGCGTGTGGTCACCTCTGACAGCCAGGCACGCTGCACAGCGATTTACCATACTTGCTATGAGATGATGAATGAGTTGTGGGCTCAAACGGTTCCAAGTTTCTTGGAGAGCTCTCTTCACGTCTGTAACGGAGATAGATGGGTGCGAAAGGGCTGCAATTTGTCTCCCGAGCATATCCCATACATACTCGATAGGATTTAAATCAGGTTAGTTCGCAGACCACGACATGCGCTAGATGTTTTCCATTTCAAGGAAGTCATCAATCACCACCGCTCGGTGACATGGCGCATTATCATCCATGAATATGAAGTCAGGACCGACAGCACCTCGAAACAAGCGAACATGAGGCTCAAGAACTTCGTCTCTGTATCTTTGAGCAGTCACCGTGTCAAAGAAATGGAGGTCTGTGCTGCCGTCCATCATGAGGCCTGCCCATACCATTACTCCCCTTGATGAAAAATGATGTCTTTCCGTTATGTTTCTTGGTTCAAAACGCGTTCCACGTTCTCTCCATATCGCTACCCACCGAGAATAACTACTTAGACTAAACCGGGACTCGTCACTAAACATCACATTGGCCCACTCTCCCACACTCCAATGTTGATGTTTCAAACTCCAGTTCAAACGAGCGCGTTTATGCGCAGACGTGAGGGGAATGCAAACTGCTGGTCTTCTGGCATACAGGCCAGCATGATTGAGTCTCCCGCAAACAGTCGGTCTCGAAATTCGTATTCCTGTGGCGACTGTGAGCGCCGCGAACCCAGTGTTCTGGAAGTTCTGCCCCTCCGATGTCGTGCACTTATTACCAGGTATCGGTCTTGGCGAGGGGTTGTGATTCTTCTTCGACCTGATTCTGGTTGTCGGGTAACATCTCCCGTTCTTTGAAACCTCTGCCCCAGTCTTGAGATCACAGACTGGTCCACATTCAGAATTCGAGACACTTCGGTTAGTGATCGTGAAGATTCCAGCATTCCAACGATTCTTCTTTTCGTAAACATGTCCAATTGGCGTCTTTGTGCCATCATTCACTTGTTTGATGGTTAACAACGTTCCTTCGCACAGTAGTTGCACGAAACTTGTCTGAACTGCCTATGCTACGTGAATCGGTTTCTCCGCGTTCCGACTTGCGCCGGTGTTTCGCACAGGACGTAGTCATCTGAAAAGTTTTGCATAAACCCAATGTTTCTTTTTCTCCCAATTAATATCCGCAAGAAATGTGGAATAGTTTTACGAGTATTTATTCCATGTTTTTCGCATTTTAGGATTTATGCTTAACTTTTGGACACCAGTGAAATAAATGCACTTCTATTTTCTTGTTTAAACATAAAAAATTCGTTCAGCGTAAAAAAATAACTATTTGCAAATTGCAAATTTTATCACGACATCTTGCATATGTAGTGCTTTTGTGACATAATTTTTGTGTTGCTATAATTTAAGTGAGTAATTTATTTTGATATTTTTCCTTAAAAAGTGGTCTTTAAATAGTTTTGAAACTGATTTGTCTCGTTTAGAATAATACCACGAATGGTCTCTTTGAAGGAATTGAAATAGTTTATGCACCTGAAATCGTAGTATGAACTTTGATAATAATAATTAACCAAAAAGGCCAGCTAAAAAATTTAAAAGAATATTATTAGCATTTATTCATGAACAATTATTTTCTGAAATGTAGACTTGTGATCTCTTTTGCTCTAACTTCTTGTAGCGAATTAAGATGATATTTAATATTTTTTTATTATATAGGGAATTAGATCTTTGCAAATAAATTTTATAAAAAGGTAAGAGGTAAAAGGTGTGATTTCAAGAGAATAAAGTAAATCTTTTAATATTTTTGGATTATAGGTATCTAAAATTTTAGAAATTAAGTTTAGAATTGTAAAAAATATTTATTTCTAGATATTATTTTCTGGATTTAAATTTGACTTATTATTATAGGCAAGTCACAGGGCTGGTTAGCATCTTAACATATAATTTTTCTCTAATTCATTGTTTTTGACCCTGTCTTTGCTAATGGCTATTGTAGTTTGGTCTGTTCTAGCTTGTTGTTTTGCTTTAAGCAAGAATTATAATAATTTTATACTTTACAATAATATATGCTACTTTCAAAATCTAACTTTGTACATATTGATATGATATCAATATATGTTATATATCACATATTCGTATCAAATTTTGGTAACTTTATGAAAACGTATACTATGGTTACATTGATTCTCTTCAATATTTCCTTCTCAATTTCTCACTCTTCACTTCTCTTGCAAATCTCGTAATTTTCAAACTCACATTAGTAATTTTTCTCATAGATCTCAGAACGGATTCTTCATTTAAAAAATATTTTTGTCACTACCAGCCCATGGTATATTTAATTATTTAACATTTTAAGCAAATTTTTGAGGGGTGTATGGGTTTCTGGATAATAATTTATGATGTTACAAAATCCTGCTGCACCCCGTTGTATACAACAGCCTCAGATACTTTTTTTCACTTCAGGTTGATTTCTTTTGTATTTTTAAGACAGACTATTAAAATATATTACGAAATGTGTCTAAATAAATTACAAAAAAATAAAACTTTTAAAATTTGTAAATTTTTTACTGAATTTCTATATAAAAATTCATAAATGGCAACCTTATTATTTTTTGAATTGTAATAAGCACAAGTCGAAAAATTATAAGGCTGCCATTTATGAATTTTCATTAGAATTTCAGTAGAAGTTTACAAATTTTTTTTATAGTTTTTTTTTTTTAAAGTTTTTCCTTGTGATAAGGATACAAGAGTTTCTTATAAAAATTGATGCGTGTTTTCTATGGAAGTTTTTTTCCCAATAAATGCAATTTAATATTTCCCAGGGGAAAAGAGTATTTGTCAAAACAACTTGTCCCACCTCCGCCCGATATAACTTGTTAGAATTGGTCATAAAAAGAGGTTCTTTTGTCTACCGATAGATGGCAACATCTACTTTAAAGATTATAGTAGTTTATTTAAAAATTTTGGATGTGTGAATATTTACTAATTGCTGTGGCTTCTTTTAAACGTAAATTTCGTAAAATTAAGCTCACATGTCAAAAGAAAATTAACCGATTACTTGAATATACCCCTCCCCAAATCAGTTTAGATTATTTCATATGAAGTTGAATCGAATATTTAATATTCGAAGAAATTATGAAAGAATTCGAATGTCGAAATTTATATCATCTTACGTCCTCTCTGAAGCAACATAAAAGCCATCAGCGACGGTTCTCGTCATTTGCATTAAAATCGAGCAACGAGGACTACACCTGAAGTTAGGCGTGGGGGAACCCACGCCTTAAGGTTCACACCATACCAATGCGAGAAACTGAAATAATGATGCATGTAACGCTTTATCCCATTACTGCAAATTTTTTCAAGCAATATTTTCTTTTTTATATCATTACATTGAAAATTAAGGAATGTGCATAAAAAAAATATTCAACTTTGGGAAATTTAAGGGGACATGGTACGATTTACGCAAAAGTTTTTAATTTAAAGATTTTCAAAATTTTTTTGGTTACCTCCTATGTATGTATACTATGTAAAACAGATTTTGTGCTCAAAGTTTCGTAAAAAGCTAATCAATTTTTAAAGAAAAAACTTAAAATTTTTGAAGTGACTTTAAAATGCTACTCCTCCTACAAAAATTTACGTACATGCATGAAATTTGATTTACAAGTACGTCAAAATATGCATAACATTAGTTGGTATGGGTTTTGCGATAACATGATTGGTATTCGTACAATACTTCTTTTTATGAATGCTTATTGAAAATTCCTTAAAAAATGTATAAATTCTAAATTCAGTTATTTTTTAAAACATAAGTATTGCTTTGGTTCAAAAATGCATACCAACTTTTTTTTACTCGTCCTATTACCAATAGGTAGAATAAAAAATTCAAAGCGTTAGGCACAATAGAAAAAAAGCCTTAGCATTTTAAATAATGACAAACTAATTATTTTATCTTTCTGAGATATGTAAGTTTAAAGTTTTGATTTGCCATACGGATATGAGTAAAAACGAACTTAAAAGCTATCATAATTCCGCGTTTTTCAAGTTTAGAGCTTTCCAATTTTGTGAGGTTATAGAAAAGTACATAAAAAATAATTTAGGATCAAAATTTTTTTATATTTTTTGACCGATTTTTGTCAATTGAATCGTACTGTGTCCCCTTAACCTGTTTGAGCTGATTAATTAAACTGGTACTTTAAAGTCCACAAAGGTCTAACCTATTCTCATTATACGAAAAGACCGAATGACTTTTTTAACTCAGTTCTAACTCCTAAAAATTCTAAATAACCAGAGAACACTAATATTTTACAGCATAAAATATTTTTTTTAAAATTATTAAATTTATCTATACATTATTTACACATACAAACAGGTTTTACACACAAACTTAATTTGATGATATTCAAAGAACAGTTTTTCTTTTCATTAATACACAAAAATTCACTGCACGTTATGCTTTGTGAGTGAGGTTTAGATTAAATTATTTTTAAAGCACTGCATCCTGAGAAAGGAAATGCTGTATTTTCTTAACATAAACTACTGCACTTTGAGTCTTGTTCAGCCTCTTGATCGTAATCTTAAGAATCTAACAAAAATTCCAGCAGATTATTTGCTTGAACTTAATCTAAAAAATCATCTGTTAATACATCACTGATTTCGGATGGTAGGTTTAGTAATAAATCCAAAGCCTCTTGAAGGCCAAGCATTTTCTTGACATTCTAAGAAAAGGAATAACAATAGCACCTTGAAAATCTTATATTATAGTTAAATTTCAGTCACACATGAAGCAATTAAAACGTTAATTTTTGAAATATGAATCAACATTTCATTTGTGGAGCAAAAAAGAAAAAATCCCCTCAGAATCAAAGTTCAAAATTTTTTGAAAACGTTAAAATAAAACAGTAAAAAAGCAAAATAAATTTAAGCTAAAAAAGAAATGCCAAAAAGCACAAGACTATTGCGCTATAATGATGACTACAACACAACAAAAAGACAAGCCACACGGACGAAAAAAAGCTCTAACATCCAGTGTACCGTCGGCACTTATAAGTACGATAAAGTTATTCATGTGTAAAATTAATTCTATACATTGTTCACTTAAAGTAATAGTCAAATCTTTTTCTAAGGTCTTCATTAACATACAAAAAAATAAGACATTTACCTTTTGACATTAATTACTTTTTCGGAACAAAAATTACAATCTTCGCAATCCGATCAAAATGTCAGCTGAAAACACTACTTCTGCTATAAAATTATTCACCTTCCTCGCTAAAATACTCGTAGAACCCGTGCTGCCTTGTACCTTGGAAGAGTAACTTTAAAATAATATTCCTGCTAAATATCGTTCGAGTATTCGTAAAAAGTATTCTGCGTAATTTTAAAGCGAGTGGTATACTTATAATTACCGTCGGTAGATAAACATCAACCTCCACATCAATAATTCAAGTCGCTTAAAACCCCGCGCAAAGCACAACGCTCGTGACCATAACCTTTGTGTTGGACGTGGGGAAATAGTTTTTCGAAATTACGCAAGTCAAAAATAGAAAATTTCAAAAAGTTTTGTTAAATAAAAATTAACTTTATTTTCTTACATTCCAGCAACTCGCGAAATTTGCAATTTTGTTATAATACAAGTATCGACTAATTTAATGAATTTTCAGATTCTTCCGACAGTCTGAATTTTGAAGAAAAACTCAATTCTTTGGTAAACCTTTCAGAGGACATTCAACATATTCTAACTTCGCATTGAATTAATAGTAGTCTTCTCTCCGAGATCTAATAGTAAACGTCAAATATCGTAAAAATGTTTCATTGTAAAGGCTCTCCATGAACATTGTTTTGGAATAATTCTTCGGATAGGCGAGACTAAGCAATCAATATTTTGCAAAAATGAAGTCTATCTACATCAAAGCTGAATCGAGTTTATTAAAGTCGCACTTTGAGACTGCGTGTGAGCTACTGGCGATGGACCTTGTCATTTTGAACTTCAAGGACGACACTTTAGAAATGGCAACCCACTCTCCAAACTTCCACACCCCATTATAGAGCAAGAGCCCACGACCGCCAGACCTTCGTTATTTTATAAAAGCTGAAAGTTTCTCTGTGGATGTCACCAACACAGGTAAGAATGATCAGCGAGTATGGAGTTTGGATTGTGGTTACTTGGCCAGGTAACAGGTAGTAAAGGTGTATAAAATAGTACCTCACTTTCTATAAAGTATAAAGCTCAATTTTTTTTATATTTTCTTCGGAATAACATTAGAAATCACGTCATCCATTGCCGGACACTTAGTATGGTTAGAACTCCCTGCCAGACACCCCTGCACTTTAAAAAAATAAAATAAACTTTCGTTATAGTATAAAAGCTGAATTTTATATATCTTACTTGGAGGCCTATGAAAAAATGTTACCCCAAAGGCCAGACAGTTTTAATGTTTTTTACATCTAGCCAGACACATTCAAAGTCCGCTGTAGCGAGTACAACGCAACAGCAATTCAAGCCGGTGTGAGTGAGATAGAGTGCTTAGTCTATTGCGATCGCTTAATAAATCCAATGAAAAAATAATTTTATTACGTTCATAAGCATCTTATATTTTAAACATTATTGAAGTGAAAACTTCTTTAGCGGCATTGGGCACTTATTGATAGGGGAAAATCTTATGGGTTCGCGTCACCGACATGCTCTGACTGGCGCACGCGCAGTGTGCTGTTCTCCTTAGACACTTTTTGGATGGGTGAAATCTCGTGCGTTCGCGTCACCGACATACTTATAGCAGTATATCTGTAGCTATACAGCTGACGTATAGTGCTGTGTATATCTTATAAGTGAAGTTGAATGGATTTAGTGAAAAGTTCAACGTGTATATACTGTGTATCGCTCGTTGCGATTCCGAGAATGGGTAATACATATTAATGGTTGCCGTTTATATTTCACCTGGAAAATGTATGGGGGAGATACAATTTTTATTCGAAAATTTGATGATTTATACAAAAAAAAAAAAGTTCTGAAATACTCGAAAAAAGATTTTGCGAAAAATATATGACAATGTACTGATGATTTTAAGTGGAGATTTCTGTATTAACTTTGCAGATGATAAAAATCTACCACTAATTGAATTTCTAAATCAAACACTTAATTTAAATATGTCTAATGATCGAGAATTCAGATGCACATTTTACAAAATATAAAACGACGACCGATGTGGTTTTTAAGCGATGCTTAGATAAATTTGAATCAAACATTTTCTTTCTTATTCTAGTTACTATAAGCCTATTGTATCTTTTTTAGAACAAAATAAAATAATTGAAAGTACAAAAAGTCTAAGTATTGTTGAAATTAATGATGACAATGATGCAAACAATTAAAATAAAGTTAAAAATCAAGTACATTGAAATTTAAGTAAATATAAATACTATGCATGAATAATATGATTGTATATTAATTGTTATTTCAATTGAATTGTATTTATATTTTGTCATGATCTTGTACAGCCCGTAATATATTTGAATAATAAAAACCATATAAACATGCATTTAGTTGTTGCTCGGAGTGTCATTAGATCTGAAAACCAGACGGATGTTGATAATTTTAATTCAAACATTATGAAATTTCAAATTTTAATACTAAAAGATCTAAGTTTTCACTTCTATCGGCAGTCTTTAAAACTGACATTTTTTTATTTTATTATTACTAAGTACAAAAAGTATTATTACATGTAAAAAAATATTTAATCATTTCTAAAACTTTCATCATTGTCGTCGATATTTCCATCTTCGTCACTATTACTTCAGTCCGTTGTTTGATTGTCATCAATATCGCATTCTCCTTCAGTTTCTGATAAAAATTAAGCAAGTTTATACAATTATGAATAATTAAAAAATTATGTACAATAATTTGACATAATAGTTACATACCTGATTGAGTTTTGAGGGAATCCCTCACATAACTTGGTAGTTGATCCCCTTCAAACCATTTAAAGTGGGTATTTATTATTTTCTAATATCCAGCCATTATTGGCTGGTTGATATGTGGTTGGAGTTTTCAGATGAGCATTGTTCCAAATGGTACATATATAGTTTGCTCGCAGAAACTGCTGCAATAGCTCGCTTTTGCAAGGTGGTAGATTGCTAGCGTAAAACTTTCGCAACTTCTTTCGGTCAAAAGCTTATTTTACATCAGAGACTGTATTCGAGTCGATGAACATTTGAAAAGTCGAGCGGCATCAACATCAATTGCATTACCGGCATTGTATACATTGCATATAAATCTGTAAATAATATTAAATTAGTTTTGTTGTTCATCTGTATTTTCAATTAATTCGCTCTTACCGAAGTTCTTGAAAGCTTCCTGGTACTCTGGAAATTTTTTTAATATTTTGTAAGGCTTTAATTTTTCTTTTCTGAAGAATGCAGGATTAAAATCACATCCTGTGATAGCATGATATTCAGGTAAGCTCTGACAAATTAACTGTCCCAACTCTGCGTGTATTTTGGTTAGGTCCACATACCTTAAATTATTTCCTGTACCCGTAAGCATCCAAACAACCGAATGATTTTTAAGGTGGTGCAAGTTACCAAGCATTATTGCAGCAATATCAGTATTGATGGGTGGCTTGGAGGCTGGAAGGCTTAGATGCTGATCGGGTTTGAACATGGTCCCTAAGACACATGTAATTTGTGTTTTCCCCTTGTTTTTGTTGACAGGATGTTGTCGCATTCCTTAGTTGGGGGGTCCCAACGGCCGGTCAGCAAAGTTGAATGGACTCATAATTTTGGAAGAGTCGTCGTGAAATTTGTAACTTTGCGCTTGGTTCCTGACCAATGGCTAGGCGGGACCAAAGGGCGTGCGGATGAAAAAGGGGGTAATTTGCCCCCACTTAAAAGGAGGAACCGGGACATTTCTCGGCAGATTAGCAGATTACCAGATTTCAGAGATTAAGAGAGTTAAAAATTTAGGCAGACTGATCATACCCCAAGCATTACCCATCGCCATGCCTCCGTTTCAGATAAGTGAAATGTTGTAGTATTCTTATTCTTAAAATTTAATAGTGTTTTTATTTTAACCTAGTTATGTTTTAAAAGTAATAAACGAATTTGTTTTAATTTAATCCGAGTAATTCATTAATTCTCGTTGTCTTTTAATTGAGATTTAAAGTACTAACCACTATCATGATGCAGACATTAGTTAAATAATCGAACCTGCGTAAGTTATAAGATGTTAAATTAAAGTAGTATTAGTAGCGCTGCATTAGTATCAATACTTCTGATTACTATTTCTGCCGGATAGTTGATGTTACATGCATGGTATACTATCTTTGTATCTGCTTCCTCATGTGCTGGGCATGACAACTCTTCAACCAATCTTGAGACAACTTTGTTGGATTCATTAACAGTGAAAGAATGACATTTTCTGAAATTTATGTGTATAATTTTGTTGCCAATAAAGGGCACCACTTCATCAGTAGCCCAATGTGAAATAAAAAAATCAACCAGAGCTTCTTTAAAATTTAAATTTTTCAGCTCTTTCGCGAAGTCATTTGATTGAATTTGCTCAGGTCCAGTTATGGTGTACTCTAATTGCGCAGATTCTAACCGTTGGGAATGCTCGTAATCTTTGATAGAGGGTTTAAAGTATTGATCAAAGATCACATCACACAATTCTCGATGCTTGTAATTGAGTAACCATTTGCAACAATTTTTTTTGAAATATTTCCAAATGTTTTTGGAACATTTTTCATTGTATGCAATAGGAAAAAACCATCAATTATTAGAACATCTATATGATGTGGTTGCTCATGCTGGACATCTTTCTCTAGGCATTTCATTAAAGCAGATTTATCGGTCTTACAAATAGTGCCATCCAAATGGCACATGGACAACGGTACTGAGGTAATTGGATAAGACAAAATCATTGAAATGTCTACATTGTAATCCATAGAGATACCCAGCAGGCGTCCAAATAAATCTCTTTGGATTTTAACTTCTTGAAGTTTACCACCTACTTGAACTTTCTTCTTTTTCTCAAAATCTTTGGAGAAATTGTCAATGGATATTTTTATAGCTTTTTCAAATCTGTTGTTATCTGACAAACATTCGGAAAAAACGATTACAAAAATCGCTTTTTTATTACGAATAGTAAAAAATTTGATATTCTTAGTAAAAATTTTCAAAATTTTTTTCTTTTAGGTGGTGTGCCGTAAAAATAGAATTTATTTCAACAGAATTTTCTTCAAAGATCTTCTCCAATGAATCAATGTACAGTTCATGCAAATATCTTAATAAATAACAGCGCCCTTTCTTAATTACGTCTTCCTCGATAATGCCACTTATTTCATTGAAAGCTAATTGGTGATATTCCTGATGACAATGCCAATCAGTTTTACTGGATGGTTTTTTTGAAAAAAGGATATTTTATTATTAAAATTAACTCTGCATTCGGTATGATAAAATATTTTTGGACCAGAAAATTTTTTCAATTTATTTAATAATTCCGCATATTCTTCTTGACCTTCGATGTTGGGTAGTACACTAGATTTAAATTGGTTGGTATCAGCTTTATGAAGTGGAAGCATTTTTGAACGTAATTTTTTATGTTCCCTGTTACAAAACACACAAACAATTTGATAATTATTAGTACTAGCATCATTTCTGTTCAGAATATTTGCATCCTCAGTTGAATCGTTATTATCACTAACATCTGGTTCAAAAATTTCAATATTTTCTTGAGAAGTTGTAGATTGGAGTTTAATTGAATCAAAAATTAAACTTGGTTGCAATATTGATGAAGATTCTGTAGGTAAATTCTGTAAATGACGATTTCCTTGAAAAGTTGTAGGTTTTGATTCTATAGAATCAGGAATTAAACTTGCCTGGGATGTTATTGAAGATTCTTTTGTTAAAGACTGTAAACAAGAGGGTTCTGTGGTCAACTCGGGTATCAGCGGCGTGGTTGGAGAACTATTGTATGTAGATACACTGACTGATTTTTGTTTTTCACTGTTTTTTGTAGAATTTACAGGTTTAGAAGTTAAGTACTTTTTCATAACTCCTGTAAATGCCTTATAGCACACATTCCCGGTGATAACCATTGCCAATATATTCGTCAGGCAAAGTAATGTCTTTGTATTTTAGGTTATACTTTTTTCTGATTTTCAAATTAGTTCGGAATTTTCTTAATGTTTCCTCTGAGAACAATATTATTTTACCATCACTTTTATTACAAACGAAACAAATTAATGTATCTTCCATGATAACCCTTTTTACTAAAACTACACTTATAATCTGCTTTCAAAGAAAAACTACGGTGGTTAGCTCAGATCAACATTTATTCATCATTTTTTATTCCAAGTCTCTTTTACACTCAAAACTGAGCACAATTACAATACATCCAACAGTCGAATAATCAACTATAACGAAATGTTTGTGCGCGTGGCTATTTAAATCTGCTTTCACCAACTAGTCGGCAGGCCGAATGGCTAGTGTTCACGTGGTTAATAGAGTGCGCACTATTGTGTCTTTTTGACCTTCGTTACACACTTTCATTTCAAACAAAAAACTGTACAAATACCAATAACAAAACGTACGTTGAAGTCATAACAGTTCAATACATAATACCTTATAAATCCGCGGTGAGCGATCGCAATAGACTAAACTCAATCTCATTCACACCGGCTTGAATTGCTGTTGCGTTGTACTCGCTACAGCGGACTTTGAATGTGTCTGGCTAGATGTAAAAACCATTAAAACTGTCTGGCTTTTGAGAGAACATTTTTTATAGGCCTCCAAGTAACATATAAAATTCAGCTTTTATACTATAACGAAAGTTTATTTTATTTTTTTAAAGTGCAGGGGTGTCTGGCAGGGAGTTCTAACCATACTAAGTGTCCGGCAATGGATGACGTGATTTCTAATGTTATTCCGAAGAAAATATAAAAAAAATTGAGCTTTATACTTTATAGAAAGTGAGGTACTATTTTATACACCTTTACTACCCGTTACCTGCCCAAGTAACCACAATCCAAACACCATACTCGCTGATCGTTCTTACCTGTGTTGGTCACATCCGTAGAAAAACTTTCAGCTTTTATAAAATAACGAAGGTGTGGCCGTCGTGGGCTCTTGGGCTATTACCACCAGGATGTTAAACCTCGTCTAATATTGCATGCATCAGTCCCTCTACAGGGTGGATTGTCATTGTCAGCAGGACTAATGTACAATTGGACAACGGCGTGATGCGACCATGACCAGAAAGTTTAAGATAATTATAAATACTCTCTTCTGATTATGTATCAATTACAAGTCTCATTCTTTAAAAAAGGTTTTTCTTTTGTGTCTTAGAAAAAAACGCGTCTTAAATATTTTTCACTTCAAATATATCAACATTTTTCAATTTAACATTTTTCTTCCTAGAAAAAATGCGTCTTTTTTAAAGTTTGAATCGCTAGCAATTTAAATTATTATGATCAGCAATTATTCTCAGTTAAATAGTTATAAATATTATACATAACAATTTTTTTCTCAATGTATTTTGACAATTTATCGTTAATATTTTTAATTATGTAACTGATTTCAGAAATTTTTTATTTTAGGAATAAAAAGCACATTATATAATCCGAAGAATATCTAAAAGACTAGTTTCCTTTATAATATGCATTGCATTTTTATTAGTATCAGATATTAATAAAATTTTATTATTGACGATTGATTTTGCAATATTTTGAGTAATTCTGTCAAAATTTATTTTATTGATGTCAGGTAAATAATAATAGGGTCAATAAATTCTCATTAGAAATGTATTGGAAACTACAGGTTAGCTGTATATGCAGTATAAAATACTTCGCACATTCCCCCCTAAGGCTTTTTCTGTGTTGTCTACTAGTGAACTGCTTCACAAAATGAGAGGTTCTTCGATGAGGACGACTCGAGATTCTTGCACCACTCTGTCAGAATGAATTGACTTTAACACACACGCTCTCTCAAAAATGAACAAATATTGAAGGTTTTATAAAATTCCTTAAAGTGAATGTGAAAAATTCTTTCAAATACCTGCTAAAGAATATATGAATAAAAAGTAAAACAAATGTTGAAAAGTTTAGAAAATTCAGCCTCATTTCCTAACAAAAATTTTAGCCGGTGGCATTGTGGGAAAACAGAGAGGAAAATGTTCACAGATAATGCAACGGATTATCAATAATCGTGCTCTTGAAACAAGAAATCCGTGTTGTACACACTTATTAGCACGTTTTAGAATTACTAGTGCATAATTCCTATCAAATTATTCATGCAAATGAAAAAATGAAGTTAGATATTAATATATCTTTATAGAACAAAAATATTTAGACAATTATGTTTTTGTACAGATTAAAGAACCGTTTAAGAAATTTTAAATTGTTGTGTTGTGTGTGACTAAGTACATAAAATTAAAAATTATATCTGAAATATATTATCCATTAAAATTTTAGTATGCAATGAATCCTTTGTCATCCTCTTTCGAAATAATAAAAAAATTATATTTTGTAATTGGAGAATACTTGTCAATCTATTAACATTTTTGAAAGTTTTTTTTAAAATTTCGACAAAAATGAGAAGTCTGCAAGCAGAAATTTACGAAAGGTTCATTTTAACAAGGAATAAGCGAGAAACACTTTTGGATTAATTACTTATAATTTCAGTATTGTAACTAAAAGGCCCTTATAATGTCCGTTCATAGAGGATAAGTATCCAGGATGTCTAATTTTTTCCCCGCGACGGTGCACCGGATATTGGATTCTTTTTAAAATCGTGTTTCTACTTTATCCCGCTTAACTGGGCACACAATAAGTTTTGCGAAATTTCGAAAATTTAATATTTCTCCTGCCTTAAAAACAATCATGATTCTTTGAGTCTAGCTCATACTAGGGAATTCACATTTGGCCTGAATTGGGGAACTCAAACGCATCGAACTAGTAACATTTGCGATGCACACAGAAAATAAGATACGAAAGTAGTAAATGAAATTTATTTACATATATAAAAAATACATCAATAAAACAATGTAGTAAGCTACAAATAGTATCGAATGCAAAGTCATTAAGCTAAATTCTTTAAAACATTGGACGCAACTTTGAATTAAAATGGACAGCTCGTTTAAACAGTACTCTTTCGAGTGTTGATTCAGACACATTTCAGTCTGGGAGAAAATGGTTCTTTTAAATGGTTTTCAAGTTAAAATTCTTTTGACGCAAAACAGATTGCTTCGTGATCCGAGTAATCTTATGTATTCCTGCATGCTGTGCAATACAAAATATCCAAGTGCAGGATTTCTCCTTGTCCAACATAACCAATCGGATCATGATAGTGAAAATGTTTCGACAAAGGCGACATGACGAGTTCATAAGTGAAACAATGTACAAATGCTCACGTTTTTTAAACGTAAATATGTTCCAGCCATGATTTAAACTCCAGTAGAGTTCAATACAGTTCATAATGAATGCTTGCTCAGCAAGCTAAGTATGGAATGTTTACTCTTTGGTTCGTCCAACTAGAAGAACGGAGTATCTTATCCTTTTAACCACTTGGGCTGCCAGTACAGTCCTAAGCAGTGTCGAGCTTCCAGAGCCTAACGAAACTTAGTTTCTGATCCATCGTGATCCTATAGTTTCAATGCGTGGTTTTGAGAAACTTTCAGCTAATGTTCTGCTTAATCCAGCTGGTGAATTTGGAAATCCTCGTGCACACTCCCGGCATGTTGGGTTCCGCACAGCCAATACCCCAGGAGATAATCCCCGCCAAGAACCAGCGTCCATCCTCTCTTTTCGCTTGAAGAGGGCCACCGGAATCACCCTGGGAATGAAAATAAAAAATTGTTGAGTTATTAGAAAGCACATTGCAAAAAAAAATAAAGATATTTTGATTTAATTGAATATACCAGATGTTTAATAAACTTTATTTTATTCACCTTAATTCAAATTGGTTCAAAAGTCGCAAAAATCAAGGCTTGTCATTTCAATTACACAAACTTTGGGAGTGATGGAAAAAATTTCCTACCATTACGATACAAAAAGGTACGCTTGCTCTCGCTCATAAATGCATATGGGTATCTTTTTACTTCTTACTAATAAATTTAACTCTTGAATTCAATATTCTATAAATTCAAAAGGTACAAAAAGAATGCAAACTCTCGTGAAAAATTCCAATCCCGTATTTGCCCCTAGATTCCATTTTCCAAACCTGGTTCAAAAGTCTATCCAGATATTTTAGGCTGTTTAAGAAAAATTATAGGATACCGATTTGATAAATAAGAACAGGTGAAAAACAGTATCCACTAAACAGATAACTGATATTGATTTAAATTTTTTTTTATTCAAAACTGAAATGCAATCGATACGGATTATATACCTCAACATAGCATAATGCACAGCATGCAGCGGCGGATTAAGGTAGTTGGAGGCCCCTGGTGGTAAAAGGTTTGGGGCCCATGGGCTTAAGAGTCGAAAAACTAAAATAATGAAAAAAGTCGCTTACTTTAAATTCACAAAATAAAACGTAGTGATATAATAAAACTCATCGGCTAAAGAAAAATCTTATCTGTATTTTTCAAAAAATATTAAAAACCTTACTTAAGAGCTTACAGTTGTGCTATACAGTTTGATTTCTCTTTCGAAAATTCATCTCAATTATTTTTACCATATCTATTTTGTCCAAAACATTTTATTCTGTATGTAATATGGTCATACTGTTCAATTTGTCTTTTCTCCTTTAGTACTTCTTAAATTATTTTTAACACGTTTTAAAACTAAAAAAGATCATTCACCTGATGCATTCGATATCGGTATTGTTAAAAATATTTTCAAAAGTTTTTCTACATTAGGATTTCTCTTGCATGCCGATACATTTCTAGCGGGGGTTTAATTGTATATATCTTTGTTTTCTTTTAATTTTTTGTTCCAAGGTGGCGTGGTTGGTTTGTCGCTGTCCCTTGCACTCATCAAGCTTGGGGCCCCTACCAGCGCTGGCGGCCGCCAGGTCCGACACCCGCTTAATCCGCCACCGACAGCACATGTGATGTTTTACATAATATGAAGACCGCGATTCGTATCCTAACCAAGTAGTCTCTGAATTGCATTACTCGTGTGTAGATTTTAAAACAAAAATGTGTTAAGATACTGACCTACCAATTTTGAAAAGTTATATCTACGTACTGTTTACTTTCTAGATAACCTACAATCAAATGCGACAAGAATTTGCTCATTCCATCGAACATACAGCTTTCATCTTGAGTCATAACATGGATGAGCTCCATTTAGTGATTATTCAATATTTATAATTCTTAAATTGCAGCACCAGAACATTTAATAACTGCATACCTGACATGAATCTCGTCCTCCTGCTTCGTATCCAGCACACAGAAAAATGTCCGGTATGCTCTCTTGCCGTCCGGCTGTTTGGAACATCTTCTGACAATTCTCGTTGCTGATAATTGGCACTTGCACCTGCTGCAGTTTTGATGGCAAAGTTCCTCCTTCAAGTAAAAAGTTATAGAAAAAAATTAGTTTCACATCTTTTCAGTGATTTTTTTTAGAAAATATAAATGTTTGCATAATTGCTTTAATTCTAAGGATACATGGTTGGTTTTTATATTTTTCATTAAAAATAAAAATCGTTTGGACAGTATATTTTTAAAATAAAATTATCTGCTACAATAACTTTCCATAACTGTATCCTATTAAAGGAGAGGTGCAAAATTATTCAAGAGATTTTGGTTATAATTTGTGAAATATTTTACCCCATTATCCGAATTCGTATCTTCCTCTTCCTTATTATTTTATTCAAACTTAATCACGGATAGTTACGAGTTTTCTACAATGATTCTTTTTGCCATTCTGCCCAATAACAATTATTGAAAGGGTAAATGAATTTATTTCTTTTTTTATACACACATTGATAGAAAAGAAATTAGTAGATAGCCAGCGTTTAAATCCATTATATTGTAGAACTATTCAAACCGTTACACATTAAATTTAAACCTACTCCATAAAGTGCGAGTCTCATTTCAGTGGTGGCTCTCGTTACCAAACTTTGACACTTGAATTAATATTTAACCCGGCACTTCTCGCGCAGGGTGTGTCATACTTACCGTCGAACTTTTCAACGCTCCTTTAAACCTTTTTTAGAAAATTTCTTATCCACTTTCAGATGAACTTTGAAAGAATATTACTTGAACAAAGAGAAAATAAAGAAATTCCAAAATTTTTTAATTTAAAGAATAGAGAAGTTTACTCCTATATGTTTAGTTTGAAAAAGATAGATAAAAATTAAGATCCAGTGAAAACATCGCACTCCCTCACGACGCGATTAAAGGAGTACAAACAATGCACTGAATATTAAATTTATGAAAACAGAATTTATAAAAACAGAAAAACTTAATTTACGTGTGAAAAGTGTAATAAACATGTTGTATTTCCTACTTTTTTTCCTTTTTAACCTTTGTATGCAAATGTTACGATAAAAGCATAATGTAAATACCCTTGGATATGACACACCCAGTGCGAGAACTTTAGGTCGTTTTTTTTCACGCGAGTCATGCCGGGTTCATTCAAGTTCTCGTCAGATACTAAATAATGCCCGACTGAGAAATTTTTTAATTTGTGTACTGCATTTAATTTGCTGTAAGCTCTTTTTAGAAAGTTACGAAGCTATGTATCGTTTAAAAAAATTCTAAGAAAAAGCAAACGTGGTTTAGAATAGTTAGTATTTTAAACAAATTTTAATCTGAAATAAATATTGTACGAGGTAAACTTTAATTATAAATGATTTTAAAATTAATTTTAAGTTTGAAAACAAGTTTGGTTCTCAAATATCTTATTTTAAAGCACAAATGAAGATCTGCTGTAGACCTAAATAATTTTAAATTTCTAAGGTATTAAAAAATTTTCAAATATTCACCATATTCATTCAGAAAGTGAAGACCGTATAATATGGCAAGGTAATGATTAACAAGCTATAAAAAAGTGCATTTCTATTCACATTTTAAAGTAAATCAACATGCTAAACTATAATCAATATTGACGTTTTCCTTGCGATTCTTATATTAAAGACATTTTATTAGGCGAAAAGACTTAAATCGCTCAGCAGGTATAATTTTGTTTGATTTATAATTGAATAAAATAAGCGCGATTTACGTTTATATCTTAACATTTTTACAGTATTCAAGAAGCATTACTTTGCGTTCACTAAGTAAAAGCATTGGCGTTGTTAATTATGGTTAGATTTTTTTATTGGCGTTTTAATGAAAGCGCTAAAAAGTAAAATGAGGCAGTTATTGAAAGACGAATTGCACTTTTGTGAATATTTATCCGATATTTTAAAATGTCCAGAAGCACCCAATTGCTAGATAAAGCTACTGACGATATTTTTGTAAACAGAAATTGTTACATCTTTCTGCAGAAAAATCAGTATTAATTTTTTTTTGAAAAAGCTCAAAATAAACTACTCGTTGGTCATTCTAGATCCATATTAATAAGAAAATGTACTATTGTAAAGTTGTTTAAGTTGCGTATATGTTTAACACGCCATTTTTTTCGATTATTTGCAAACAGCCGTTTTAACCTACAACTAGTTAAGTTGTGCCATCGCTTGTTCTCCGAAAGTTAAGTACACATATTCTGAACTAAATTCTGTTCCGAGGGGGATGGGAAATGAGAAGGGTAGGGCCAACAGAAATTTCAGGGAATCTCGTGTGCACCAATTGTTCATTAACGTAACACTTAGCAGCGGCAAGATTGGTCATCACCGCACTTTTGAATTAGGATCCAGTATCGATGATACCTTTGCCATCTCGCTTCTCCAATTTCCGCACCATATAAACGTGGGGACTCTGAACTTCGGCAGATTTCAAACATATACCCTTCACAATCCCTTCCTTTAATCGATTCAGGGATCGAACACGCGGCTGGAATAAAATGTCATGTCGCCATCCACACGGGCAATTCGTCTAAATTTCGAAACAGCACATCACTTATGTTTACCCTAGACAGATCTCCTTGGGGAAAATACCAATCGTGTAATTTGAGGTCGTAAATCCTTAAATTCACCTTAAATAATGAACCTCTCCGAGGCTTACCAGCTCTTATAAAATATTGAAAGGTAATACATATCCTCGAAACCCTACTGGCGTCTTGTATCAATTAAAAATACACACGACCATGATTTTCACCAAATAAAATTCTTACCTTCGCTGAGTCTTCCCCATCCCGTGACGGTGGCGTTGGTGCCGACGAATGATTCGTCCTTTGTGGGGAGGCAGATGGGTCGCACATGGGCCTGTAAATGGAGGGGTGCATCGAGCTTTACTAGAGCCAGGTCGTGCTCATACGTGAAAAAGTTGTAGCGGGGATGCACAACCTTCCGCTCAACTGCTCGCTCTTGAAAGGGGGCAGGTTCCTGCACCGTGGAGAAGTCATATTCACCCACTCTGATCCGGATCTGAGACTTCAGAAGACTGAAAATGTAGAGACGGAATGAATAACGAAGCATTGACAATACATTAATAACAATTATAATTATACATAAGCTTGTATATAAATTATTTTCTATAAATTTTAAAACCAAATTTAGAGTTTAAATATAGACTTAATGTTATTTTATCAAAACTTACTAATTTTATGCGTTACTGATATTCACCTTTCTGTCGCCCGGGAAAATGGTTATTGCTGTACTCACGTGGCAAGTTTTTATCTAATTGTTTTAGCTTTGATTTTAACATATTCTAGTAATTATTGTAGGCTATAATATTATCATTTTATATTAATATATTATGGTTTTATTTGTAATAATAGTTAAACTTCTCTAGATATTTCTTACTTTCCCTATGGCCCAGAGTATTGGCAAACACAGGTGAAGGTTGGCTGGCCGCAAAACTTTGTTTAAACCTGCAATCCTGGTTCCTAAAGCCGGGAGTTTGTTATAGTACTACTAAGGCTAAGACTTTATACTATCATGACTATAGTTATCTTAGGTTTATAACTATTATGTATATTTTTTTGAATTGTATGCATACACACATACACAGTCCTTCGAAACATTACAACAATCACCATATATTTCTCATTTTTCATTTTCTTTACATTAATTGAACGGGGTAAATAAAAAATGTATTAAATTTAACTAAGATTTGAGAACAAATTTAATGTTTTCAACCTTTTATTGAATGAAATACCTTTTCGCGAATACTTCACAAGAAAAATTGTATCACCGAAATTATTATGATCCTAAGTGTTAGCCCCAATAGCCCAGAATAGAAAAAATATTAGATCCCAGATTATAGGATTGATATTTTGTGGCTGCATTTAAACTTTTATTCAAAGTAAGGAAAAAATTAGAGTGGTACATGTTGAGAACCACCGAAAAATATTTACTCTTTCTTTCTAAAAGTATTACGAACTCAAGTCATTCTTTATATGGTAATGAGATCCCATTACACAATGCACGAGAATTAAAGAAACGTTTCAGTATAAAGAGATAACATAATAGTTAAAGTGAAAATGTACGAGACATGTCACATACAAAAAAAAAAATTAATCCAAATGAGAAGCTGCAATGAAACATTCTGAACGTATTTTGAAAATTAGAAAACTTGAATCCGTTGATACCAACCATTGCTAGAAATTCAGCTAAGAATATGGAAAAGTAGCTTACTCGTCTACGCAGTGAGCCGCTGTCGCAATCCAGCTAGCGCTCAGAATGGCGCCTCCGCAACGATGGGTGCTCGCGAAGCCGAAGAAGGAAGACCGGCGCACTGACACCTGGGGGGGAAAGCAAGATTTTTTTAATATTATCACTTAAAAATAAGCAATACTCATAAATATAATAAATTTGGTGCTTGCACTATATTGAGTAGTGTTGAGTAAAATGTTTACGAAAGAGTTAGGAATATTCGATCAGACTTTTCTAAAGGATCCCAAAGTGGGTGCTGAACGTTTTTAAGTTGCTGACAGCAAGTTGAGAGGTTATGGGCAAATGGAATTACTGTTAAGCAATTCAAGCTACTCTGTATGTTTTAAGATCATGGAGCTTGTAACGACTTGTTCATTAAAAATGGTTAACTACGAATCTGATATCGCTATCAAATCAATGAGGGTCGATTTCAAATATACTTAAATTAAGCAAAACCGTTAATCGGAAGCGTGTAAACACGGAGATAGAAGTCATACAAAATTAGTTTTTAAAGAATCTTATTTCATAAATATTGTAAATTTCTTTTGCGAATATAGTACATTTTTTTTATTTTGTGGATTGTATTACTCAGTTATGCCTGACTAAGAAAAGATGTCGACGATACAGTGTTAAGTATTTGAAATAACAGATCGATTTAGTCTCTGGAAGGAAACTTCAGGTAGAAAAATTCAAGTGAAATCTACTAGACTAGTGCTGCCAACCTTTTTACCGCTGCGGACCGGTCAACGCTTGATAATTTTACCGCGGCCGCTGAAGGGACGTTGATTGTTTTTTATTTAGATTGTTTTGATTTAATACTTTTTATTTAAACATGCCTTCGGAATAAAATACAGTTCTAACAAAAATTAATATAAAGTAATTTCCATGGAAACTCACAAAATTCAAACCCGAAGAAAATACCCAGAGCAAATAAAGCGAAAATAATTCAATGTTCCTAGGGCAGCCCGTTGCCATTTGATACAAGTATCGGTATATGTCCATTGTACTACTAGACTACAAAAACTTGACTAAAATACGCGACAAGTAAAAGGACAAAGATTAAACCCATTTTCTAGAAGAAGAAACTATTTCATGCACAGATATCTATAACACCAAATTTTGATTCCAGATTTTCAGTTGGATAGAATTGTTGAGGGTGAGGCAAGTTCATTTGTATTACGAAGGGGGGGGGAGCTGCAAACATTTGGGATTCTATAGTCTTGGCATTAGTTCTTTAAAAGTTATTATCAAAACCGACAAAAAACTACTTTTATAAAAATTTCATTTAAAAGAAATTTCATGTATTCAGATATATCCGTTAACTATATGTGAAGCATATAGTAACTTGAAAGGTACATAGGAAGTTTCAGAAAGGTTTTTCACAAAATCTAACTTTATCGTGACAAAACTCCATTTTTGTTCGAATGCAATTAGTTTTTTAAAAATATTTCAAATAAAATGTAGTTAGTTCATTGAGACACGCATTTTTGATATTGATTCCTTTGAATTAAAATTTTATGTTAGTGAAGAAATTTGGCAGCATTTATTGTCGCCTCGCAGCCAACTCTCCATTCTCGATGATTTAAGACAAGAAAGTCTTAAGATAAACTCATTTGAATTGTCAAGAATTAGTTTTCTCTGATAAATTTACAACCTTCTACTACAGTGATTTTTGCGTATCTAAGATAAAAAATAGGGCTTCTTTTATAACTCATAAATAATGAAATTATGTTTCTTTTTATTTCCAATGGCGGATTACAAGACAACTGCAAACAAAACAGAAGATTGACAAATAACAAGAAGCAACAGAAAGTATATTCAATAAATCACACATTTTGTGTCTAGCCTCCCAATATCTGCTCCACATGGATCCAGAGTTGAGTGCATGGTAGTGTGCCAAATGAATGGCGTCCATTTCTTCCTAGAGTCACACAGAGGAATACGGGAAATTCCTAGCGTGTTTAAATGCTTGTCATGGCCAGATGCAATTCGAAAATCGTCCAGCTCTGTCATGCGGCCATTTTGCAATATCAAGTTTCCTTAACCACACTATTTACAATGACATTATGTAGAAATTATAAGAAGCTTTGAAATAAAAAATTATAAATGCTCAAAAGAAATGACTTACCTGCCAAGGCCACTCTCCGAATGAAGAATGTGTTCCTCCAACGACTTTACTTTTGGGAAAAGGAGCTGGAATTCCGCACTCTATGGGAAAAAAATAGATTTAGTGTTTTAATTTGTATTCTTCCTAAAACGAACGCTTATGCTTTTAAGATTTGCAACGTTTACCATTTTGGTTCAATTTGACAGAAACTAACTCACGCTGAATATTCTCAATATAAAATTTTTGCTATATCATAAAATTTCTCGACTCGCAAATTTCGATGCTTAGTATACTTTTGGAGTTTTAAAAACTCGCATATTGGTACAATATGAACAATTATTTAACCATATAAACACCTTCGATCTCTCTAGTAGAATTAGAGTAAGCTATTTGGTTATTTACGGATTTTCTTTGGTGTTGATAAATGCTGTCATTCTTGATAACCTTAGCCAGAAGAATAGAAGTGTTAGACTAATCCTAGATTTCAAGCTTTTGAACTTCCATACGAGGACCACGGAAACTTATTGTATGTGGCAAAAATTCAAGTTAGTGTTATCTGTGTGGTACTAAGTTACCCCGCGAGAACTGAATCAGGCGATCATAGCTCTAATTTTGAATCGGGTTATGAAGGTTGCATCTAAACTGGTACATCCACAACCCTATAAAATTTGTCTTTAAGAAAAAAACTTACAAATCTAACGTATACGAATCAAAACGGTGGTAGAATTCGTAATACCGTTTTTGCCTATTATAAAAGAATCAAACAAATTTAACCCACGAACAGAAAAATCCGTTTGTATCCAAATTCGTGTCTTTATAACAGGCAAAGCATTTGGATATAATACAGGCAAAGCATTAACGTTCCTTGTTATACAATTATGAATGATAAATAAATAGGGATAATTACCCAATTATAAATAATTTTTAAGAACAGTTTTATTGAAACATGCATCACTGCGTATGGCTTTCCTATAAAATTTATGCAGCCATTTCCCATCGATTAACCGCAACCGGCCAGATTCGAAGTGATTGTGCGTTTGATATAACCAACCTATAACTTTTAAAACTTTATTTGTTACTCATTTTACTCCAGCAAGTACTTTATATTTTCTGCCTATTGTCATTACAATGTGAAGCGAGTGTTGAACTCCTATTAACTGTATTTCAAGTTGAAAAGGAAGGACTCACCGGTGAAGTCCAAGAGGGGCTTCTTGGTGGTCTTGAAGACCATTTGAGACGTCGCGGCCTGAGCTACCAGTGACGATGTGAAGGGTCTTCCAGAGGAGGGAGGCAATTCCGTAGTGGGGGCGCTAGTGCCAACTGTCAGAGGTCGCGTTGTCATGGCGAGTTCGGGCCGCTTCGTTTCTAGGGGCGCAGGAGCCGAGGTGGAAGAGAGTGCGGAGGCGCCCGGTACGAAGTTGTCTTCCTCTTTAGGTAGGGCGCAGCAAGCTCCCACTAGAAACCTGTCAACGCAGGGGCCGATCTGCACTCCGTCCTGCTTGATGCACTGCCACACAAACATGCAGGTGCCCTTGTCGCCCATGGCGTTGGTACACGATTCGGGACGTATCTTGATGGGAGCAGCTGAAAGGCAGAAAAATTTATTAGAATGCATTTCGACAATATTCGAATGTTTTTTGAATCATTTATCTTAACAAGAGCAGTCGGGAGTAATTTCCATTTTTTGATACCGGGAGCAGTTACGAGATATATTTCACTCAACCGATTATTCATGTGCATTTTAATTCTAAAACGATATTTCAATGCAATTTGCATACATTCTATTACACTGGAAAGTATCTAAAGACTCAATAAGCGATATTATAACGCAAATAAGTTACACCACTAAAAAATGAGCTATATTTCGTGTTTAGGCTAAGACCATCTTCCTTTTCATTGATTAATAAGTTTCTCGTTTGATTTTCTTTAAATCTTTTTGAGTGTGGATTATGCCATTTGAGGAGAATACTATTCTGTTACGAACAAAAAGAGCTTAGACATCTCTAGCTGAAAACCACACGAATATCATTCGAAGCTTCTGACTGGAAAAGCACGATTACTAAACACGCTCAGTGAAGGGGAATAAAAAGGATGCCAGCCGTATAAATGAATTTTTCCTTACGCGCCGACTGAAGGGGAGAAAAAATGTTGATCAGAAATTCCCGCGATTGCATGGGATTGGCTATTGAGACATCCCACACCTAGTTCTTCTCAGTTTGAGTTCTCGTGTTGAAGTTCTGTCTCGCGATGGCACGACTTGTCAGCAAACACATGAAATGCATACGTTAGTTTCAGATCCATGGGTTCACGTACGTTCCCTGCTCGCGGCATTGAATACGTCTACGCATTACTGTCTAGCAGTCGTTCGTAGTTGTTCAAACATTAAGCTTAATAATTTTGTGTTTGTGTTTCTGTGGCAAAAATTATGTCATTAAAAGACGTTTGGCATGGCTAAGTAGTTTTAGAGCGTTTTTCACATGTTGTATTTTACAATAGGAAAATTCGGGAAAACTATGGGAAAATTTAAATATGATTCGGCTCATCTAGGGCACAAATCCGACCCAATGCCGAAAACCCGAGGTCAATTGGTTGCTTATTGACTGAGAGAAAGGTACGACAAAATATGGAACGAAGACGAAATTTGCGTTCTAATAGCGCTTTTGTTCAACAACGTGAAGAACGCGCTAAAAATAAGAAAATAAAACATGCAATTTTAATACAGAATGGCCCCACCTACTCCACTGGGTGGACTGCAAAACCTTAAAACAGTTGAAAGCAGCCCGTTCTCTAGAAAAAAACTACTCACTCTTGTAATAAATATAAATTTTTCGTAATGTATAGCAAATAATGATTGAAGAATTTGAATTTAGTGCCTATTGAATGGAAGTACTATGAGGTAGGAAATATTTCACCACATGTGAAGAAACCATCACCTTTTAATACGAAACTTCTGAAATATAATTCATTAGTGGATGAAAGTTGCTTTTTAATGCGTCTAATATAATAATCCGAGAAAAAATACAATCTTCACAGCTAAATAACTGACAAGCCGACTATTTTTGGTAGACTTGAAAAAAATATGGTATGATCCTATGTTCCAAACAATAACTAAAGAATTTATCTGAAATGTTCCATTTTATGTGCGGTTAAATAATTGTGAAACCCTTCAACCTACATCTATAAAAATATGGAGAAATGCAGACAACGTTTATATTTTTGTACAGAATTACAGTTCAAAAATATTTTAATGATATTAAATTTCAAAGAATTTTCTGCAAGGATTAGTTAATTTATCAACTAATTTCAAACATAAAACTAGAACGTCAAGTTAATTTTAGTTCGTACAAGTATTGTTTTAGTTATAAATGATAAAATCAAAGGCCAAAGTGTGTGTGGTTTTAAATTCACTGTTTTAAACCTGAAAAGAATTTGAGTAAAGATTAAAAATAAGAAAAAAGTTTGATAATGCTGAAAAATGTAAATATAAGGTTGGCTGAGCAATTAGCAGCACACACACCTTACACGTAAAGGGCCTTTTATTTTCTTGTAATGAATGTCTGTAATACAAGTAATACAACGTAGTACATTTTCCTAATAAAACGATATTTATCATACTGCAGCAAAAGAATTAATGAGATAAAATTTATATAACTAAATTCTTGAGACAATCGTTGCTATAGTTTGAAGCGAAAAAGTATGGAAAATACTCTTTTTATTCCAAATATCTGAACATTTCTTAAAGCATGGTGCACGTAAGTTGACTGTTACACTTTCATCTATATTTAGATGTATGAACTCAAGTAGGAGAATTTTTTTTTTAAAATCTTTTCTCAGATTTATTTTCTACATATTCAACTGAAACTGCAATTAATACAGATCATAAAAATTATTAGATTTTATATCAAAATTAATAAAATTGGCGAAAAACAATTGTTGTTAAAGCGGTTTTATTAATAAAAACTAGTACCACGAAAAAATAACACAGCCATTTCTCTATTATTTCTTTACACTTTTCATTATCTACTCATGTATTAAGAACTTCAAAAGCTTAATTGGTAAACTAGATGGCAGCACTATTTTAGAAAGGAAAATACGAGTCTTCATTAGAAAATTCTTACCTAACACAACAAGAATGAACAATATATAGAATATCAAAGTGCATGATCCCAGTTTTCTCTGATAATTCATCGTAGAACACGGGCTGCTCTGAAAGAAAAAAAGAAATTAAAAACTGAAAAAAAGTATATTTAAGTTGGTAAAAGAAAAATATTATTGAAGTCCAGTTAATTACAAATACAGTCTGTTCGTTATATTTCTTAAATTCATCCCCCCACTTACCGCCTTGCGAACGCCGATTCAATTTTCCCATTTCTGAAAATTCACTTCTATGAGTAATTGAATTCATCGAGAATTCTCTTTCTCAGCCCGCTCATCTACTGTGCAAGAAGGCGCGTTACAGCAGGTTGGTGGGTCAAAACAAACATTACAGTCTGTTTGTGGCTGAAGTGGTGACGCAGAAGTTGAACACTAAACTGCAGTAAAACCAAAGCATTACTGGTTGAATAGACACTGCGTAGGAAATTCAATGCGTTCCCTGTAAAATTATAGCCAGTAATATAATATTTATGCGTCTAATAGACCCGCCATCTCAAATAGAATTGGCTGATATCGTCAACTGTAAACGTTCCAATTGTAGTACATTTAGAAAAGAGATGCATGATGGAAAAGTTTTTTCCAGCCTTTGCTAAGTATTTCTCAGAAAGTCCCTCAATAACAAGAGGACCTCTTCTGCCCTTAGTCACATCGAGCAATGGGCAGGAGTAAAAGCTCTTAATGGTTGTCGGGAAGTGAATTTCTTTTTATCCCTGTCATGCAGCACTGCGTCTGACCGGTGTAGGGTTCAAAACATCAGAAGCCAAAGTCAATAATAGCTTGTAGCTGAAAGTTAAATTTTTCTTATCACTAGCGTATTAATTTCAAAATAAGTTCTTATTTTTAAAAAAAGTGAAAATAGGATTATTAGAACTACAATTTCAAACCGAGTAATTTTGAACAAACGTTCAAACTGGTCCAAAATTAAAGCACTTATACATCCGTTCTATAGTTCTAATTTGGCAAGAAATCCATCGGGTCGTACAAAATAGTTTCCTCGTTATTTATTAGGACATAACGCTAATTCAACTGACATCAGAGGCATCATTTTGGTGTTATTTCATCCATCAGTCTTTTATAGAGATGTAAAATATATATCCTGTGCATATAAAAAAATAATCAGTGTTTATAATAATATATATAAACACAGGACCACATTGGAAAAGAAGCTCGTAATTTTCAATTTAAGTCAGTGATGAGGACAGCACCCAAGGTAAATAAAATTAAAATTTGATTTGAGATTTTAGTAGGACACGTGTTTTCTGTTATTGTTGCTGCTGCTAATGCCACCTGTCTGACGTAGTCAAATCAAGGCCCACGAAATTCATCATGACATAGGGCTATATTGTACGCCTGTCCGCGTTAGTCGTAGCTTTGACAGTACGATTGCAGGTCTATCCAAGTGACAGTACGATTTGGCTCGGTTCCACCCCAATTTTGATGGAGAACACCCTGGGAGTGGTCAGGGCTTCCCACCTCTCTTCCCCTTCCACCAACCTCCCGAGAGGACTTGCAACTCGGCTATTTAGAGTACCCCCATGCTGCGAAGACACTATATATTTACAAACATCCATGACTCCTACGGGATTTTAACCCAGGCCCAACAGTCACGTCGCTAACCACTATGAAAATTCCAAATTTAACATTAGATACATTGAAGGTATTCAATTGTTTTGGGGAGAACGTAGAAGTCAAAGATTTCGCATCTAGGTAAAATTTGATGGATGTCTAAGTGACGAGGAAAGCACCCGAGTTTGTGTGTGAACATTTAACTAATAACTGAATGCATGGTTTCGAGTCCCAATCTCTGAGAACTAAGCTTTCACCGTTTGTTTTGAATTTGTTAAACATTTATCCAAAGTGACTTATAGATATTGAAGATTTTATGCAATTTTTACAAATAGTTACGGTTGCACTGAAGCAGAGGGGCGGGGGTTAACAGTGACAGGCCTCGTTATTGAGACACGGTCGAGTGACGACGACATTTGTGCTGACGTCCTATAAACTTTCACATCACGTTTACGGAGACTTGGAGTCTCAACAGATTAAAGTGTGTTAACTGCTTTAGATGGCAATTATTTTACGTTAGATAAAATCCATTCTTCAACATGAATATGACATTTGAAAATACCAAAAGAGTTTTTTTACTGCCGCTTAAAGAAAAAGATAAAATCCAATATTTTATGCTAATGAAGAATATTTAGAGCCACAAGATATACCCAAATGAAATGTATCTAACTAGGCTTCGTTTTCTGGGCTTGTCGGACAAGGTCTAGTTATCATTTTTTCCTATTGAAAATAGAGGGTTTTATACAACAGTAAGTCTTCGGGAAGGAAATATTTCCAAGAGACAACCTAAAGGAACTTTTGATCGTAGTTGGCAAGGGAAGCTGTTCAGATTATAACGCACTTAACTTGAAACGCACTTTATTATTCCTACCGAAATCCTTAATACAAAATTCGATTGTTTAACATCGTACTACGAAGCAACACAAGTGTGCTATTGGGGACTGATGTTATTTTGAACCTCGATCAAGTGACGAGGACGACATACATGCTGGCTTACTACTCTCAGAAATTCCACATCCCGCCAACATAAGACAAGCTTAACGTGCATCAGCCCTTGTTGAAGTTCATCCCCACGCCTAGAACCCATGTCTCTAGAAATGCCTACAAATGACGATTACCAAGATAAGGATTCTTCACATTTTCCCATAAAGCTCATGTTAGCTCTACTCAAAACACTAATACGGCAAGGCTTTCAGTTGCACGAGAATCGAAACTCCAGCCAAGAAGAAACAATGCCGGCTGACTGAACTCTGATGTCGCAGTTACCAACAGATTTTTAAATTATTACTGCCTTGAATTTGAAAAATTCCGAGAAATCAATAACTATGATAGTTATGTAGACTGCTACAGAGTTATCACTCATTTTCCAACATCTTTGAAAACCCACTTTTAAAGTTCACGAAATACGTTCTCTGAAAATATAAATCTCCATTTGAATATGCTTAGAGAAGAAAGAATTATTCTTAATAAGTGCCTTTGTTTTAAATAATTATGGTAAACCTCTCACCGTATGCACAAAGAAATACTTATCGTGAATTCAAACAAAAATCGGTGAAATATGCTTTGTAATGCTCCGAAATAGAATAAAATTAAAGTTTGTATGCCTGAAGAACTGCTTAAACCGCAGACATTTAGCATTAAGACTTTAGAAAGTGATAAAACATCAAAAGAAACGTGAACAATTTTAAGTTGATTCGTAAATAGTGCTCGAAAAATCAATTATTTTAACAGTGGAACTTTGCGTGTGTCGTTCCAATATGTTGTCTTAAGTTTGTCAAAATAATCCTATCGATCGAATAAATCTGGAAAGGATGTTTTAGGAAATTACTTCTCGACTCGTAGAAAATTTACGAACAGCAAACGAAACTAAATAGTTCTGTAGTGTTCTTTGGTATTTTGAAACAGTTTTATGTCAAGAGACTAAAACATATGGTATTTAAATGCTAAAGAAAAGTAACAATTGTTCACAGACAACCAGCCTTTGTTTCACTCGCATTCGAGAACTTAATCAAGAACTATTGAAACTCTTTATTAATATCGCACTATAAAGAGACTATCGGTTAACCACCTCATTCTTTTCAACCTCAGTCAAATGATGAAGACGACACCTGTGCAGGCACCAAAGTCACCAAACTTCCACATTTTGCCAACGTGAAGCCTGCAATCCTCTTCATTTTTCACCATCCTTCAACACAGTGTCTTCGGTGGTATCAGGACTCGAACTCGCTACTCGCTTTGAAACTTAAAATAAAGAGCACGAAAAGGAGATGAATTGGATTCGAAATACTGGCCGTTCTACAGGTGTTGGACAAATCTGTAGGGTGTATCCAACACCTTTTTGAGTATATTTTAATATTTACGCATGCAAACTATCTGAACTCTGCCGTAAGACTAAATTGGTGATCAACACCTTTCTCTTCTTGACATCACAGAACATAATTTTGAGTACCGATCAATTGGCGATAACGACAGCTCAAGCAGTAACTCATCCACACCCCTCCAACTCGTAAACTGCCTCTTGACTGAACCTTCATTTCTCCTACTACGCATATTTGAATGTACGTTTGTTACTAATCAGTTTTCTAGACTGTATTGGAATAAGAGTTTGGATGAATTACATTTAACATTCTATGGGTCTCATTTTTTCCAAAACTGATCCCCCTCAAGACTTCAAATTTCGGACACCGTTTGAATTTCGCATGAATTTAGTGAAAATTAAAAAAATTTGCATTCAATATTTACATTCATAGAGAACTATTATAAAAGAATCAACACGGGGAATTCTGGATCAAGCGACACTTGAAATCTCGATTTTCCCACTACACCCGAAAACTAAGCAATTAAAAGTGTATTTTTCCATTTTATTCCCCCCAACAAGCAAGATTTAATAGAATGTACAAATGCATTTATAAAATTTCTCAGATTTTGTAGTGAGCTCGGAGATAAGGATAATGCATGGAAAATAACTTACTATACACGCATACATTTTGTTAAAATTCTTAATAAACTTAGGAATAAATGAAAGTATGAAAGACTCCAAAAGAGGAAAACAACGGAGTGTGGAAAAAAGGTCGCAAAACCTTCCTTTTAGTTTTTACGTCCCAACAGGAGAAAAAAATAGAAGATCTTCAAAAAAGGCTTTATGCTGTTGAATGGCAAAACGCTTCAGTAAATTGAGTTTGAAATGAATTATTTAGAGCAAATAAAGAAAGTATTATCGATCTTAAGACTGAAAACCATTCATTTTCCCTCCGTATTGTTATCTGATAAACCAGTTCGTGCAAACAAGTTTGTCCCCATTCTTTTTAATATGAAATCCAACGTGGAAATGAAATGTTTGACTATAAAACTTCTTGAGAGATATTTTTTTTAAAGAAAGAGCTAAGCGGATATCATGAAATAATAGTTGCTTGGTTAAGCAAACTAAAAAGACTAGATTCATTTTTATAGAAAATGCTATTAAATGGACTTTTGGAAATATATCATTTTATTTGTGCATGTTCACGTGTTTTTAATTCATTTTAGAGAAAATTGCTAAGAGTATTTTATGTTGAAAGTAATCCTTGTGAAGCATATAATCCTGACTTTTGCCGAAAGGGAAACAAAATTAACTCCGAAATTTTACTTGTTTATATCTATGTATTAATAAAAGGGCGATTCAAATTCGTTTTTGATGACAGATCTCAAAAGTTCAGTGAAAAATTGGCTTAATTTATAAGCTAAAAATCTTTAATACATACATGAATTGTTTGGTAACATTGCCTGTAGCTCTTGTTCCTTCGAAATGCGAAATAACTAAACAATCCAATCTCCACAGATTTATTGTGCGTCAGTTTATAGACGAATGGTCTTCCTATGCATCATCTGAACAGATTCAACAATTGTAAAAATCCATGACTGATTGGTTAGTAATTTTGCATTTCAAAGTAACACGAGAGCTATTGGTGACACATCGCGACTTTAAATATTAGTCATGTATGAAATGGACAATACTCAATTTAGTTGTCTTCCACACTTCGCTAATGTTAGGAATTGTTTGCAGTGGCATCAAGACTCTAAATTGGGATGTGCTGGCTATCCATTACAAATGGATTACAATCCTGATTATTAAATGGATAAAATAACAAATCCATCATCTGCTTTTTATTCATTTTTCGAAAGAAATAAATGACTACGAAGCTTGCGAGCCTGCCACCAAGTTACAATTCTAGAAAACGAGTTTCTCCGCATGACCCGAGTTGCTGTTGATTTCGGGTTAGGCGACCAGATCTTCTCTGCCCCATAAGGGGGTCGGGTCATTAATTTTGAGGCCACAGCTGATTTATTCGAAATAAGCTATAAATTTGTAATCGAAGATAACTTTTCCTAAGATCTCATTAAAAACAATTTAAAAGCCATCTGGAGACTAGAGGTGACGAAACTACCGTTACAAATTTTGTGCCGAAAGAAAAAGTAGATTCACAAGATGTTGGATTGATTCCATATTTTTAACACTGAGTACTGAAGAATTTTCCCGAGTATTATTCTATACACTTTTTTAAACCATCATCTGTGGTATATACGTTTTTTAAAAAGAAAATTCTTTTGATTCCAAAAACTTACTACACTTTCTAAAATAATTTTCAGTATAGCAGCATATTAATTCTTCTAACAGAGGCGTTTCAATCGATATTGCTCATAAAAGAGGAAAAGAGCAGAAAATCTTTAAACAGCATTCTGCAATACGAGATACATTCAATGAATTACCAAAATTAGAAGAAATATAGCTCCATTAGAATGAATGTTTATATTTGTCTGTATAAAATGAAAATTTTACCATCCGTTAGAGAACCATGTATAATGATAAAAATACAAGGAAAACAAAGTACATATATTATAAGGAGTACGTGAATATATATAACATGAATAAAAATTAGATTCAAATAGATTTTTTTACGGTTAATGATTAATAGTTTATATTTCCTGGAGTCATAAAAATATTATTTCTTAGAGTAAAAAGGTTGCAAGTGGGGAAATGCTCAAGGAAAAGCCAAACTTCGTCATTTTAGCTCATCGCTCTCCAAACTCATTGAACTACGATCGGGCAATGATTAAAATGGTATAACATCTAAGGTGATTTTTTGGAAAGTTAAAAAGTTTCAAATACACAAGTTCAAATTTTAAAAAACATGTTAAATTACATTTTCCGACAAAAGGGCAATTTACCATAAATTAGATCCAGCCATTCCGGAAAAAAAATTAAATATATTTTATTTTGAATTAACATTAAATGTAGCGCTGTAGAGAATTATTTTCTGAGCAGAAAAAATTAGTTTGATATAATATGGCCCTTATCCGGTATATTTTGATAGCTCATTTGGTGTTCGAGCGATACGTGACAAGTTGTTTATGTTCACCAAAATGGATGATAACATTACAATATGTTTACCTTTATATTTTTATTGTGTGGTGATGTGGTTGCCATGGTGATAACGTATATTAGAGTTAATTTTTATTGGTTTTTCCCGCGGTAGCCCTATTAATTTTACAGATGATTTTGATTCGATACCTGTAAAAATTTAACTATTTTCATTCTATTTGTTCTTCAAGCTACCATTTCAGTCTTTTGTTCTATTTTGTGTTATTTTCGAAAATGGATATTTAATATCATTGATGAGCACTAGGATTTTTTAAAAGAACGAGGGCTGTGCTTTTAATTGTTATAAATCATTCAATACCACTTCATTTCCTTTTTAAATGCCTTTTTTTAAGCGTTCGTTTGAGGAAATTTACTAACGGAAATCGCAGCTTTCGGAATGTTGCAAGTTATCAGCAACTATTCATTGCTATTCATTATTAATTTTAATATGTTATGCAATTATTTTAGTGATAAATCTATATAATACAATTTTTATACTCATTTACAATTTTTATACTCATTTACAATTTTTATATATATAAAACTATATTATTTTTAATTATTATATTGTATGGGTATTATGTTTAATAATTACTATTATATTTTATATAATAATTATACACAATTATATAAGAATATTATATATAAATTATATTTGAATATTATATAATAATTACTCTCATCTTATATGATAATTGTTATGTATTACAAATAATTTTTACTACATAATTATACTGATATTAATTATTGATTGATATCGGTTATTTTCAATCTATTCCTGTATTTGAAATATATTGAAGATTATTTTCCTGACGATTTTGGTTACAGCTGTGCCGCCATCTTGGATTCCAAATCACTCGACAACAAGTTCTGTTTGGTGTAATTCGAAATTGTGCCAAACAGAAATTGGCGCGTAGCTCTCGTATATCAAAATTAGTTTCATATTTTGATTGTTTGAGAAATGAAACTAGACATTTTATTTATATCACTCAATAGCATTGTAAGAAAAACCTATTTTTAATCATAGTCGTTGCGTAAATATTTCAGATTATAAAAGGCAAGAAATTGAAAAGTCTGAGGTTAGCGAAAAGTGAAACATCACAAAAAAAAATTGCACTTTAAGTTATATTACTTAATTGTGAAATTTTGCATTGACTATGTTTCTGTTATTGAAACAAGAACTATTCAGATTCTTAAAGGATTTAATTTTAATATCAATACAAAAAGGTAAAAAAAAAATCAGTATTTAGACTGTAAAAATTCTGAAGCTGAACCGAAAGCCCTTCAACAAATAATAGCAACAGTTCTTACTTTGAGTTCACAAGCCTCGTTTTCTTTTGGTCGCAATCAACGTCATATAAGGACTTAATGGTCAATATATGGCGCATCTTTTCTCTATCCCTCAAATTCATGCTTCCCAGTTGAATGGCTCTTGTGAAAGACCGTCTCTGCCATTGGCTTGTCCAAGCAGGACGTTGACCTTGAGTGCTTGCCAATTCAAAATCGAGTTAACGAAGTTTTTACGCAATTAAGAAGCTTTACCGGAATTTTACATGCATCTGAATGAAGGATTAGTGTACCGACTTTTTTTCCGGATGCATGTTTACGACAAATGTCTGGCATTGAAAAGTTACTTCCGATGTCTTCCATTGTTTGTCATCCAGAATAATGCTCTCAAGCAAACCAGAACACCAAGAGCATAAGGTATATCAAATTTATGGTGAAATAAAGGATTTGATAAACTAACGACCAAAACATTAACATTAGACTTCAAAAATATCCTTTTTAAATTCGTGTATCAAAAGGAAAATTAGTATCCCGAAGTAAATGAATAGATTTTAATGCAAAATGGGCTCTTATTTTTTTTTAAAATTTCTCATAGATATACGAGGTTTAATATATTTAAGTTAAATAATATATAGTTGTTTTTCATCTTAATTTTTCTGACAAAAGAGGGAAATAGGACAGATTTTGCTTAAATTCTTTGCATCGCTCTTCTTGATCTATGTTTATCTCTCTTTGAGACATATGAGTATTAAAATCGTACTGTAAAGGTGCATTAGGGCTGTTGATGACAAACCTAGTTAGTCTACTACTACGTTGGTTATCTGACTGAAAATTAATCGTATTGCCTTTGGTAAAAATGGCAAAAAAACAATTTCTTTGTGGGGTATATTTTTTTAAATATTGCAACTAGATGGTAACCAAGGGCAACTATTCTCATAATTTAGGATCATGATCAATTGACGAGAATGGCATCTGGTACTCACCAAATCCATTTCACTCCAACAAGGGGACTTTGAAAGATTCGACATTTGGAGCGCATCAGAACAGCTGCACGACGAATGTTCTGAATCAATGGTATGAATCATAAAGACAGGATTTGACCAAGCAGCCATGACCACGCGGCTATCGCTGATAAATTAACAGTTAGGAAAGCAGAAGTACAATTTTAATATATATATTACATCGTATATTATGCACAGTGAAACGCTTGATTATCTTCAGATTTTGCAAACAGACATTTCGGAGATTGATTTGATTCGCCAATTTCAATTACACTGGTATTTATTTTTATGCTCGAGTTGGGAATAAAATTTTCCTTGTTCGGTTAAAAAAAAGTCTGCGTTTAGCGCAGTTCTAGTCTAGTTCAAGTCTCAAGGTGGATTTCTTTTTTGATTTTAACAAGATTTTCCTCTGTCTGGACGGCTGAAAAGGTCTTTGAAATACTATATCGTGAGAATTCAACTTTGCACTTTTTCTCGCAGGCGCACGCTATCCTGGTCGATTTCACGGAAACCGTTGAATGTTCGCAGAGCGAAAGAGTGCGAAAGTTTTTTTCTTCTCCCTTTCGTGCGGCCTCCTTGGGAAGACACGGAACGCTTAGCCCACTCAATAGACAAGGGAAAACTCTTCGATTGGGATGCATGGGAGAAGAGCTTCAAAAAAGTGAATCCCGCCTGCATTCAAAACCATGAAGCATACTTTGTTTTTTCAATGCTTTAGACAGATTTAACTTTCAAATGCTTGTATCGTAACCACGTTTATGTTTTGTTTGGGGGCTCGAGGCTTGTGTGTGTTCACGCACTTCGGTGTGTGTTAATCAGTTCTGCGCATTCAAACTTGCCAATCGCTCAAAAGTTTAAAATATGATTTCAAGTTGTTCTTCTTTGTGAGAGAATTGTTTTTCCTTCAAAGATACAGATGGGATGTAGCTGCATGAAAGTATAAATACAGTACTTTAAAAAACTAAGTTACAAGAAGTTAGCTATTCTTTGATGCAAGAAAATGTAATTTTATCACGCAAAAAAACCCAAAACTTACCAATGAATTTTCAATTTTTTAATGGTTTTAATGTTAACCTTTTGTATAAATTAAAAATTCTATAGGTAAATATTTGATTTTACAAGACAACCATTTTTTGGAGAGTGACATTCCAGTTGAAAGTGGTATAAAGGCCGAAAATACAATTATGTACAGTATGAAATGTGTTCAAAACACTTTCAGAAAGTATTGAATAATTTTATCATTTATCTTAAGTTAGACTTCCCTTAACAAGTTGTGGAAAAAAATCAAAATTTCCGACATATTTTTCATGATTCATTGAAAAAAATTTTTACTTTGTGAAGTGTTTAAGTGACTTCTATTTCAAAATCAATGTTTGCCAACATTTTCTAAATTTAGATTCACGATTCATTCTTTAAGACTTTGGCTTTGAGCAGTTCTTTAACTGCGGTCTGTGAACCCCCGAGTTCTCCAACTTCTTTCTCGGGGGTACGCAAAGGTCTTTTATTTCATGACATCATTTTCCTCTTTTGAAGCCTTGAAAGGTTTCGGCGAAAAATTGAAAGATGTGTCATCCTAGGTTAAATCCCAAAAGTGCCCCCAACGAAAGAACTACTAAAACGTGTGTATTTCGATCAAGAACATTAAGTTTTTTCACTGTTTGCTATTACATAACCATTACTACAATTTGATATTTTCAAAAAATATAGTAGGAAAACATGTGCAAAGATTGAGAACTGAATTCATAGCACGGCAATACAATAATATGCATCAAAATCTTGGGAGATCGCGATGTCAGGTTGATACACAAAGGGAAGGGGCGGTGATCGAAAGTTTAAGAACCGCTGTTTGAAAGTATCACACACATTAACGCTTAGAACAAGTTTAAGTATCAAATTACATTTAAATATTTAATAATGAAGATGAAATCAAAATTATCTAAAATTCTGTTGATAGTTTATGATAAGAATGAATATTGCTTAAAATGTTCCTATTTTAAGCTATATTTAAAGTAGATTTTAACGCGAGATTCGTCCTTATGTATAAAACTCGTTTAATATTAATACAGCCAATCTAATTGTTGACATGTTCATGTAAAACTTGAACTGTGTTCTCTTAACTGCTAATATGGTTATTGATCTATTCAAAATTTGCAAGTTATTTCACCTAAGCTACAAATGAAATTAAATGATTTCCTGATTTTACTCCCAATCGTCTGTAGTTGGTTCATAGTTCGAAAACAAGGTTTTCTAATCACCGATTGTGAATTGAATAATTAGATCACTTGCCCTTTGATCGAATCCCACTTAATTGGTAATTCTACGCGGATTTAGAGGATGGTCCACTTGTTTCATTTCGAAGAGGATATTTTTTCACGTAACAATTTATCCTATACGCCTTAAGATTCCTCTGATGTGTTTCTTATTTAAAATTAGATTATAAAGCGAGTGGGTCAGCGATGCGATGGTAGATGTTATAATTGGATTTTTATGCATCAAGAACCGTGTTGGACGAAGCTTAATGGATTCCTTCAAGTTGAAACATTTTTTAGTACAAACGAGCATCCTTAACACTTTGCATCCAAAAGAAAAACGAGAAGGATAGGAAAGAGTCATGGATGAAAAGATAATTGCATGTCAATTACTTCTTTGCAATGCGCACAAAATACAGATTTTAATTGTAAACTAAAATTATCTGATTAAAATTTGGAATGGTATTTTTTATGGAGGACTTTAAGGCGACTATAAAAATACAATGTGTTTCAATGCTAGTACTCCTTTAACCCCTCAGCTAATTTAAGGTATCCGACTACCCTAAAACTGTCAACTTTACCAAAATTCGACAAATGTTTTTATGATTTGATTTTATTTTATACACCATCTTATTAGCATTATAAAAATACCAAGTTTATCATTTTCCGCTTAATAGAACAAAAACTACAAGTGTTTTAGTAAAAGCAGATGCCATTAATTTAAGCAAGATGTCACACTTTAAAACGCGTTTGACTCGAAATGAGATTTTTTGAAAATAATCAAACGAGGTCAGCGTTTGCAAAAAAGGTTTTGAACATAATTAACTGAAATTTTTTCTGTAAGCTCTGTATAATAGAATTGTTTTAACCTTCACATTTATCAACCACTGCTTTATTACAAAATTTGCAGTCCCTTATGTGAATATAAACACCGTCTTTTTAAGCATTTTCATATAGTAACCGAGATAAAGTGCTCTAGTTTTTGTAAAAAAGAAAATCTTTTATTATGAAGGTCATTTCAAAATTGAATAATATAGAAACACATTAGATGGAAAAAATTGAAAATTTGTTTATAAACCTTTGGTGCAGAATGGGCCGCGTTTATGCTATTTTTTGGCCATTTTTACCTATTTTTTCCTATTTTAGTAATTTCTTTTTCTCTTAATTTTAGCACATTTTTCTTAAAATGCGCTAAACAAATCTAAAAATAAAAAAAATCTCCATATCTCCTTTTTAAAAAAAAAAGTTGTCGCAACCAGTCGGATACCTTAATTTCAACAATCTAATTGAGGCTGGAGCACTATCATATTTGATATAGCTTATGACGATTTCAGACAGGGTATAAATTTAGTAAATGATTCAGAAAATGGATATTTCAGAGAAATCACTAATAACCAACACTGAGTTTAAAGTCAACTCTTGGGCTACGCTGTTGACGATAGATCCTGCACAATGTCACATCACGAGGACTATCTTTGCGATAACGCGTCATTTTCTCGACACTTTCAACGTCTGAAGTGGCCGCCTTAGGCAAGTGGTATAGGCATTGAATCATGGCTAGCGTGTGTCACAAGTTCGATCCCAGTACCACTAAAGACCCACCGTGTAGGGGAGCGATGCACGTTAAATCTGTCGAGAGCTCAAACGTCCTCCCGTTGGTGTGGTGTGGTAGTTAGGAGAGGGGTGCCAGCTCAGGTGTCGTCCACGTCACTTGACCATGGTTCAAATTTACGCGGACCGTCGCCAAAAGCCCTCATGATGCTAAACAGTACGACGTTAATATTCACTGACTCAACGTGTGAAAACTTTAGGGTTCGATACTGTTTCAACTTTCAGCAGCCAATTCTTTTCATTGTTTCGTATTAACGTGAAACTACAACAACCCAAAGGGTGTGTACGACGAACCTTGTAATTCTAAACCCCAGTCAAGTGACGAAGACATTTAAGGCGAGACATTCTAGCTCATTTCCACACCACGCGATAAGAGAGCGGAGAAATATAATTCTATTGTACGTACAGATGCAATTATTACTCCAATGCAGCAGGTAAAACTGAATTCGATTGGCTAGTTTTATTGTTGAAGAAGTTCTATTGCTTTATTTTCTCAAAGTGTTTGGCGGAGCAATGAATGTCTTGGCAGATATCTAATTGCAAAAAAAGGAAAAAGGTCGAATCTTTTTCGAAGAGACGGTTTGCTCTACATTCACACGTAGACAGAATCCTTGCAACGTTCACGTTAAAAAATTTTAGGCTTAAATACATATAAAATTTAATCTTGCATCAAAATTTTTATTACCTTAGGTGAAATATATTAACCGTTTCCTACAATTCCTTTCCTCCTGTGTTAAACAAATTTTATTAGTCAAAAAAATGTTTTTTCTTTGTTTAAATTTCTAAAGATTTAACAAAAGGGGCTAACAAATTTTAAAAATATTTTGTAGTGTTCCACAAAAATGTGCATGGAAAATTCTTAAAAATCTCCTATCACAGTTAAGAAAATACATTTTAAGATTATTTGAAATATTAACTTAAGTACCAAGATATACTTAAGCTAATTCAAATAATCGGATTATCAACAAGGTACACAAATACGTTTAGCATAGAGCTTTTTCACGAAAACGTTTGCAATTCATTTTTTTAGTTCATTATACAAGATAATTCTTTTTATTAAACGAAAGTTCGATGTTTAGCACGGGAAAAAATTCGTAGAGAAATAGTTTCAAATAAAAAAACACTATTTATTCAGACAATTATAGGTTTTTGGGTAAACGTAACATTGCATAAAATCAGGGCTGGTATGCTCAGTATCGACTTTTCAATTCTGAAAAATAACACAGGAAGTCAAACAATCACTTCTAGTATCACTAAAGACACATCGTATAGATCGCTATAATTGTTGACCTCGCTTAGCAAAGTACTTTACTTGGCATAGTGTAGAAGTTTAAAGTGGGGTGCCACTACAGATATTCTACAAGGCTTAAAATTGTGAGATAGGGCACCAAAAGCCCTTTTGTTGCTTCAAAATGCGATTTTAAAAAGGGATTTAACAGATTGTTTATTAACTGTATAAGCCTGGAAGTTAGGAAATTTTGGGGCTTAATCATTCCAAACCTATAGTTTACAATAAATATTTGATCTGTACAGAAGCATCAAAATAGGTACTTCTATATTTTTCACGTAACATTTAAAAGTCTTGATGGGGAAAAAAACTAAACCGAGTTTTCTAACGAGATTTTGATAACACTTTTCAATGGTAAGATATAGCGAGTATAAATATCCATTAACAGTAGTAGAGTATAGAATTTATTTCAACTGTGTAATACAATGAACGTAAATAGAACAAACTTCGATTAAAAGTATCAATAACGGAAGCTTTAATTTTTTTAATCGTAAAACGCATATAGAAACAAACTTAAAGTTATCCTTTGCTTTAAGAGGGTAGAACACAATGCAGTAGGAAGAAGTTGAGATACGGCATTTTGGCGCTAGTTTATCAGGTTATTTCATGGGTATCAAGAAGAAATTTAAATAACTTGACTACAAAATAATGAAAAATGGCTTGACAGATTAATTTTGAACTTCAAAGCAACACTAGGGCTAATGGTTACAGATCTCATCACTTCGAGCCACAGTCAAAGAGATCCAAGCTTGCTACCCCTCCCTCATTCCACCAAATTTCAACATTTAGCCCCTTGAACTTCAATAAATTTAACGCGAGTCAGTTCTTCAATGGCACCAAAATTCCAACGCCCTTTCGACAAAAGTGCTAATCATGAACACCCTTAACCACTTTGTTACCGTGGTCAAAGTAAAATGGCCACAAACAGGAGGGGAAGGGGGGTAGTAGAAAATTCCAAAAGTCTATGAATGGAAACTTTTCATGAAGTAAAAATGAAGCAGATAAAAAATTTTTAAAGTCATTTAGCTATAATTATCCACTCCCACTTTCCAGTTATAATTTCTAAGTTTTCCTTACAATTGGTATTATTGCAAAAGTTGAAGAAATAACAGAAAAAGTAACAACGGATTCCAAAACAAGATGTTTACCGTAGCATCTTTATAAATTCTTAATTTGATAAACTATTGAAATAAAAGTCAATGCATGTCATTGTACCGACGTAATCAGCTGGATAACATCCATTTGTTAAAGGTCATGTGACCCACGTAAATATGAAAAGAGTAGGAATGATGTTTCCTTCTCTTCCCCTCGTCTCCGAAATAATTCAACTCAATTCACCTAAACGAGTTTTCAAACAAGTGGCGGTTGTGAATTACACCCCCATCAGAAACCTACACAACGGTAATTTCCACTTTAATTGTATTTCTTTAATAAAATTTTCCAAGAACAGAACATACATAGCAGCTATTTTGTATACAAATAAAATTTCAAAATAAAAGTTATGAACCTAAGGATCAGTTTAGAATTCGAAACAGCTAATTTTATGAAAGATACAACTAACTTTTTATTACGAATAATGGATATTGTTCAACACGTTGTAACTTTTTTCGCAATATATGCATTGTCTTCTCAGTTTTACTAAATATTTATATACCTGATTAATGGGAGTTCATAAGTTAATTTCTCTACCTCATAGGGGCTCACCAGTTTATGAATCAAAAGATCCATAACATTAAAATTCTTGTAAAAATATGACGGAATTTTTAGAACGTACTTGCATCATTTGAATTGATTCGTTTCGAGTCGCTTTCAAGTGGCGTTAAAGCTTGATTCATTAAGCTCAGCAGAGTGTATATTCCATCAGTTTGAATAAACTATAGTACGATGTAGACTCAACCTTAAATTTAGAAAAATGACAAGAGTGGAAAAATTACAGAAAATGAAACCCATTCCGAGGAATCTTCACCAAACCAGGTGAAGATTTATTCGAAAAGAACGCCACTACATCCTTTTCCACGCAACAGAATTTGTGGAAATGGGACTAGAATATATTCCATGCTACAATTTAGATTAACATGGTTTCGTATATTCCTCTGTATGATTTTTGTATATCTCAATTTGACATTTATATGCTTTTCAGAAAGCTGTGGTTGACGTACTTCCATCTAAAAAAGCTACGAGTAATTTTCCTTGCATCAGGAGAAAAAATTCTAGTGAAAAAGGGAATGAAGTATTACAATGTTAGTTTTGATTAGCAATCAAATCCGAATGAATTATGCTTAAATTTCTTCGTTCAGAGCACGTTCCTTCTCATTTGAATACGATCATTAAAATTTTGAAAATTCCATTTAGGGAAGATGAAACCGTGGAGGGGTTGAAAATTAAGCAAAACTAACGAAAAGTACCTGTGGGAAGTCCTTAAGATTGACCTTAATAATTCCCCGTGTTATTAAAGGCAATTTGCTCCGATTGTTTCATGATAGACGCCACACTACGAACCTACACCAGCGATAGACATAACTGAGACACCGGAATGACCCTGGATCCAGCACCCCAATTACAAAGTCAAGCCAAAATGATAATTTTGAATATTGACAGATTCGTTGAGTTGTAAGTGAACTTGCTTCATTTTAAATTTAAGAACATGAAATATTCAAACATCTAAAAATATTAGTACAATACCGTCAACTATATAGTTAAAAGTAAGCTTGGCTCTATTTTAGCAAAAAGTAACATTTAAATTACAATTTATTTCGAACGTGCCCTGAATAGATGCAGAAATAAATTTATTTTACTAATTGAATTAAAATCACAACACCTATTGGAAATTTTTGTATTGCGGAAAATAGATTAGCATTCATAAAACCACTTTTGGGCGAGTTATAATTCAAAAAGACTTTTTAGATGTATGTTATTCATTTACAAATTCCATTTTAAGGGGGGGGGAGTCAAAAACTTTAGCATTTCGTACAATTTGAAATAAGTGCACTAGGGGGGTTTATTCCATCATGTCAATTCAACGGCATAACTAAGAGTGTCGCTACTTCAACATGTAATGACATGAAAAAAGAAAAAATGCATTCACAATGAACATGATTTGTCAAGCCATGCATACCCAATTCCCATTCCTACGTGCGTGTTAAAAAAAATAGAGGTTAAGTTTACCATTTTTTTAAAATTCTTTTTCACTTCGCGTGTCACTCCCCAAGACTTCCCAGTCGACCGACTTTCTATTGAAAGGACACGAAGACAGCTCGTAAAATGATTCATATTTATTGCCTCGACATCCGAGATATTAGCGTGTACACAAAAGAACACACTTACGCGTCGCACCCTGGCGCTGCACCGCTTTGTTCACCAAGGGAGGCACAATGAAACTTATTTGGATTCGGGGCCGTTATTTTTTTCCTTTTACACACATTATGATTCCTTCCGAAGGTAAATTGTTGGTTTTAAAGAAGGGTAAAAGGGGGCAAAGAGCGCATTGGTGATGTATTGAAATGCGCTTCCGCATGCATGGTATACTATACAAACATTTATGAATATATATGCTGGAACTCCTAACTTCCGTGTGTGCGCTATATCCGAAGCAATAGCTTCCTGCGTGAAATACAAGTTTTTAACAAATGATAAATTTTCATGCGCGTAATCCACAACATTTGCTGCGTGCTACAATGAAGTGCTTAAGAGGAAGAATTTAGATTCATTGGACGAGATAAACAGTAAATGTAAAGCCGAACTGACAACTCCGGTATGTTTAAAAGCATTTCGTCGGAAAAAATAGTTGAATCCTTCGTCATAAAGGAATATTTTGAATGTAATGCAAGCAGATTTTTGAATTCACATAAGGAATTTCTTTTGGAACATCTTATTTTATTTGAGCGGTTCACACTTTTATTTTAAAATTGTACCCGGAAAAATATTTATTTCGTTCGAATTATTTTCATTCGTTTTGAAACTATGTGACGATAAAAAAAAAAGACAAACATTTTGCAATTCTAGTGCATCTGGTTAGTTAAAACATTTAAGTTAATTATATGTTGAAGTGCACAGAGGTGTTAGAGCATATATTGGGGTATTTGAGATCTTACAGCTTTTTCAGAGAAATACAAGAAAGTAATATTGTAACGAAAAAACCTGGCATCTATGCTTACACATCTTGTAAATTATTCATATCTGTAAAGATAATTCTTCATTTCTCATCATTTTAAATTAATTTTAAGACAATGAAACACGTCCATTAAAAGTTTGCTCTTTCAAAACTTGAAACACTTTAAGGACTTTTCAAAGCAGATTCAACTTTAATACATTAGAATAACTTTTTACCGAGTTTAATATTAAACCGCAAGATCTTAATGTAAAATTTTTCCTATATTTTAGATGTATATATTGTAAATTTAAGTAAAAATAAATTATTTAAAACAGTTTAAACATTCTTTTTAAATTTGCTTCTTACGATCAAATAAATGAAAGTCAATGCATATAAAAAATTTACTATCGATAACTCATTTAAGTTTCTTATATACGAAATATTTTTTAAAAAATTATGCATAATATTGCATTGCTACTAGCTATAGCTGCCTGTTAAACCATGCATGCACAATTCGAACTTCACCGATTCGTATGGAATATTTGGGCTAGAAAATGTTTCTCTTGCTTAGAATAGGTATATTAAAATGGCAGAAGATACGAACAATAATTGCGTAAAAATTTCTAATTATTTATCAAATATTATGTCAGATTTAAAACAGGGAAGTGATTTTACGAGTCTTAGAATTTAAAGTAAAAAAAAAATTATTTTCGTCCCCTAAACGTACGCAACGCGCGATTCAAAGCTCGAGTTGAGATGGTACATCATACTCAAAGCAAAAACATATTTTCAAATTAGTAAATCATTTAACCATTTCAGAAAAAAATTTGTTTTTTTAATTCGATACGTAATTTTAAACAATTTTTAAATTTCATAGTTAATAAACTAACCGTGTATTCTAAGTAATCAACAGTACTCATTTTCTCCTCGCCTAAAAAGGAGATTTATGTGACCTCAAACGTGATATAAAGTTCATCTAAAGATAGGAATTTTAATAGACAATACTTATTTCACGTTTAAAAAAACTGTATCCAAGGGCTATTCTGCAAAATAGACAACGCCTGAAAATAATTTAAAGGTATAGTTACATGAACACAAATGAACTTTTTCTGAAAAAGAACGTAATTTTCTTGTTTTAACCGAGAGAAATTTTATCTATACAAAATCGAACAAACCATAACTCGAGAATGAACTGGTTCATTAAACTTCATTATATTAACAGCCTACGAAAAAGGTCGTGGTCGCGGCTTCAACACTCGAATTCCCACGCAGATTTTTTCAGTAGTTATCGGACCTAAATAAGGAATTCTCTCCGTTTAAAAGAAGGTAAAAATTATCGAATCTTTTAATGATGTATTCTGAGATCGGTCAGATTCGTGACTGCACAAAAAGTAAATTGGCATTTCGTTCCGAGTAGAAAAGTTTTCGACATGAATTGTTAAGATTCCGTGATAAAGGTCGCGGAAAAAATTTCTTCTAATGAGTGATATTCATTACGATATTCAACATGGATGGAAAGCGAGACAAAAAATATCACATTCTAAACAGATGTCGATTTTTGTGAAGCAAATTGAAATGAACATCTTACCAACAAATATTGCGAACAAAAGAAAGCGAGTTGAAATGAATATTCTTAAAGCTGTTATTTGTGTGCATTAATACTTGAAAAGAAAGTTATAATTTGAATACGTGCTCCAAAGCTCGTGCAAATCTCGAGATTAGTTCCGGTAGAATGAAAAGAAAAATTCGAAGTCGTGCGGACGTCAGAAAACCTTCAAATAACTTTCGGAATTCGCTGCTATTATAAAAGTTTATTGATATTGGAAATGAGATTCGATTGAGTCGTGGAAAAGAAATCTCGAAATAAAGATTTAATGGATGCTTTAATAGCAAATAATAGGTTTGAGCTGGAGAGTAATTGAAATAATTCGATTTGGCTTACCACAGGAGCTATATATATAATCTCTACAATTGAATTTTTTTTAAAAATTTTTATTTACTCAGCAGGAATTTTTTGTTTTTATAAAACTATTGAATCGCAAGGTCAACAACTAAATAAAATAAGGACGTTGAGCCCGAAGATAAATAAAGTAAATAAAAATATTAAAAAGGCATCACCGATTAATATATTTAATGTCTGCTGTAAAACAATATATATAATTTAAATAATGGAAAATTATAACTTAACAAATAAAACATTTTCATGCAATGACGTGATTTTCAAAAATGTAAGAATTTTAAAAATCGAGAGAATGGAGACACGAAGAGTTTAATATTTACAAATCAGTAGTACTGGAGGGGCAAGGATTACTTTAATTTCCGGAATCATTCTAGTACAAATGCTCAGGAAAAAAATGGCAAATATGAAGTTTCCCTCAGTTTCAAAATATCAGACCTACCGAAAACACGAAGGGATCTATTTTTTTCTTTTTTCAGACTTATAAAACTCATATCGCATTCGCATCAAGTTGGTTATAAGGAAATTATTTCATTGGAGTCGGAAGCGAGGCTCTATTGAAACAGATTAAGGATGAAAAACAATGCATCAACTAAAAAAAATATTCAGCAAAAACAAAAAGATTTCTTCATACTGTAACGTGGTTTAGACAATGTTGATATTTTATTGGGATTTTTATTAGACTGTTTAGGAAAAACGAATTTGAATACAAAAGATCTCTGAACTCTTGAATAATTATCTGAATTTTAAGGGGACATGGTACAATTTACAGAAAAAAATTTCAGTTTACTAATTTTGAAATTTTTTGGTTGCCATCTATGTACGTATTTTGTAAAGCAGATTTTTTCTGCTCAAAATACCATAAAAAGCTCGCTATTTAATTTTTTTAAAGGAAAAAGCAACATTTATGAAGTGATTTTAAATACTCTTTCAAAAATTGACGTACACAGGACATTTAATTTACAAGAACGTCAAACTAGTCAAACAAGTTGATATGGGTTCTGTGATAACACGATTGATATTCGCAAAAAACTTTTTATGAATGCTTATTAAAAATTAAAGTAAAAAAATCCTCTAAATTCAATTTTTTTAAAAAAAATATGACTAAAAATGTATAACAACTTTTGTTACAAGCAATATTAGCAATAGTTAGGAAAAATATTGAAGCATTTGGCCCAATAGAAAAAAGCCGCCTTAGCATTTTAAATGAAGACAAACTGGTTATTTTATCTTTACGGGGAGATAAGTCAGATTAAAGTTTAGATTTGCCATTGGGATGCGAATAAAAACGAAGGTAAAAGTTAACACTACTCTGTTAAAGTTAGAGCTTTCAAATTTTGTGAGATCACAGAAAAGTATTAAAAGGATTATTTAAGGCTAAAAAAATTAGATTTGATTTTTGAACGATTTTTGTTAATTGAATTGTTTTGTGTCCCCTTAAGTGGAAAAAAATTAAATAAAAAAATATTAAATTTGGAAATTAAAAATCAAAAGTTGAAGCCACCATTCCCACTTAAAAAAATATGTAGTATCAAACAAATAAATTTGACAAAGCCTCATTTCGATTCGATTAATATTGTATTATTGAAAGTCCAAAGTGAAAAGCTTTTGCTAAGTACCTAAGTATTTATAAGTATTTATTTGCTAAATATTTATTCACTTTACATTACATTTCACTTCAGTCTGAAAGGACTGACAAAACTAAAGGAATATATTGCTTATACAATATCAAATTCACGTGCTTTTTATTCTGTAATGTAGCTATCACGTCTCTTAAAAAGACGAAATCCCCTTCCCTCCCCCCTTGGAATGCAACATTCGACGTACATGTATTGCATAACCCATGTCTTCGATATTTACTTACGTTTTGAAATACATAAAATCCGAGAAAAAAATAGGCTTTATGAAAACAAATTTACCATCTACGATTAGAAATAACTATTTAAATTTTATGTTTTCTTTGGGTGTACTGAGAGACGCTTTAAGAAAAACTATTAAAAGGAATTATTTATAACCCATTTTCAATTTCAGAATATTTTAAAATTCCTTTTCTTTGTCTCAAACTTTAAAAATGCTGAATTTTCGTAAGCGCTAATATCGAAAGTGACCATCTGGAGATTCTTGGAAATGTTTAACCAGGCCTATCGTATACCATTCGAATTGGAACACTTTAGTAGTATCATCGAATAATAATTTTTAATAATATGCTATATTAATTTTTCTTTCAGAACTATTTCCTTTCATTTCTGTCGAAATGACAGCAAGGAATTAAGCTTCCTATTGCCATATTTTCCCCAGAATAGACGATTCCAGCTTTGAAATGAGAGGTTCTTACTTTTCAATTTATAAAAAGGATTCTTGTGCCTCGCTTTACTTGCAAAGTTTTTCTATTTACTGCATTAGGAGGAAAATAAAGTCACTATTTAATTTCTTCAAAATTGTTTTATATTCCTTGCCTGTGTCTTTCTTTTACTACCATATATCCTGTTTTGTATAAGTACTAAAATATATAAAATAAATAAACGTGTCAGAAAATGCACATCGATGTTTCCAAAATTCAATACATAAAAAACCGTCTAAAATAGATGAATTGCGGGAGGCAAATGACTATAAGCGTGAGGACTGACTCAACTAACTTCTAAAAGGTAAGTGAATAATCTAAAACATCAATATTTTTAAGAAAAGACTCCCAATATCAAATTATAAAGTGATTCTGTAACTTTCAAAATTAACACTAGAATTTCCTATAACCCTATTCATATAATCCTTGCTGACGGTTGGAAACGATTGTTACGAGAAATGTTAAGACAGATGGATAAAAGAACAAATTTCTCACTAATCGACTATCACTTTTTTAAATTCTTAAATTAACGATTTCTTTAAAAAAAATAACGTGTATTTGGACATAACTGAAATAAAACGATATTAGAATAATTACGAAAGGGCTGCAAGAATGCAAGAAACATTCTAAGCATTTAAGGCTGGCATCCAAGTCAACCATCTGTTCTTAGAATAGTAAAAAAGTTAGATGAACTATTTACTTTTGTTGCAACGGTTCGAAAACTCATCCCAATCAGTTTTAGTAAAAAAAAAAATAAGGACATTCATACTTACGAGGCCCGTTTATTTCCTTTTGCAGATATCAAAGCGACCGAGAAAATTTTTTCTAAAGAGGGGAACAGGGGTGCGCTAATCCATGATGTTTCAAGTCACGTGATCCTGCATCGCGGAAGAGAAGACATCCGACTCCTCGGGATGTCGGGGAGCGAATGGCAGCTCCGCGCCTGACCCGCTCCAGTTCGAGGACCAACTGACCTACTTCCAGGACACGCGGAAAGGGACCAACGCCACTCCCGTGTTTATCTTCATCTTCTGAAGAGGTTTCGTTTTACGTTTACTTGCTCATTAACATTTCCCCCAGTCACTATGGGATTTTCATCTTACAGCTATCAATGACACACCTTGTAATTATTAGACATGACTAAGTTAAGACGCTGAGGTTTTGTGTTCAAGCCTACTAATTAACCATAACAACGACAATCATGAAGGCCGTTTCTTTAACTGTGGGATGACGATTTTAGAATTTAGTTTCGGGCTTCTGTTCGCTTTGTTTTTTCTCAATATATTAAATTATTTTCCCAAACAAAACTGGCTTTTCCAGAAAAAGGATGCTTCAGGCTTGACCGAAATGCATACTTATACTTATCAAACCTCGTTTTAGTTTAAATATATACAAACTGCAGGCTATATTTTCGAGCAATACAACGCCAGATCAGCCCATTGACCCCAAGAGGATTTGGAATTTAATTTCAGAATGGGATTCAGTTTATCAATATGAAAGGGTAATTTTAAAATTGATAAATCTTTTCTTGAAAAAAACTCCTTGAAATAAAATATTTTTTTGTAATAGAAGTGTAGAAGGTAGCCTCTCTTATTATAAACTATTTATTTAATCGATACATGTTTTAAACTCTCATTTTATTCTAACTTTAAAGTAAATTGAAATTTGCCAAGTGGTAAAACATTGAGGGTGTGGTACCAAACAATCGGTGTCATGGCAAACAAAATTCACGAACAATTGTTTCCATGACAAAGTACTTTCATTTCGATCTTAAGGTATCCCGACTAGGTTCGGAGACCAATTTCTTAAAAATTGATTTTCAGAATAAATTGTTTTGAAGAACATAAATAGGCTTAAAAAGTCAGAATTATTAAGTAAATATCATGTATCACTTTGTTTTGGAAAAAAAATCTTTATAAATTTTGCTAAAATTTCATAAAGTTAAGAAAAACGCCATAAATAAAAATAAATTCCACATTATGCAATTTTAATTTCATTAATATATTTCTTGATCCCTCTGAAGTGTCACAATCCACAGGATAAAAATATTTTAAGAAATATTTTATTAGCATTTAAATTTGATAATGATTTTTCATCAAAATAACTGCATGTTCTAAGCTAAAAATGGCTGTAAAATGTGATGAAATGCGTCTTAAAACCTGCGATTTGTTCCACTCTGAAGGGCCCATAACATATTTGTTACAAATTTCATCTAATTTGATTGGATTGTTTTGGAGATATCCCGTTTTTCGTGCACAAATTATCGTAAAAATTTCATTCTTCAAAAAACGCTTTAAAAATATTTTATAAGTTAAAGTAAATGTTATAAAAACTTAAAAAAACTCTAGTTTTATGCGTTAGTCCTTATTCCTCAATAATTCTATTTCTTCTTTCCCTGGTAGCCCAAACATCAAACATCTAAAAAGCACTTTTCCAACCTAGTCGGATACCTTAATGGGTAAAGACAGTTTTTACTTATTACTACAAATTGCACCTGCTCTTTAATATACAACTTATTCTACCTGACCTACTCCTACACTTTTTTTTACCGGGAAGTTTTAGCAATCTATTTAAAATTTCATTACAATCAAACATCGCTGAGCTAGTAAATGGATTTTCATTTCAGTTCGAATCTTGACATCGATTATTTTAAGGTCTAGATGTATTTGATGCGTCTGATTTTACACTTTACAAATTTTTTTAGGCCACCAAAATAATATTTACAAACGTCGCACGTTAAGGACATATCCCCCCTCCCCAAGCCCCCCCCCCACTAGGAAAATACATACTACCAGTTCTTTGAAGACACTAAAAAATTCTAAATAGTATTTTCTATTCTGCAAAGCTCGAATCTAAAAGAAATTCATAAAAATAATGGAGCACTAAAAGAAAGCTATTAGTGACATACTACGATTAAATTAATAAGATGGCATTCGAGTTTAGTTTTTACTAACACGGGGATTATGTTACACCATGCAGCGCTATATAAACATTAATTGGCTGTTACATATAGGAGGATCATGCTGAAATTTCTGAGATACACTTAGGTCTTTAAAGTTATACTTACACAATTTCAAGAGTATTCAAAGTAGTCTCCTCCAGCATCAAAGCACTTTTGTAGACGAATTCAGATTAAATATTTCAAACCATTCATTTCTTGGAATTTATGAAAAATGCATTTATAGCCACATTAATCTCTTCTGAACGAAAACGACACCCACGAAAATTTTTTTCGATCAAAAAATAACCAAAAGTCACACATAGATAGATCCGGAGAATAAGGTGAATGTTCCATTTCTTTAATTTGTTTTTGAAACGCAACTGTTAATCCGGCTGTTCGGGATGATGCATCGCTATAGTGAAGCATTAGTTCCCTAACATTCACTTCTTTGAGAATTTCTAGAAGACATTTAGTGGTATACCAGTTTGCTGTTACTGTCTTCTGTCCTTCCAACTCGATGGCTTTGACCAATCCCGTACTTCTGAAGGAAACTGCATACATTTCTTTTTCATTGCTCATTGTCTTTTCACCATTGTCGGGTTGGGATCATCTTCAAAAAAACATACTTTGCTTTACTGACGTGTTGAAACGTCAGAAAACGGTATCTACATTTCATCAACCGGTTACAATTTTAGAAATGATACCGTGACCTTAGCGATTTAAAGGTTTCTTAACTAATTCTGACACGCTTCTATTTTTGGATCAGTTAGATTATGGGGAACCCAACGGCAAACTACTTTTTTCGTATGAATAATTCTGAGTATCGCTTCGGATCCAATGTTAAGTTCCTTCTGTATCATTTGGTAGGCACAGCGGTTATCATCCATTAACATTATTCGTATGGCAGACATTATCCGCGATTATTGCCGGCCGTGATTTTCTTGCGTGTTCATCCTAATAAGGAATATTGCAGAGGTTGCAATTCTAAGTCCTCTGAATATAACAGCACAACGTGGAGATTCATCACTAAATTCTAATTGCAGCCATTGAACACATTCGTGTTCAACGCTTTAAAACCATAGAAAATCATAGCACGATAATGTTCTCACGTTAACACCATTTTCTTTTCTGTCTAAAATTTATTCTACGCTAAACAACTTGAAGTGTCTTCAAAAATAGTCTTCTGTGGGAAAATACTTTGTGTATTTTTAAATTAAAACATTTTTTCTGTAACTTCTCGTCTGCACATCTCAAAAGTTTCAGAATTATCAAGTAAATAATAAATTTACCTGATCTAAATGCAAGATAACTGTTCGTTAATATTAAGTAGTAAAAGCAGTTTCTATTAGTTATGGACCTCTGAGTTTTTAACATAGTCAGATTAGGAAAGACAAACATTGGTTCACAAGTCGAAGTAGGAAAAGTTGATAGAACTTTTCGGAATGGTGCCATTCGTATTTTCGAAGAACTTCCATAGAGGAATGGAGCAGATCATTTCGGTATTCCAGGGTTTTAAATCCCTTAACAATAGCATATTCCCAAGAAATGGAAGCCTAATCATTTACTAACTTAGCATTTAGAAGCAACACCAAGGTTTTTGGCGTACCGAGGGCTTTGCCTCGTAATCATGGCCCAAATAGGAATCCGACACAAGTGTCCACATCCCTTTTCCAAACTTTCACAGCATGACCATTAGCAGTGTGTTTATTGACGTAGCACAGCAAGGCAACGTCATTGCAAGATTTAATTTATATCCTCTTCACGCTAACGATATTTAGCTGCACTGGGAAGCAACACTAACCAATCTTTGGTTATTCAAGTATCTGGGACGGAGTCTTTGGATTGAGCTTCCCAGCTCTAACTACAAGACTGAATCCAAACGATCTTCAACAAGACAATCTTTCGAAGTCTGCGCTTTGAATCCACTTATCAGTTTAGTGGATGCGACCCGACGAACAAGAAAATTACTAGTTTATTATGACAAAATTGCGGTAACAGACGGTGAAACATCCAAAATCCATTGCTATAACAAGATTTGGTTTCTATTATGAACTCTAACATATTGGTTATTGTGAGCAGCTGGGTATTAAGAGGTATTAAGACCATTTTCGTATGTTAAATGTTTGTACAGAACTCGTTCTTGACAGCACAAGTATCAGATTATGTTGATGCCACTATGGCATAGAAAAATATTTAGCATTAAGTCGCATAGATTTTTCCTGGTTAAAATATATTCTTTATTATGTCTCCTATATAGCTAATGTTTAAGTTTACTTCTTACGTCAAAGTGACATTTTGCATATTCGCTGAGTATTTTTGAAATTTAAAGACATTGTTTAATAAGTTCGCGTTATAAATACTGGAAATATTTATTTCCGAAAGTTTGTTCAATATCTGTCTTCGCATATAAAACAAAATTCGAACTTAAACAAGAATAGTCTCGCCCTGAAGGGTGAAATTATCGAAACTAGGGTTAATAGTACAGGAGTGATCTTTCGCCGTAATCAAGTAAAATTCAATGTTAAGTATCCTGGAAATGATCGCTTTTAGTTTTTTTATGCATGTTCCTATTGGAGAGGATGGTTTGTTATGAATCTGGTTTTTTTTTTTAAACGACTATGAATTTAGCATTATTTTCTGCTTGCCCGCTATTTTAAATCAATCTTATTGTGTCTAAGACCTTATTTAGTTTAGTAGAGCCAAAATTTCGTTCACATTCTAGCAACCAGATGTATTATGTAAGCTTTTACAAATTTGAGATTTAGAGGTAAAATGAAGTTTAATAAAACGGTAATGGTCTCCAGAGGCCTGAACATTGTATCCAGAGTATTCTTGAAGGACCGTCACTCGTGTTTATCAAACAATCAAACTCATGGAAGAGTGATAAATAGGCGTACATAAAAGTTATAAGTCACAGAAAATGAGCTACCGAGAGACCCCCTTATTAAGAATCTAACCTCATTCTCCCAGACCTTAATAGCCCCTACACTTTTCAGATGAAAAATTGACACCTCCATTTGCAAAAAATATCAATGGTTTTCTCCGTGAGAAGAAATTTTTCCAAGGCAGCGAGGATTACACATACCATCAAGTTCTCAGCTCATTTGAAATGCTTGAGTAGATTTTAATTTAAAAAGAAAAAACCCTCAAGGTTAAACATTCTCACCATTAAGGGAATCTGAATTGATTGTACCGTTTGAGAGTCCTTTTACTGGCAAAAGGCGAGTTTCTACGCTTCAGTGATGGTTCCTTCAAAGTAGGAAATTAAAAGATGCACCGTTTCAAATAGACACGCTTGATAAAAAGTCTATTATAACACTTTTTGCTTTCGTCTTGTAGCGTGAAAAATACGCATGCCATTTTTCACATGTTACAATTCTTAAGGATTACGTTTCTTACTGCATTTTTGCTACATACACTTACTAGAAAAAGTCTGCATTCACGTACTACTGATTACATAAACTAAAAAAATTAAAAACTGAAATGTGAATTTTTTTAAAAAATTATATTTTATTTAGTTTATTCCAAGTATTAAAAATAACAAATGTAAATTCTGTTTGCTTTTACAGCTTTTAAAACAGACAGGTTTTTTTAGCGATGCTAACAAAAAAATCAAGTAGAAAAGTCTGCGCGCGCGCGTTCGCTGTTTAAGTAGTAACTAAAAATTTAAAAAGGATAATCAGCTATTTATAGCTTGTTGGATAAACCCATCTTTTGAAAACCTCCTTAATTCCTTTAGGCATTTAACAAGTCGGTGGTTTCTTCAGAGCTTATCTCATTCGTCCTTTAGAACACTTCAGCATATCCTTACTAGATATATTTTGTTGACGAATCTTACGTTCCAGCAAACCCTATTGGTGCTTTATAAGATTTAGATCAGGTAACTGCGGGGGGCGTGTGCAATTAATTTGGGACATTATACAAGAGCCAAAGCTTCACAATTCCAATGGTATGCTTAGTCATTGTCGTGTTGGGAACGAAACGATGATATTAGACCGAGTTTAATGACACTGTCATTTAAATTGTTTAAGACATTAAGGTTCAAATTTGTTCATAATTATTCGATATACTCCAAATTCCCAACATCATTGCTCGCCATGCACTCCAACACAATGAATCCACCCCCGCTATGCTTTAAAGTTTACACCCTGCCTCTTGGAAGCGCTGAGCAACATTTTTTCCATACAAGTTGACAACCTTTTATGCCGAAGGTGCAAATTTTGCTCTCATTGGAGAATATCACAATCCTCCAGAACTCCGGATAACTTTAGCAAAAGTTATCCGCTTAAGCCGGTTAGTCATTGAAATTCAAGGCTTTCTACGAGCCACTCGACTACGGTATCCGGCCTTTTTCCAAAATTTTACTTTTACAGTATCCGCACAAATGGATGAATGAATGAATAGTGAATGTATGTTGCCATTTGACTTGCAGTCAAACGCTGATTTTTTTCACCGAGAATATCATTTCGTTTTTATTTGATTGCGAGTTTAGATGGACGACCTGAAAAGATTTGGATGTGTGAACTTCTGTAGGTTTAAAGTTGTTAATAACACGTTGGATAGATGAATACGTGTAATCCAAAAAATATAAAAATTTGTTTTATGCAATTTCTAAAAAGGTTTTTCTCGTGCTTCAGTATTCAGCTAGAGGGCGTATTAATACTGAAATTCTTACACTCGATACCCGTTATATATAACTCTGACACTAAATATTTTATTTCAGAATATATACTTAAAAGTTTAAAACCACGCAGCTGAAACTTTGATGAGCATGGATTATAGCAATTGACCATATTATTTTGTACTACAATTTTGTGTCGAATATGACACCTGAATGTGTTTTCTCTTTTGTTCCATCTAGTCGAATTTAGCATTCATTCTGCAATTATTAACGGCACGTATGAAAGACTATACTGATACAGTTTCGTTGACTTCTGCATTTCCTTAAAACGTTTCGATTTAATTTTCAATTCGACGAAAATTCGAAACTGTTTCGCCATTCAAGATCTTGTCTTTATTACCAGACGATCGTGATCTTATTTATTTGCGTTTTAAAACGAATACAAAGTTTGACAAAAATTTTGGTTACCCTCCTGGATGGCGACCTCTCCAGTTGACTCTTCAAACTTCACAGCAGCGCTTGAGAACTTTGTTAAGTATACTTCAAAAACCGTTAAGCATTCAAAATACATATCGTAATTTTAAAGTTTATCTTCATCAACATGAGACTTCTCAAACTTAGTGATTGTAGTGATAAACAAAAATTTGAACATTTTTTGTTCTAAGTTACAGTAAATGTTGGAAAGTTAAACTGCGGACTCTAAAAATCAAATCTCTGTATTTTTAGCTCTATACGCTGCGTTCGCATTACTTTGTAACGTCATTGATTTACAATAGTTTGCTTTAGTTGTACTCTTGGAAACTCAGTGTGATACTTTGCGAAAGGGATTTATTTTAACTATTTTAAATTTTAAGAAATAACGCGTAATCAAAATTTGAAAACTGGAACCCTTTTCCGGAGCAAAATTACTTTTCAATAATTCATTTATCACGGGATTAGAATAAAAATATTTTCTATTGAAACATATGAATTCATTTTCTCGAATTTGAAACTTATTAATAGTAAACTCCAAAAACTTACGAGATCGTGAAGAGAAATTTTTACCTTTAAAATTTCTCTTAGTTATTTCAGTCTTAAGAAACCACACGGTTCTCTCCGAGTAGAAATTAGATGTATCTGAATGCTAACAGGAGACGGGTGGAGACCTGTTTCATTCACACCGAAGACCCTCATCCAAAGTTGTACCACCCTCGACCTTCATTCAAATTTGTGGGAAAAAATTCCGTATTCAGAAGCTTCTCTGGAGGCACTTCAGTTCAATTAAAACAAAATGCTAGATTCCCGTGCAACGCAATTAACTCTAAAAATGTTCTTTAAAAATTTCAGTTGTAATTTTTTTGAACGCTGAAAAAAGCACGAACTAGTTAGGTTGCATTAAAAAATGGAATTCGCGTGAAGTTTCTAGTACTTTTTTTCCTACCGCGATATCAAATGAATTTATTAGCACTGTACTCCAAAGTAAGACTAGAACTGTAAGCGACAGACTACGTAACTTTGAATGCCGATCAAGTGACTGATGCACTAGATATTTTACTCTACCCCCTCCTTTCTAAATTTCCACGAACCTTAGCCTTTCTACACGATACTATCTCAACAGATAGACCATTTAATACGATATTAAATTGCACCATCATGAACACAATGTTTTAATTATTCGAATTTGCATATTTTTACAAAAATTAACGTATCTTCGCAAACATGCTTGGCGCATTTTCATCTAATGTTCTATTTCATCGTTTTGAATATCCCCCCCCACACACACACACAATCTGATATTAATGGGAGGAACTTTAAACGTGGTGTGCGCTTTCATATCGCCAAATTTTAGTTTTGGGCAAATTTTAGTTTGGGATATTTCACTTGTTATAGCACTTGAATCATAGAGACTGCTGTCAGATCGTGTTTTTATTCTCTAACACGTCAAACTTCAAAATTAATTTTCACAAAATGTTCAGAAACTTTGATAAAAGAAAAATTAATAAATTGCTCCGATTGTCTATTGAAAGAAAAGAATGTATAACCCGCACTATTGAATATTAATCTTCGTTTCAATACATAGAAATCTCACTATTTGAATGCATCTAAAATGTCGCTAGAATGTTGATTTTGTTCCAATTTGCAGAATGGAAAAATATTCAACGAGATATAGGATTCGATAAAAGTAGTAAAAAGCGAGAAAGAACTAGGGTAAATATTTTTTTTAAATGGGTGTTTTGTACGAGATTTATTTTAATGTTGCATTTGTGTGTCGTTTAAGCTTTGAAATAAAAATTTCCGAAGCTTTCGATAGAAGGTAACCAAACTGCAGTTTGAGAAATTAATCTCTCAGATGCATTACCTTTATTTGTGCTACAATGATTATTTAAAAATAAAGGGATGAAAATGAAACGATTGCAAAATCACCTTTTCTGCTTTCCCGTCTAGAACATTTCAATCGATTTGTTTTATTGTTATGTACAGAAGAGAAATTAAACAGTTTTAATGGTATGAACTGGATTGGTATTTAAGTTTTCACTTCAACTCCAAAGTTTGAAAAGTTTTTTTTTTCCCTGTACAAATTGATGAAATTTTCCGTTGTGTTGTAGAGTTCTAATTAAAAGAAGAATTAAAAAATTGCGCGAAATCTTATGCTCACTTTTCATCTACATTTATTTTCTCAGCAGTGGAATTAAATCGATTCTACAACCAGCGCTTGATGCATGCCGACTCAAGTACGAATATTTCCGCAACATCTAGATACTAAAAAAGATAAGGTTTCTTGCTGTCTCACTTTCAAAAACAAACGTCATTCGCGTTGAGTGCAGCAGGGTTCCTTTTTACAAACCGGATTTTAATTAGTGTTCCAACTCAAAATAGTTTGTTTTAAAACGGGAGGACATTTTTCATGCATGGGAAGAAACTGCAGGTCAAGGCAAACAGATTTATAGCGATTGAAACATTTTATAAACATACAGAGATTCAATCGTTCATTTCCGATTTCCGGGTGAAAAAGATGATCGCTTTGTCAGTCAGGACCGATGTTGTTTTTGTAAATTGTTTCGAGTGATGTAGATGCAAGGTTTTCTTAACCTATGGCAAATCAAAGAAGCACTGTTTTCACACAAATTACACAAGGCACTTATCCACGAGTAAACATCTTATGCGAATGTTGCATATACATGAGCCTCTGGTCAATATAAATTGACCTAAAATTGTCTGACGTTTACTTGCGTGCATTATGTTTAAGACAAATCCCTCTCCCCTCGTTTAGTTAGCAATGCTTTTTCAAAGATACCGAGGCACCTGCATTAAACAGTTTTTAGAAGAAATTTTATTCCCCCTACACTACTGAAGAGTTTTTAATTCCTCATTGCGAATTTTCCTTCACTGAAATATTTATTCAAATTTCCTCCTTTTCATTAACAAAGCAATTAGATTTTAAGGAACATCCAAATCCTACTTTAAAAATATAAATCGAATCTGAAATTATCAAGAACTTTAAATTTTGTAACTGCACATGCATTTGACTTATAAGTTCGTAGTACTACAGAGTGGCATTTAGACACGAGATTATTTAATTATTTTACAATTTTTCATAAGGTATCACACAAGTTTAAAATCATTTCCTTCACAAAAAAAATAGAAATTTAGTTTTTAGTTTATTTTTGTAGCCTGTTTAATAGGCTTTCTAAACATATCTTACTTTAAACTCTGTGTCAGAAAGAAGTTACAGCTGTTTTTGTTTGGGGTAGCAAGTCAAAACCGGAAATTTAAATCCGAAACCGGAAGTGTGAGTTTTCGGTTGATGTTCAACCACAGAATAAAATTTTTATTCATTTAAAATATTTTAGCGAATTATTTTCGTGTTTAGTTAACTTTATTACACTTTATAAATGTTTTAATAGATATATTTCGCTTTCAAATTAGCAACAGTTAACTAATTGAAATGTTTGATTTACAGGAGTTGCTATCTTTTTGTCAGTTGCGTTAAAAAATTACAGCTCTTTAGATCTTTATTAGTACTTTTATATAGAGTTATAGTTATTTTTTCTATTAAATGAAAATTGTCATTCCAAAAACAAGATCAGGGAGGCCAAAAAAGAAAAGATTTCATGGAAATCATTACTCTCGCAATCGTGTGTTGGAGTCTTTGAGTTCCAGTAAAAGTGCGACCAAACTGAAAGAGAGCAGCTTCCTTTTAGGTGCACATGTTCCAAAAAAATTCTATACAACGCTGAGGAAACCGCATCAATTTAAAAATTTTAATGTCTTTTTTTCATATGCTGTTCTTATTATTCAACTGGATTACTGCTCATTGAGGACTCAAGATTTGGCCTATGTTCTCTTTAAAATGTAGTAAATGTTCTTTAACAAAAGGATTTTCTTTTTCTGAAATGTTGGAAAGAACGTTATTAATATGTGTTTTATCCTTGGCTTAAGATTTGTGTGTAGGGATTGCAATAACGGTATTTTCAGCCATTTGAACAATTTTGTAATACTGGTATTCCCAAATTTGGTATTTGGAACCGAGCCAAATCCTACTGTCACCTACATGATGCTCAAAGCCACGGATAACGCCAGGCGTACAATATAGCCCAATGCCATGATGAATTTTGTGGGTCTCGATCTGACTACGTCAGACAGGTGGCATTAGCAACAACAACAAGCTTAAATACAGTTTTTTGGTATTTACCAGAATTTTTTTTAAAAATTGTCTTTACTATATGTTCAGGAATAGCAAAACAGTTTACGGTTTTGTTTTTATGTCTCCCTAACAAGCGAAATTAATTAAACTGAATATAAAGTTGCATCGTACAATCAAGAAAAGTGATAAAATATGTGAATCATCCAAGGAGGCGCGTCAAAACTATCCTATTACAGCTCAGAGCGATACTGCACACGCTCAGGATTCATAGTCTGATATTAGAGTTAGTGAAAACAAGGTTGTAGTTGTGAAGAAAGTGCGTAATATTTGTGAGTTTGCTATTCACACTGTATTTACATATACTTCAGGGTTCAAAATATTTGTTACATTATATATGTATACAAAAAGTATATAATTTCATAAATAATGAATAAGAATAATTTTAAAGAATTTTACAAAATCAGTTAAAAATTAGTTAATCAGTTGATTGTGTTGGTTTGGTTTCCTTAATTATATGATGAAAAGAATACTGTGGCACAATGCAAAAATGTTCAAGAATTATTAAAGTGAATGGAGGTGGACTCCATACATATTTAAAAAGGAAACCCGATACAAATTTGTTAAAGAGGAAATAATCTTATGACGATGAAGATACAAAGTTAAGCACAGTTTCCAAGCCCAAGCCATCAAGGAATTTAGATTTTCAAAAAAAAGGTGATTTGGATGAAATTATTGCTTTAAATTACGTTCCAGGCTTAATGACAGTGCAATTGATGCCTTCTGTTTTTTTAAGATAACATTTCAAAAACTTGTAATAGTACCACAGATTGAATAGTCATATTTACACTGTGATGTAAATTAATAAGATGTTCCTTTACGTTTTTATGATTCTTTATATACTGTTATAATTTAGAAGTTACAAATTATTTGTGATATTTACACTCTCGAATAAAACTGCCAAATATAAAACAAAAAAACGCTTTCATTTTCTTCCTTTTTCTAAAATTTCTACTGATATTAAAACTGGTATCCCGGTATTAAGATCCAAAAAAATACCGAACAATGGTATTGAACTTTTGGCCCGGTATTGTAATCCCTACTTGTGGTCAAGGGATACACCGCAGGAAAAAATTGTGTACGACACTTAATCTTCCATTCCTTTCGAAGTTCTTTTCCACAGCTAGATAACTATTTTAGATCGCCTATTACTTTTTGCCAAATAAAACGTGTTAAGAGATGCGAAAGTAACGGGGCAAGTAACACGCGATAAAATTTTAACACGCAACGTGAAGAAACCAAATATTTCGAAGCAAAATCATGCATGCTCAAATTTCGCTGCTACTTCTGGAAACATGGAGCCTGTCTTTATTTTAAGAATGTTTGAGCGCTCAAAACATCTACAAAAATTGCAGTATTCCGAGTATTATGGTGGTGGAGATCCAAAAGCATTTGAAGCCGTGAAAACATACGGTAAAAACTCAGTTAAAAAGTTAGAATGCATTAGACATGTGCAAAAGAGAATAGGAGGACGTCTGCGGAAATTGAAAAAGAACATAAAGTCTTGAGGGAAAGGAAAAATGGACCTACAAATTGATAAATAAGTTTCAGAACTATTATCAGATGCATGGTTAATGCCCAAAAGATGCGAAAAGCTGGTGTAAATTCCAGAGGGCAGAATTTGTTGGAGATACGTTGAAAGAAAAATCAGCTGATCTTCCAAATGCAGTTATGAATTCTATTAAAAACACTTATTTGGATCTTTTGCGATCAAAATCTCTCAAGAAAATATCTTGACATGAAAACTCGGAACTGCAATGAAAGTTTTAACAGTGTCGTGTGTATAATCCCAAAAAGAGACCTTTGTTGAGTTACAAACACCGCTTAGGGATCTATACTGCGATAATACTTTTTAATTCCGGGTTTGCTGGTCTAATAATTCTACTTGAAAAGATAGGAATGGAATTAGGACCTGAAATGAAGGGATATTTTGGGTACCTCGACAACACGAAAATTGATTCAGCGAGGCATTCTAAGCCAGATAAGAAACTGTCCCTTAAAAAAAAGGCCCTTCAAAAATGCAAAAGTTTGAAGTACGAGGTTCACAGGAAAGCACCATGTATAAACCTGGAGAGTATCAATACCTTATTAAATCCTTAAAATGTTTCATTGCAAATACAAGCCTTATTTTGCATTTTCTGAAGAAAATTATTTTTGTTTATAATGGTTAACGGTAAGAGGGATATTTCTTAAAAAGTTTCATCAGAATATTTCAATTACTTTGAGTTTTTTTTTTGTATTATAATGAATGCTTTCTGCTAAAAACTAAGTGAATGTTTCAATTAAGTTTTTTTAATATAACTTTATATGAAAGAGTTTTTCAAAAATATTGTTTTTTTTTTTATGTATTATGATTTTATTGTAAAACTTTAGTTTTAATAGACTGCAGAGTTAAACGTTGAAAAATAATTTTCCTGCAAAATTTTTTTGTTTTTTTAATATATTTTTCTTTAGAGTTGTTAGCAAAAGAGCAAATTTTTGTAATATTATATTTTGCTTCAAATTTCTCAATATTTTGAAAAATAATTCTTCAAAAAATTCTTTTTGCAACACACTTGCTTCCAATATAACAATTATTTAAGTCATTTTAGAAAATTGTCTCCAAAGCCAATCGAATACCTTAATTACAAACTTAAATATCAAGTTTAACCAGCCTTCATGGTTCTTAACGAACTATCCCAGTAGCCCTTTTTTAAATTCATTTAGTTTCTATCAACTTTGTACAACATTGATTTAGAACAAATTGGAATAGGATGCTACGAAAATAGTTTCATTCTTATATTAATAATTTGGGAGTTATGATATACCTCTAAACGATATTTCTTTTATAAGTTCTTTATATACTTTTAAAAGTTTTCCTAATCAATTTCCAATCAAGATTTCAAGGATAAACATTTTCTAGGATATAAAAAAATTGAGTAGAATAGTTTTAAGCTGTGGTACTGAAACTTTAACAGTGCGGGGGTTAGACATTGAGGCAACCAGCTATTTTAAAATGATCAATTTCTAATAAAAATTTGAGTCTTAAAGGTATTTCATGTTTATTTTTCTCAAAAAACTCAGGGTAATTTTATGAAATTTCATTACAGTAAAAATTTATTACGAACAATTACTGGTTTACCCAACAATTGAATACATTTATTACCAAGTATTTTCCTTCAAAAATTAAGACCGAAATTTGGCTCTTTCAATCAAGAACGGGTATACTCTAAGTTTCACTGGTATCTAAAGGTCAACTAGGAAAAGACTTTTTCCAAAATTTCGCATTCGTTTTTACGAAGTAGGACAACAGCGAAACTAAAGTTAAAAAATTCTTTCTCTTCTCCAATGTGCCTCGACAAATCGTTTCACTCTCCTCTAATTTACTGCCCGTGTCAAAGTGTGACAAGGTGAAACAAAGCCCACACCCCTGAAATGTGGGTCAACCCTCCACCGGTGTTTGTTGCGGAGGGAGTTGGCAACTTGGTCGGATGAAAACATTTCTCTTTCCCGGATTCGCAGGTCGTGAACCGTGTCTCGAGATTAATGTGGCATTTGAAAAGTAGGTGGAGAAGGTTTGCATTGATCGGAAAAATTCCATTTCAATATTTACACTAAGCGTTTCCCGTGTTTGTAAGTGGAAGTAAGATATTGCCCATAGCGAAAGTAAACACGTCAGGAAAAAAATGAGGTATTCAAAGAGTTGAGTGTAAAAGCTTAGTTATATTTTGGGCTCATACGATCGCCAAAAAAAAGTGAGTTATCCTTAATGGTTTCCATTCTCATCACACCTGGAAAAACCGACATTTATAGTAATTGGCCCAAGGGGAACTAAATTAAGTCATTAATAGATTAATTAAACCATTAATTTTTGAAAAAAATTGTGATTTCGCACAATTTTTGCTTTTTATCTAGAAAATTGTTCGCATGCAAGATTTTAAACTTTGACCGAGGCTTTAAAAATAAGTCTCAGAAGTCTTAACATTCTTAACGAGTATTAAGTATTTGATATATTCTTACAGTTCCAAGACAATTTCTAATTAAAATTACGAGACATAAATACAGTAAAAAAGTGAATTGTAATTGCGCCATGAACCTCTGAATAAAAAAGTTTAAAATCCTGCAGTTGTAGAAATTTTTAAGGTCAAAATTACGATTAGAAGAGTTAACATTTATAGACTAGTATACGCCTCTTTAAAGGTCGATCCATTTATCAAACTACGCTTGTAAGCTGGAAAATATAAAAGAATTTACGTGAAAAAATCCCCTGCATAGGGTTCTTTAACAATTTGAATTTCTGGAGCTGAGAACTTAAATGGAATTTAAACTTTGTCTTCCCCCTCCCAAGCCCCTTCACCGTCTTATTCTGCTGAAATTAAAGTTCTACTTTAAAGTTCATTAACTTAATCCATTATAATTTAATTTAATGCTATCTGGGCAAAACTCTGATCCATTAAAGCTTAAAATTTTTGTTATCCAAAATAGAGTAGGTAATAAAATTGGAATGAACCATGATAAAACGCAAAATACGATGATTATATTTTTGTTAAACAATTTTTTCTGTCATCTTGATTAAAATTTTTGACTAAAACCGTAACTTGGATTAATTCTGGTCTAGAAAATAAGCAAACAATGAAGAATACGAAGCTGAAGGGAATCGTTACACATACGAGAGAGAGATCACTTATTTATGATAAAAACTTACTGCCTATATATAAATTTGGTATTCTATACCATTTTTCTTCAATCCAAATGTATTTATTGCAAACTTAAATAATTTTAATGCTCTTAAGATCTTTCATTAAAATTTATGCAATGTTTGTTTTTCGGTTTGTTTCTACGTTCGGAACCATGATTTTGAAAAAGCGTATAAATAGGTAATTGTTTTTATGTATTTGGTTCCGCTAAATTAGAATATACTTGTACAATTGTTTTAATGCTAATACAAGAAAATTACTGAAATACGATTTTTTAGCCCAAAAGATGAATGATACTTTCAAAACATTCCCCTGTCATGCAAGATGCTTCAAAAGTAATATTTTGCCTATAGATATTTATGACTTCTGTACAGGGACTGAACTAGGACTACCAAAATATACAATTTAAAAGTGAATTCATTCATATTAATTCATCAGAGTAGAAAAATTTTAACAAAACACTGATTATTCCAATCGATCGTAACTCTGAAAATGGGAATTTTTCGAAAATCGAAGTTCAGGATCTGTCTAGAAATTCTAGCTGAGTATAGGTAAAATATTATTGAAGTTTTTTTCAAGAAAGAAATATTTTCAAAACAGTCATTCCTTCACTTTTTTTAACCAGAAAATTATATTTAGTTATTTCTTTTAATATTTTTAAAACAATTTTATTTGTATATTCCAATTCAAGTGATACTAAACATCAAAAAGTTATTCATTTACTCTCACTTTCAAAATCATCGCTCCTAAAGTCATCAGCCACCAAAAACTCTGTATCGAAATATTTGTATTACCACTATCACCCGTACATTAATATATAAAATTCGCTGATTATGTCAAAATATTTTGTTAAAGAAAACGATGTGTGAAGTGGGATCGATATATTAATAAGCTAAAGGCAATGTGATTAGGTTTAGTCTTATTGGTGACGAAAAAATATTTATATTCGGAACAATATTGCCCTTGGAACAGTATTTAATAATGAATGGTCGAGCTATCGAGAAAGACTTTTGCTTCCCCCTCCCTCCCCCAATGAGTATAACACTAGTAGAGGAGCATGATTCAAGAATACAAACATATGTTTTTCAGCAAATAGCCAATTGCTTCATGCTGTTTATGTGAAACTACTTGGTTTTAACGTCAAGGACCATTTGATCAAGACTATTTAAAAAAGGTTTGAGATCTAGATAAGATGGCATTTTCATATCAATTTCATACCAGAGATTAATGAGTTATGACAGCGCTGATTTGTGTCGTAAGCTTTTCTACTGAAGTTCGACAAATGTCACCAATGTGGAATGGAGTTAACATATGCCAAAAAAAAGGACATGAAAGTACAAATAGGATCGAGAATAAATAACACTCAGGGAATGTCACCCATATTTATCATTCACAGCAAACTTTAAGGGCAAGATCATTCGGACGTTTTCCCATACGTAGAAGCATATGTTTAGGAGTGAATGAAAAGCACACAATTAGCTCCATTAATTAAGCAAAATCAAACAAGTTGCAGAGAATATTTTTCCTAAAAAAAATTAGGGAAAAGATTTCTCATAATTTATATGGGTTCTAGTTCCTTACATTTTGAAAACTTTAATGTTTCCATAATAGCTTACAAGTTTCCAATACATGTCATCTAAAATAGCATTAGTATATCTTTACTATTAAGATGGTAGGCAGCAACACTCGTTCGTCTGTAAAGCGAATTTTTATTGAAGTACCATCAAGATGCAATCTCGTGACCCTTTTAGAATATTCGACCTTGACCACTGGATTATAGTGGCTCCAAGTTCGAGAAATGAACACCAAGTTTGAAAATAGGTTCTTCGCCAAGAGCCTGGGTCCAATGATAAAACGAAACAAATCGAATTCTCATTTTCGCTTCATTAAAATTCAAACTTGAAGACACCGCCTGATTCTCAGAGTAGGATGTGCGCCTTTCTCCTAGTTATTATGGACAATCCCGTTATGGAAACAGGTAATGAGCAATTTTTCCTTTGACGCGGTTTGATCCGGACTAATCGAGGTGCGTCCCTTCCGGAACGGAAGAAAAGGTCAAGGAACCGATTTCCTTTTACTTCTGGGAATCCAAAGGCCGACCTATAAAAAGAAACTTCGCATCACAGGCGGCCCTAATTTCCTTTTAATTTCGGCCCGTAATGGACAGTGGAGATTTCCACTCCTGTGCCACTGACACTGATAGAGCGATAAACTGTTTATTTTACAGTTCGTTACGCCCATGAAGTCTCATTATAAAAGTGTGCATATTTTGTTTTATGTGTCAGTAGTGTACATTTTTTCAATCTTTCCGTTTTGTGGTATGCAAATGAAATGTTTCTTGTAACTATCGCAATTGAAGGAATTGAGGCAAAGTTATTTTGCTCCCCATAAAAGCATACTCCCCGTGGAATTCATACCAAAATCCACTCATGAAGCAACCCCATTTATAAAACAAAATGGAAATTCCAAATTTTCTCATTCATTTCATTCTCTTTTGTAGTTGGAACATTGCTTAAGGCAAACACGATACTTAAAATACTAAATTTAGCTTTATTTTTTTCATGATATATAGTAAATATGAACGTTAAAAATTATACCATGCATAAATTTTAAAAATTCGCAATTTTTTGCGTTTATTTAAATTTCTTTCGTCCCTCTATGTATTGAAATCGTTTCGGGCGATTTAAATAAGGTCTCATAAAATGTATCCGCGTTTATGCAAATTACACAATTGACATTTCGAAAGGAACGAGCCTATAATTTGAAATGTTTTAAAAACAGATTTTAAATGAGAGATTTTCAATTTATACTTGGATGCATCACCATAATTTAGTCGCTTTGATTATTTTTTCAATAACACTCATCTTAATTCTCTGGTAGATTGTATTAAGTTAACTCAGCCTCTACACACCCCACAACTGTTCATTGATTTTGTATATAAAAGCAGCAAAAGGGCAATTGGCAATTTTGAACTACTGTCATGTGATGAATATATCCGGGTTGGAACCCACGCCAACGTGAGGACTTTAAATGCGTCTAGTCACAACTAGCCTCTCTACAAGCCGAATTGGGACTCGAACAAACGACTCGACTGGGATATTACCCATTACAAGCTCACGATCACTGTTAACGAGGCTCTAAAGTCGCTCTTGAGCAATAGAGTAAACGAATGCCATCAACTTACTTTTTGACGAGGAAAACATTCGAGATGGTTTCACCCTTTTCTAGTTTCAAATTAAAATCAAACGAGGAACCGAAACGTCTTTGTATTATTCATCTCGATGAACTTTGAAAATATCCCCCCCTCCCTTCTTTAATTCAAATTCCCTACCAAATCAGACGATCGCATCAAGAATAAAAAAGGAAGTTGTAGTTAAAACGCGTATATCTGAAGATAACCAATCGATAAAGAAATGCAACGCGAAGTTTTGATTCATGAATTCATTCTTACAGTGGAGTCGAAATCGTCTAGGAAAATAGGAATATAAGTGGTTCATTCATTTTGAAACTGCTGTTCATTAAAAATATTGCTTTACTATCGAATATTTATTCGGAATACATTTATAATTCTAACCAGCACAAACATTTATAATTGATCAAAATGAATTACAATTTAATTAATGATGATTGAAATTTTAAGCTTTGAAAAATTCAGCTTCACTGAAAAAGTTAAAAATTCATTCTATCCTAATGGGTCCTTGAATATCCGGTGCGTCTATATTGCTACAGAAAAGTAGTGGCTTAGAAAATAGAATTCGCATGCTTTTCTTAAGCGTGATGCGGATGCATTCAATCTCCTTCAAGGTCAGAGTTTCATTAAACATAAAAAGGGGGAAGGCACTCTTTTTTAGTTCAGTTTATCTAATTTGCTTAAAAATAAAAGCCTTACACAAAAATTTGCAAATACTTTTCAAAATCTCCCTGTGGTATTCCAAATATAATTTAGGCGTTACAAAATACATTTACTTTCGAAAGATAAAGGCAGGCTCAATCACAAATGGAACCTCGTTTTCCTCGCCTATCGATCGCTTCATTGGAACTGGTCGAGTAAAAATAAAACTCTTCAATTTAGGAATAATTAATACTAAAACTATCCACAGAAATTTTTTCAGTAGTCCGATACATTGGTTTTTCAAAAATCTCATTTTGACACTTTAGTTATTAGCAATTTTACAAATTCTCTTTCATTCTCTTTACTTATTCAAAGCTTAGTATCACTTAGTGAAATCTCATTTTACATGAATTTTTACTAATCGAACAGTTTGAAATTTGATTTTATTTAAAATAGATTGATTGAAGCCGTTGATACAAGCCGAATAGAAAGGATATCGAAAGTAGTTTTGATCTCGAACGATGATTCACATCAGCCTTTCAAAAAATAAATCTAATTTTCATAATTGTACAAATATTTGTTGATATGTTTAATTATCTTTGAATACATGAACAAAGTAGTTGCTTCCCTATTTGAAAAAGTTCTTAAAACATCCAAATTACAAGATATGTAACAAGTTATCTATATCAAATTCGCCTCGTTATCAAATGTATTAGTAGTATAGACATTCAGAAGGAATGTAACTCCGTCTTTCTTTTTAACAAAAATATTTAAGTAGTGTCACGATTGTACCAGTAAGTTCTAGCTATTTTAATCGTAAATGTTTCAGAATATTATAACACAGCTTCTACAAGTCTAACGAAGGAATATAATCTTATTTTTTATAGGTGTACCTGAAGTTAATTCCTACACAAGTATTTGAATTCGTTTAAAAACAAATATTGAACATAATTAAGATAAAAACTTACATCAGTCACACAGGAAAGCGGGAAATTCTCTTATCTCTCTCTTCATACAACCACTATAAAACTTTTCTCCATAAAAAAAATACCCATGGGACAATTTTATCGAAGGGAGAAATCTGATGCAATGAAGGAAGTCATTACTCGACGACACTTTCGATCAAGATCAGGAATGAAATCCAATCAGCTCGAGAGCACTCGAAAACTCAACTCAAAAAAACCCACCTCATGGCAAATTAAGTAAACCCCGAACTTTGCAAACTAATAAACTCGATACCTGGGCTTCCATGACTTTGGTCAAAATCGTGAAGATTCATAAAACGAAACTCTGTTTTCGCATCACAATCGTCCGAAGACTTTAAAAGAAGAAACCTCAATACAATACTAATTTTGCCCATTATGGAATCAAACGCTTCAATCTATGAATGGGTCGTTCCCATTTCGAACAAAACGAGACAGTCTTATGACGAGATGTTCAATTTAAATCTCAAAGGGAGTCTACGGTCCAAATTCCTTAAAGTCAAATTAGATTCGGGGTTAACCTAAATACTTGTCTCCTGTACTTGCCCTTCGCGATCGAAACGAATTAGGAAAAAAATAATGGTACTCACTTAAGTCTCAAAGAGGTGTCAAGAAAATTTTTCCATCTCGCCAAACGTCCAGCATGCTTTCCGCCAAGCGGAACGAGCTTTCCTCCCGGATTTAATAACAATCCGACGAATGAATGCAGAAGGAAGACAACAATCACGTTTTCGAATAGCACGAGAGAGAAAAAAACATAATTCTAATATTATCCGCTCTCTTGACCATATGGGTTAAGTTGAATGAAGAAAATTTCATTTCCAACCGGGCAGAGAAGGAGTGTTTTGTATTTATGCAAACAGAACATATTTAAAATCTTTTTTAACAAAACTATTAAAAAAGCCCTTAATTTTTCTTCTGATTCTGGTGGTAAAAAAAGTGATGCGATTGAATCGGACGCTTGTGTTTTTACTCCTCCCAACGTTCTCAATCTAGTTCCGGAATCTATTGACGTGTATTATATTCCCCCAAAATATATATTTTCATCCAATTGGTGTTGATGTTAATAAAAAAATATACAAGAAGTTTTATAGAGTGTTTTAATGCTTATTAACAATTCTCTATTTCACTTACAAATTTTTCTCTTTCAAAAGAGCTAGAATAAGCAAGAGGCAAAATTAGTTTTGAATTTTTGAAACTGAAGGTGTAAATAAAAAAGTTTTTTAAAGCGTTTGAAAGAGTTTGTAAAAATCCACAGAGAGGATAATGTATCAATAATGTAAAAATGCGTGCACAGAACTAAATAGAGAATAAATTTAGTAGATACTGTTCTGGAAAAGTGGTCTTTGATTATATGAACTGCCGTGTTGACATGCTTTCCTTCAAAATCTCATGCCACATTCTATGTTGTCAAGTTAAACAAAGTTTCATCAGTGTTTATTCTAAATACATTTTTCCGAGGCAGCTAATAATGTTCTTTCCTTGTGCTTAATCTCCTTATTGTGGCATTTTCAAAAAAGTTCTCAACACACATTTTCAAGTATAAATATTGCTCAAATAAAAATTTTAGTTGATGTATGCAATCCCGTGTTGCCTCTCCCCCCCCCCCTCCTCCCACAGAAACAAAACTATGGAAATTTTTGTAAGCAAAATAAATTCCGTTTGAGGAAACTGCTATAGATAACCAAACAAACGATCCCGATCCATTCTTTAACCACTTTCACTTGCTATAAAATTAACGGAATCCAATTTTATTCAAAACGAATTTTTAAAAAAGTCAAACTAGTTTACTTCTCTAAAATTACTATTTTCAAATTTCGTTAAAAAATAAATTTAACATTTTATGCACTCGAAGTTTTCGTCCATCCTTTTCAGTTAATATATATTATTCATCAATTACACGACTCAAAATTATTACATCATTTTTTTTTAAAAATTCTATTTAATTTATTAAATGTCTCGTAAAAAATCTAAATTTGTTGGAAATCAGAAAATTACTATGGAACCAAACAAAATCAATAAAGCTGAAAGAAAATAAATAAGACATTCAATATAAAATTAACAAAAAGTGTAAACTTACACATGTACATAGGTGTGAAAAAACATTGCATATCTACTAAGAAAATATTCTCCGAATTTAGTCATCGTAGTTAGCAATGCATAAAGTACACTTTACCTTAAAAATTGGTTTTTGAAACAAAGCGTATCTTCTATAGAGCTCTTCTAAAAGACACAGAGCTCTTTTTTAATATAACTTCCTTTTTACACCGTTGGCCGAGAAATTTGTGTTAAATTTTTGGAGTTCGTCTCATACGCTGGAATATAAGGCACTTGAACATTTGTTTCCTTCCAAAGATTTAAATTCTTTTAATTAATTATATTTAAAAAAATTCGAGCAAACAAATTTTAATCACTTACGATTGATAATCAGCTTCAAACATCATAACATTCTACGAAGGAAAAAGTATAACAGAGTTGAGAGAAAGAGAAAACATCAAATTTTTTTTGATACTCACTACGAAAGGTAATAAGGGAAACTACATTATTTTACTCTTCTACCAAGCGGCACTTTGCACAGCGGCAAACGTCTTCTTCCCGAAGTGGCCTTCAGAGAAACGTCACGAAATGTGTAGTTTGACTGATTTGCTTTATATTCAATATCATGACACATACGATTATTAATAAATTAAGAGAGTTTTATCAAATATACAGCATTTAAGCTTATACTTGTTTGGTCATGTTAAATATTGGAATGTATATACGTTAATATCGTAATTTAATCCATACTTTTGTCTACGGATGAAAAACATGGCTCTCAAATGAGTCATCAGCTCGTTTCTCTGTAATGACCTGTTGAAACATAAAAACAATCATTCGTCAAGTGGGGACTAAAATAGGATGAAAAGTTCTCCAAATGTCAAATAAAGGTATTAACAACCTAAGTTACGATCTTTTCAACGAAGTTTACTGATTTGGGTGAGTATGATTTACCTCAGGCACAATCTTTTTCTTTTCTTTTTAACATTTGTTTTATAACAATTGCTTATTTTTTCCCTTCATATTACGTCAAGATCACTCATATATTTTTATAAGAAAAATATTTACACGATAAACCAAAAAATAGAAATAAATAAATTATATTTGTGTGAATAAAACCAAACAAGCAAGTAATACAAACCACAGCATAACCTGTTTTTATATGGACCGAACGCCTAATGTTACTTTTGTGAATCATCCGTAGTTCAAAATGGGAATAATTACTGTTATTTAAAAGAATAGTCGTTGTATCAACAATTGCTGCACTGTTATTGTTCTCTTTGGATTTTCTTCACGTTTTCCCCAAATTCAAATTTATTTTTTTAAATATCTCTCCCTTATGATCTGTTTCGACTGGCATGGAGAAAAGGGTACCAGTTCAAACGTCGACCTCGCCGCCGGTTATGATATACGAGTGAGGAGTATTGATTCTTCCGAACCCTATTTCTATCTGTAAGAAACCAGTGTGCCTGTAATTTGCTTCCAAATTTTCCCATTCCCGCCTTTTAGCGATTCAAAACTACGAGGCGTATTGGTTGTGGTTAGCATCCTTTCATTCGCTGAAGCAGACATTTAGAAGCTATCACAAATGTGTTCTCTACATCCTTGGGGCAGTTTATTTAATTATTAATATCGAACTTAAAAGAAATGAAAGGTTACTAACAAAGAATTGTGATTTGATTTTAATCTACCTCACGCTCTGAAGCAACCTGAGCCTTGATCCTCGTAATTTTAAACCACGGTCAAGTGAAGAACACCTGAGCTAGCACTTTCCTCTACTGACTCAACATCACGTTAATGGGAGGACTTTCAGCCACGACAGATTTTAGGTACACCAGCCTCTCTAAACGGCGAAACTTCAGTGGCGTGAGTGAGTGAGTGAGGGAATATTAACGTCGCACTGTTCAGCTACACGAGGGCTTTTGGCGACGGTCCGCGTAATTTTGATCCATGGTCAAGTGACGCGAACGACACCTGAGCTGGCACCCCACACCAACGGGAGGACGTTTGAGATTTTTCTCGACAGATTTAACGTGCTTCGCTCCCCTACACGGCGGTTCTTCAGTGGTTCTGGGATCGAACTCATGACATGCTAGCCATGATCCATACCTAGACCACTTGGCTACCGCGGCCAGAAATTTCAGTGGCACTAGGTTCAAACCTGTCACCCAACAACTCCAACCTTATGTTGGTGACCTTGACCACTAAGGTACGGCGGCCACTAATGAAGTCCTCATGAAGTGAAACTTATAAGATAGGAGAGAAAGATAGCTATCCGAGCCGCCTCTTTCTCTCCTATCTAACCTACGTTCTATATACGTTGTTGCTCTGTGTGACTCCCTATTATTATATTCCAATTGTGTAAGGTGTTTTTTGCAGAAAATTTGCTATGTTCAAATTAGTTTTACGTGGGAATCCGCCAGGTAAGCGTAGTTCCAACATCTTGAAATCTAAGACAAGAGTGTAAGGCAAATTCTAACAAAAGAAAAGTGTACCGACAAGAAAAAAACTTTTTTAAGTTCATAAAGGTCATGTTGAATCCATTTTAGAAAACCTTAAATAAATCTAAGGAAAGTGCTGAATTTTTTAAGAATATTTTTATTTATTTCCCTTTGCAGAATAAAAGAGAAAAAATTTGATTAAAATCTCCAAACTAGATATTATCGCTTGAATATTCATCAAATTTAACGTTCGTTTTAAAAGTTTTCCGGATTTATCGAATCATAGGAGTATATGAATATATTTTGATGTATGCTAGAGAACCCAATATTAGTTTTAAATAGAAAAGAAACTTTTTAATTACTCACTTGAGGCATGCATTTTAAGGCGATTTTAAATCCAATTTAGGATTGTCTAGTTTAATCCCATTGCTCAAGATCTCATAGACGCGTCGTTTTTTCGTGCCTCTTCTATTTATTTTATACTTTCGGAGTAATAGATCATTATTTACGAGATCGTGTCTTCAATTATAATTTAAATTATTTCTTGGGAAATGTTTCGCAAATGAAACTGCACAAAAACTATTGCGATTGAACCTAATATTTTCAAACCACCACCTGATCAGCGTCTTAATTTGAGGTATTTCCTTAACATAACATAATGTATAACTATAGTACCAAGTGGAATTTTAAAGTACAGCAACTCCTTAATTGTTCCACTCTACAGTGGAATAATAAAGTTACTAATTTAAAATGCATCAATTGCTTTCCATTGCAGCTATTTGTTAGTACCAGAACTTTTGAAGTCTTGATTCAACAAAACCACCGAAGAGAGTTCGAAACTATGTCCACTCGGCTATCGCTCTGTTATGCGAGGTATGCAGCAACACATAGACCATAATCCCTTGCTTCGAAGTGTGACGTTGATGAAAAATTTATACAGACGCTAAAACTCGTCATGTACACCAGTCGATTTCATTAAATCTTTCGGCTCTTAAAGTTCTTATATTTGAGAACTCAACGCCAGTTCTAGTGCTTTTCCACGTCTTCTGATGGTGGCTCAAAATTTAAAGGATGCCATCACTGGCAAAAATGGACATTTGGCAGTATATGAACCAACAACCTCCAATAAATTGTAATTTCTCTACAAAAAATCCAAATGGATTTTTATTAATGTCTTATTTTAAAACAACATGACTGCTGCTTGTAATAGATCTCGTAATTTTGAATTTCTGTCGAGAGACGAAGGCGACACCTGCGTGGGCACTCACACTCCAAATTTCTTCTCCACGTCTTGTGAGAACTTCATGCTTTCACAGATTTAATACGCATCATTCTCTCGACCCTGTGCTTCAAATACACTCTATAACAACAACAAAAACAGAAAAACGATGCACCAAGAAAAAATTGCCCGATTGTAATGAAATTCCGTATGCAAAGACATTTGTACCGAAATTGAAAATGACAAAAATTTGGTGTCCAATGAATGAACAGCGGGTGCTGTAATACATCGGAACTTCGCACTCAGCAGGTGTCTATAAGAAGCGATTCTCAATCTGATGGTCAAAATTTGTGTTGCATTGAGATTAAGGATACCTTTGAATGACTGGAAAAATGCTAATAGATCTAAATGTACGCTCGTACCAAACCGCTACGCCACCTGCCACTCACACCTGCACACTGTCGAGCAAGATTATGGTGGTGCTTGGCTCAATCAGGTTAAAATTATGCTGAAAGGGGACGTAAAGTGTTCAATGACGAATCTCGCTTCCAACTGCATCCTACGATTATTGAAGAAATATCTAGAAACTCCCAGAGCAGCGTGCCGATATTGCTTTCCCTATTGTACGCCACACAGGCTCTCAATCACAAGTTATGGTCGGAGGCGCCATTTCTTTTGACAGCCTGACCCTTTTAATCGTCATTAAAAGCTTACTTACAGTACAGCGGTACGTTGACGACATTCTGAGAACTGTTTTGCTACAGTTCCCTTTGCACTACCCTGGCCTTACTTTTCAGCAAAATAATGCCGGACCATATGCAGGAGGAGTTACTATGAACTGTCTTACTGCTTGTCAAACTCTTCCTTGGCCAGCCAGATCGTTAGATCTTTCTCTAATGATGGGAAGGTGACTTCATCTACAAGGTAATGTTGATGACAAGGTAAGGACATCTACAAGGTAAGGTCCCAACAATTTGAGCAATTTTAGCAAGAAATACTGCAGGAGACCATCAGAGTGCTTTATCACTTTATGCCACGTCGTATGGCAGCTTGCATCCAGGCTAGAGGTGGGTCAACACTTAACTGGGCTCGTTACTTTGTAACTATGTAACTCTGAAATAAATCATTAAATTTTTCTGAAATTTTAATCATCTTCTATTTTGTACATAATCTTTCTACCCACCAATTTTTGTCTCTATAGGACAACACGTTCTTGATGCGTCGTTTTTTTGTTGTTGTTATAGTGTAATTTACCTATATATAAGACGACCGCTTTGAAATAGAGATAATTGTTTACTAAATTTACCTAGGTTCGTATGCAAAAGCTAATCTTTTCCTGTCAAACCTTAAAGAAACCTTCCAAAAAGCTTTCTCCCTAGATAACTTCATTTCAAACTACATGTTTCTGTTATCAAAACACATAACATTCTTCCCAGATATATATTTAAAATAAATGAAAGAAAAAAATAGTTTCCTCTTTTTTTGTAGGAATCCATTTTCAGAGTTCACTTTTCGCCCTGGAGCTAGTCTCGGGCCAGGCCACTGAAGACCGGTTTTTTTTAACGTCGGAGGTGAACTTGGTCCTAATCGGCGGCGAAAAAAGGCTTTGACCTTACCGAAGGTCTCAGCTTTTTTTTCACTGTAAAACCCTCCTCTTTCGCAACACCTTTTTTGCTGCTTCGTTTGTTTATGGATGCACTTTCGCACGCTTCCGCGTTCGAGCGCTTCTTTTCCGGCATCCCAGGCGCAGAACCGCACCGCATTCAGAAGGAAGAAAGTTGCCGTGGCTTTGTTTTCAAACGTGAAGTAAGTGAAAATTTTCTCTCTTTTTTTTTCTGTTTTGTTTTGTTTTCGGTCTCCCTCGTTCAGCTTCGTTTGCATGTCATCTAGATATGTGTATGTTGCTATTGTCACTTGAAGTATCTGGCAACAGATTCAAAACGAAGCTTCTTCCTAGAAAAAACTAGAATTTTATTTAATATTTGTAAAATTTTGATCAAAAAATCGATAATTAGATACTTTTAATTTTATCAAAACACTATGAAAGAAATCAACCTTAAGGCATGGAAAATGTTTGATTAAAATGTGTCAGAATTGAGATTATTTCCCCTTCTTTTTTGTGTGTTTATTAAATACAATTTAAAATGTTGCAACAAATATTTTTTGAAAGAAAAAGAAAAACGAAGTAACATGTATATTTATGAGTTAAATATTTGAAATAATTGAAAATTCTATGTTATTTTCATATTTTTTTTTTCAAAATTGTTTAATTTTAGTAAAATAATTTAAGTGACATTTTAGTTAGAAATAAAATACAAAATCTTATGATAAACAATATAACATAATAGTTCTTTGATTAGGGGAATTTCACAACCGTTCAAAGTATGATATAAACAAAAGCATAGCACACCAGCCTGCATCCTTGTCTTTACAATCCACCCATGTCTAATGATATAACTTTGTATTAAAAAACCAGTGAATTCCATTCCATTGAGCATTTACGATTAAAGAATGCTTGCTGATCATGAAATAGAAGCAGCCTTTTTTATATTGCCTGAAGTCAGTTCAGAATTTAGAGCATTTGTGTCTCGCCCGAGAACTGATTTGAATGACATGGGGAACAAGTTAATGTTCCGAAAAATTCAATTCTTTTCCAAAAAAATTCTTAAAGAACAATAAATAATAACAAGGATGAATGTGTTAAATCAACGTATAAATCTGTATTTTGATAAAAAAATATCGGGTTCAAATCTTCCGATTTAATATAACAGAAATACCTAAACTTATAAAATTCAAAAAGAGATTTTTCAATAAATAGATTTTTACTAGAAAAAGTGTGTTCTTTCCCTGATTTTCCTTTCAGAGATCTTTTTGAGAAAAATAAGACAGATTTTGAAAGTTAAGATTTGAAATAATTAGAATTCTTATATAAAATTCGATATTTTGGTCAAAATTTGAATATTCAACTGATTGGTTACATGAAAGCTCTCATGAACTTCAATATGATTATTCTATGGGTTTTCATGTATATGTAATATATATATATATATAATTGTATGTGATTAATATATGTTTAATAATAGGCAATTAGATTAGCCAAATAAAATTTCGATATTTTGTTTATTAAAGTCAAATCTTCACATATTTAACTTTTTGTTCACTGTTTCCGTATTTATATTATTGCAAAATAATTACGATGATTTTCCCTTTACTGTTTTATGGATTTAATTGAAATGTGAACAATGAAATAAGATCAAATTAAGTTAGAAAAAATAGTTATATGCGTGTGTGTGTTATGGTATAATAAAAAACTAGATATAATTATCATCACCGGAATCCGTGAGATTAATTTGGAAGCAATATTTCCAGAAATTTTGCATTTGATGTGTCAAACGTACTCTAAACCATATCTCTATAGTTGACTTTTTTGGTGACTCAAATGTGAATATTTAAATACGTAAATAAATACATTTCTTATTCAAAGGAAGGAGCTGCGTAACAAGAACAACTATATTCATTGCGTATATCTTCATTTTTGTTCATTTTGATACATATTTTAATCACATTTTAATGAGAAACTCTGAAAAATATGTAGTATGTATAAAACATTGCTAAGTTACCGAGGTTTTTTCTTTAAATAGTATTTTGATAAAAGTTTTCTGTTTTTCCCTTATTTAACAGCACAACCTTGTTTAGTTTCTGTTTGAAAACTTTTTTTGTAACATCGCTTTAGAATATTATTGCATTCTGTGTTTTCATTGTTGTACCGATTTTTTTACAGTGGAAATGTATTATGCTCATTCTCGTATTACTTCTCACAAAACACTTTCGAACAACTCATTCATTTTTCATTTCCGACTGTAGAATAAGAATTTCTGTATCATTCCAACACATGTGGGATCATCAATCTGTTTTATCTGACTGTATTTTTTTTGCACATTATTTACATGTCATTAACTTTTGTTTTTCATTACTGAAGATTCAGTTAAATTAAAGTAATAGAAATGTATTAATAAACATTTTTAAAGAAAATTTCGAGCAAAAACATTTTTAGATCAAAGAGCCTATTAAATTATTAAAATCCCTAGTCATTAGGTTCAAACAATTCTCGTTAAAAATATAATATTATTCAACAAAACAGGAAAAAAGCGTGAAATTAGTCTAGACCAAATTAATCGCGTTTCAGCATATTTTAATGATCGGAAAAAAACTGCACTGATTTTAAAATAAAATTTAAAATAGAAACTGAAGCAACACTTTTAAGAAAATACTATTGAATTTTGCTTTGATTCTTTCGCTATTATTATTGTTTTACAACTGATTTTTAATGTTCTAATGCTAGGTGGTATTGCTTCTGTCCAATTGTGCGTTTGAGTTCTAATGAGTGTGTGTTTTTGAACTTGAAAGCAACGCGAGAGATAATGACTATGAAACTCGTAATTGTGAATATCGGTCAACTGACGAGTACGACACCTGAGTTGGCACTACCTTCACCACACTACATAAATTTGAGAACTTTGAGCTATGACAAATTTAACGCGCACTAGCTCCTCTACATGGTGCGCCTTCAGTGGCATCAAGATTTAAAGCTATCTGAAAACGCTGGTCACTTCTTGACCATTACAACTAGGCTGTGGCGTAACGTACACTTCCGCAACTCCCGCATCTTAGGGGGTCTTGAACCCACCTGGCGCTAAGCACATACCCTTTGTAAGACCCCGCTTGGGGCATAAAACCTGATTTTGAAAGGGGGCCCTAATATTTTCCGTTACGCCACTGCTTCTAGGCCAGGGTTCGGCACACTTTTGAGAAAGAAGAGTCAATTCGTAAGTGAAAGAGCCTAAAAATAAAAACCTAGCTATCAAGGAGCCTAAAAAAGAGCCTAGCTATCAAGGAGCCTAAAAAAGAGCCTAGCTATCAAGGAGCCTAAAAAAGAGTATAGCTATCAAGGAGCCCAAAAAGAGCCTAGCTATCAAGGAGCCCAAAAAAAGAGCCTAGATATCAAGGAGCCTAAAAAAGAGAGCTTAAGCTATCAAGGAACCTAAGCTATCAAGCAGAGCCTAACTAACAAGCTGCCTAAACTATTTATGTGCATACTCTTGCGCTGTAGGGCTGTGGTAGTGGTCGTGATCATGACTCTTGTGCTCCATTCAATATTTTTGAAATATATTTGAATACAAATTTATACAAAGTATTATTTAACATTTCTTCAAAAACTAAGAACTCCATCTCTATGGAAGATATTTTTCATTTATGTGGCTCAATGCAACAATTACCATTACGAAAATTTCATAACGTTATGAATTTAAATTTCAAGCTGCGTGAAAAAAATTCTGCATCAGTAATACCGTAAGAGGATTGTTCCAGAATTTTATGTTTACATAACTAATTAAAATTGGTTTTAGTTGTTCTTGCATACAAACGAAATTTCAACACTCTTTTTTTTATTAAAGTTTTTATAAAATATAGAATATTTTGCCTTTTTTTCTTTAAGTATATCTCTTGTCCAAAATCACCAATGCTCTCGAACTCATTTGTGCAAATAAGTAAAAACCACATGAAATTTCTTTGCCTTCTCATGGTGGCATTTTTACCAAAAATATTTGTATTTTTACTACTTTAAAAATAGGTGTAATATTTTCACTGATTCTCAGTTAACTTTGTTAAAGAGAAATGACTTGTAATACAGAAAAAGCAATCTTAAACAGCTATCTTAAGCAAGTCAAATATTTAAAAGTATATGTTATTGCAGGTAATTTTTTCACTCAATAATTGTATAGAAACATGAAAAATGGACACCAGTTATTAGTAGTCATAATTTTTTTTAAAACTCAAAAAGACAAAAAAGTGAAGACGTTTTATGGAAAGAGCCGCGCTTTTTGCAATCCCCTGCACTAGGCTATCGCTGCCATTCTCATGCCAGTGCCATATGGAGGGGCTCAATGTGTCGTAGTCTTCACGTTAGCATGGCGTACATGTTTGGAGCTACCCTTTTAAATACTTCAGCGTCGTTGAAAATGGCCGTGGGCTGTCGCCACGTCGTATTGCTTCAGAGAGAGATGTTAATAAGTAATTCACCCAATGCCGGGCGACAAAATTAATGATCGTTTAATGATATAGATGGTTGAATATTTAACAAGTAATAAATAAAAAAAATTAAGTCAATTCCTACTTAGATCAACACAAAAAAATTATTTTATTATAGTTTCTTTTTATAAAATAGTTACAATTAATATAAATATGTATATACATATGAAAGAATCACATTATAAGAGGTAATTAATTTTCATCAATTATCATTAAAGTTTCGCATTGTCATCCAAACCAATCGAATATATAAAATTTCAGTTCAAAGGTTCGGCTTTGAAATGTGAAGGAAAAAAATATTTTAAAGATCTGACCCAAGTCGCTAAAAATGAAGCCAACGTAGCTGTATCTATAATTCTTTAAATAATTAACCTAGTCAATTAAATTTAATTAGTTATCGTATTGTTACCCAAAACAATGTGTAGAAAATTTCAGCTCAAATGAGCGCTTTAAAATGTGGAAAAAAAAACATTCTAAAGTTTTGACACAAGTCGCCAAAAATGATTTTAACGTGGCTGTAATTGTAATTCTTTGAATAATCAATTTTAATAAATAAATTATAATTAATTATTATTAAATTACAGTATTGTCGTCCAAAATAATAGTGTGTATAAAGTTTCAGCTCAATTGAGTGCATTAAAATGCATTTTATTAAAGATTCAAAATTTGAACAAAATAAATAGAGAGAGAGAGTGTGAGCTAATAGTAGGAATTGAAAAATATGTGAACGTCTATAATAACTGAAAAAACACTTTGTTACGCGAATTTGCTTTTCTAGATTGAATTAATGATCAGAGTAGTTTAAAAGACATTCAAGACATTAAAAGACATTTTAAAAGACCTAAAATACGGAAAATTGGATTACCAGTTTTCTATAAGAAATGGGAAATGAATAAGAATCTCATAAACCCATTTAAAATATATAACCATAAATATAACCTCATAATATTTAAAATATATCTCTAAATTCTGATGGAAACTAGAAGCAATCGCAATAGATTTCAAGATCGAAATGAAGCCCCTTTTTCCATTATTAATACATTTACTTTAAATATTTAATATATTTTACATTTCATTAGTTTTTAGTGCAGTTCCACTTAAGTTGATTTCTAGGAAATAATTCAGCGAAGGATAAAAGTGGCGATTAGCACACTAATTGTCACGATATGCGAAGTCATTTGGGCAATTAAAGAAAAATAACATTATGTAAAAACAATAATTCTTTCAGAATATTCATTGATCACATTGAACTAAATTTATTTTTTGATACGTCTTAGCCACAAAATTTTACCATGAACGATCGGGTTAAGAGAGAGGTATATTTGTTTTAAATAACTGATTTAAAACAAATAAACTAAATTGTTTGATTAGTTTTTATTATATATAACATCGGACTCCCCGAAGCAACACGAAAGAAATGTGACAGCGACAATACCTGAGCTGGCACTCCATTCTCCTAACTTCCGTACAACGTCATCGTGAGGACTTTGAGCACATCGAAAGATTTAATGTGCATCTCCCTCTCGACATGACAGAAGGCATGATGAAGAAAAAGTAATGCCGGTCACGAAATATCACTGCAGCGCTTAATGTGTATATGAAGGAAATTGCTCATCAGAGTTGAGTGTAAAACAATGCTTTTTATTCTAGGCATGAGCATTTATGAGAGGCTGAAAGCGGGTTGCCTGAAAAAAAAGGAGCTCTTCGAGGATCCCGACTTCCCCGCCTCGCAGGCATCCATATTTTACCACCAGACGCCTCCTTTCCAGTTCGTGTGGAAAAGACCCAAGGTAAGAATAATACATTATTTTTTTAAAGAACAAAGGCAATACTTATTATCAATAATTTGCATTAGAGTAGCTCAATGGCAGTTGACAGTTATTCTGTATTGTGGAGAACTACACAAATTTCTCCTTTTTCTGACTGCTGAAGGCTAGACTATTGCTTTGTATAACTTACACGCTTTTCAGTCTTGATATGTCTCTCCCGAGGGGTCTAGGCATCGGATCATGGCTAGCGTGTCATGAGTTCGATCCTACTACCACCAAAGACCCTCCGTGTAGGGGCACGATGCACGTTAAATCTGTAGAGAGCTCAAACGTCCTCCCGTGGGTGTGGTGTGGTAGTTAGGAGAGGGGGGTGCCAGCTCAGGTGTCGTCCGCGTCACTTGACCATGGTTCAAAATTACGCGTCACCAAAAGCCCTCGTGTTGCTAATCAATGCGACGTAAATATTCTCTTGATATGTCTCTGGTCATCATATAGTGCCTAAGGCGGTGCTTCTCAAACCTTCTACACTTGAGACCCAATTTCCAATCATAACTCTCATCGCGCCCCCTCCATACAACAATGTATTGAATTCAAAATTAATATACTTTGACGTAAGGCTACAATACCATTTTAGGTATAAACCGTACAAAGTATATAGAGTATTAAATTTTGTCATAATTTTATGACATGCCCATAGGGACACTTGTAATTACTAAAATTGTTCTTAAATTGGTACTGTTAAAATAATCATAAAATACATTTTGTACAGCACTGATACATTTATAAGTGTCAGTTTTTATGTCAGTGTAAATGTGCATGTTATTTTTTATTATGTAGAAACGTGTTTTGTTTGGCTTCCTTTCGGTAAATTAAAATAATCTTTTGTTTTTGACTTTTTGATGGACTCGTGCCCCCTTTGTAGGGTTATCACGCCCCCCCCCCTTATGGGGGCGCGCCCCATAGTTTGTGAAACGCTGGCCCTAAGGTATAAGCTCAAATGTTGTTTTTGCTATCTATCATTTACATATATTTGATTTCAATAAACAGTTTGAATTACTTTAAATTTATTGAGACTTATGATTGGCTAAATACTCTCTAGCTTACATGACAGCGGTTGCCAAGTGATTATGGTCACGAACTTATGGCCAACGAGACGTGGGTTCGAATCCTGGTGCCACTGAAGACCACTCGTATAGAGGGGCTGATGAACGTCGTGTAGCTCAATGTTCTCCCGTGGGTTTCATATGGTAGACAGGAGAAGGTGGTGCCAGCTCAAGTGTCATCCTTGTCCCTTGACTGAAGCTCAAAATTAAAAAGTTCGCCACTTCTTAATTTTGAGCCTCAGTCATATGTTGTATGTTAGTGTGACGTTAACATGTGGACTCTTTCACTCGCTCTCCAACTAAAATATAACCAGGTGCATAATGTAAGTAATAGTTTCAAATGTGCGTACCTGGGACGTAAAAGGAAAGACTGTGTGTGTGCAAATGTAAACGTTGATATGGCAAGACGAAGGTCAAAAATACGGAGAAATATCTGGTGACAAGGTATTAAGAAATCGTATCACCCATTTTTACCAAAGACAGCAAAATCCACGAGATAGAAAAGATTTGTAGGACATCCGGAGTAGTAAATCCTTCCTTGTCTAAATAAAAAGTTCAATCTCTGAGATAACTGACCGGTTTTAATGCTTTAACCTTTATTTATAAAAACCCCGTGTCACGGTGTTTGTCCGTGATGAACTCGGAAACTACTTAACCTATATATCTTAATATAATTTTGCATATTGTGTGCGTCATTTCGTCCAACTTATAAAATATAGGGTAGTTTTTATTTCAATTAGTGACGCCATAGTTTTTTTATTTCCCCTAAATGTGAAGAATCCGGCGAACGGAAAAATTTGCAAAATGTCGCAAAGCGCGCGTGTCTGCATAAACGGAAAGTAAATGCCTGACGTATTTCGGGGCATGAAATCCGAATTAAAAATCTGTCCTAAAAATACCCGTAAATTTGCCACATAATATCAGACGACCGTATTTTAGACACACCGTGTGGCAGGAATTTACCTTAAAAGTCTAGGAGAGCAAAAACTTTGTCTCTGGTGTACTTCGAAATGGTCAATCCGAATCAGATATCCGATCCAAGAAATTGCCGTAACTTTGCCAGATATTTCCAGACGACCGTAAATTACGCGGACTGTGGCGTGAGCTTACCCTAAAAGTCTTGAAGCAGGGAAATGCGTTTCTGGTGTATTTTGGGATGGTTAACGAGATTCTAAAATTGAATTTTCAGAAATCCCCGTAGCTTTGCCTGATAATACCGGATGACCCTAATGCCCCCTTCCAGGGACTAAACTTGCAGGCTCTTAGGCACTGAAAAATGTCCCTGATTACGTCTAGACGCAGGAAACTAGAATCTAAAATCAGATTTCATAAACTCCCGTTAATTTACCGGAATTAGGTGGAATGGCTTCGCGTTCGAGTCCCGCGTCCGGATTTTCCTTCCTCTAGCGGCTGAACTTGCACGCGCTGGAGCACCGAAAGTCAATCCCATGAACGTTTTGGGGTGAGGAAGGAGAATTTGAAATCAGATTTTAGGAATTCTGGTAACTTTGCCTAATAATGCCGGATGACAGTAATATACTCGGACAGCGGCACCGACCTAACTTGCAGACGATAGGACACAAAAAATTAGGTCCCCAACGTATTTCGAAACGGCCGATTCGAATATTTAATCCAATTTGTGAAGTTCCGGTAACTATGCCAAATAATGCCAGACGACCGTATTTTATGCTAACAATAGCTTAAAATTGAAGTTTGAAAAGTGTGTTCCTGGTGTTCTTCTGGGTGGGAAATAATAATCAAAAATTGGATTTTAGAAACTCCTGTAACTTTTCCGGATAATTCCAGTTGACTGCAACTCCCCCTCCCTCTTCAATGACTGAACTAACAAGAGTAGGGGCGCCGAAAGTGGGCACCGGATATATCTTGTGGTGGGGAATGAGAATCTGGATTAGGATTTCAGAAATGTCCATAACTTTTCTGCATGTTGCCGAAATGAGGTCGAATGGCCTTACAGAATCTATCTGAGTTAGCAAAATAAATGTTACCGAAAAATATTGTGCACTGATTAGAGTTTAATTATATTAAAATTATTTATTGTTATACTTTAAAGTGATCAAAATAATATTAAAAATTGCTAAAAATCAACGATGTTCACCTGATTTATAAAATTAAGTCTTCATATGTTATGTTACTTAACTTCACAAGTAATTCACTATACTATATATTCACTGCATTATACTATACTCAAATAGGAGAGATGAATAAAATGTAAAATTAAAAATATTTTGTTGTTTTATGCTTAATTTCAGCTGTCCGAAATTGTAAGCAAAAATTTATTTGACTGCATCGAGAGAGAGAGAATAGCTTAGAATAATATTAAATTACCGTATTTCAACAAAGCCCCAGCAACGCGTGGCAGCGGGTCAGCTAGTATTAACAAAAACAAAAACAAAAAAACTCAATACGTCATAAATTGGATTAACGAAGCAGCTATCTATTGCTTGAAAGGGAAAATTTAAAACAAAAAGAAACATGTTTTAAGGAAATAAATATAATTTTACATATTTATTAAAATCTCGATGAAACTCTTACACACATATTTTGTTTTATAATATACATTATTAAATATTATTATTAAAATATAATCACATCAGGGGATCACTCATGTGCTATCACAGGGGCACATCTTGAATAAAAGCATTACTCTGCTTAAAAATTACTTTTGAGAAAATTACATGAAAGGTTTGATACTTTTTTTTTGTTACTAATTGAAAGCCATTTTTTTTTTCATTTGGAAATGTGTGTAAGCTAGGCACGTTCTTTAAAAAGCGAGCATAGTAAGTAAGACAGGTAAAGAGTTCCTGAAATAATTTTCACAAAGGCAAAATAAATTCTGCATTACGATCTTTTTATATTTTTGCATATTTAACCGGAAAAGAATGCTCGCACTTTCTCACATCAACAATTTTTTCCCCCAAAGAGTGCAAGTTCTCCTCAAGAGCTAAATACTAGCGTGTTTTCTTTTTTTAAAAATTATTTTTAAGTATTGTTTAAGCTGAAGTTGGTAACATTTTAGCTTGATAATAAAATGAAATGCATTTTGAGCATTTTAAAGGCACGCTATCTTAAGGACCACGCATTTCAGTAACTCAATCGGGAGATACGCAACTTTTTTTCAGTGGGAAAGATGGTGCTAAGCGTACAGTAAAGAAGAGCAATATTTAATCACCGCTGATGCAGCAAAATAAATTTTTTAAAATAAATTCTTTGATTATTCTTTTTCTTGTTCCAATGATCGGTCGATATAAAGTGTCCTTATTGTGTAAAAACGTAGTATCTAGAAAAAGGCCATCAGAGAGAAAGTAATACAAAATCATGTTTTAATAAATTCCATGCATTTTGCGGCATCTTTCAAGCATCGAATAAAACCATTCTTTTAAGCAATATTTGCAGTACAGCTATTCTATAACAACATTACATAGTTGAAGTATTTTCGAAAAATCACTTTTGTTTTTAAAGAAGACAACGGTTTGTATAATTCGCTTGGGTACTTACGTACTATCGCAACCCGATTGGCGGCACTGAATGAAACCACAACAATTTTAAAAAGAGAATACGCTGATTGGAATAGGGAGAGCGTAGTTGAAAAATACTATGGGAAAAATAATAAGTTATTATAAATAAAAATCAGTAAAAGAAAAAAATATCTAATTTTCAATATTTAATTTATTTTTTATTTTATTATTATTGATAGAGTAGTAGTAGTAATATTTATTCTATTATTTAAGAATTCGGTAAATCCCAGATTCGAATTTTCATATTCTAGCTTGACATATCAACGAACGGTTAGGCTTAGAAGGACAGCAATCGAAGAAAAATGAAACGAAACACATGATAGCCGATTCAATGGCAAAATCACTTGCAAAAAGCGGGGTTTCTCAATTTATTCTTCCAATTCCTTTTTTAATTCCCAATTTGGTGAGTTGTCTTAAAAATTGGATAGTACGTAAGTATCGAAGTGGTTAATATACAGTGTGATTCGCTACCAGAATGACAAACTGGTAGGGGGTGTAGGGGTAAACAGACGACTCAGAATCAGGAATGCAGGGATACAAATTTCACAGTTACGAGCTATGGTGCAAGGAAGCAGGGGAAAAAAGAACGGAAACAGTAACACACACAATCACGGGGACAGAAATCCCTTTATTGAAAGGTTGTTCTACAACAGGTGCTCAAAATTACGGCCAGATGTCGTCTGGTAGGCCTGACAGCGATGCTGCTTGTAATTCCTTACATTTTGAAATATTCCTGGCATTCATCTATCTTCTCGGCAGCTACAGATATTCGAATGTTTCCTTCAAAAGTGAAGGAATAGGCGTCTCGTACACCAAACATTTTGTGTGAACCCAAGAGAAGATGTAATTCCTATCGCTTCCTGCTTTGCTTCCCTCTGAAACCCCTTGTCTACCCTCAGACCCGGCTAGGTGTGTAGGAGAAATTGAATTATCAGCAGACATGATTCACACTAATTATTTTTTCAGCAAAATATCAAACAGACATAATAACAATCTAATTAAGATAACAGATCAGATAGTAGAGCGTGGAGGTGAGACTCAATAGCCTGAGGATAATAATACGGACCCTTAACTGATTCCACGATAGCTTAAACACGCTCAATATAAACTACGTCACACACTAATAAGCTAACTTCTATTTAAATAAAGATCACGATACCTGTACTTTTGTGAAGTCCAGTCCTACACTTGAACCTTGAAGGCGATCCTTATCTGGATTCAATCACCGTCGATTGATCCACTCTCAGTAATCTTCCATTGACTTAAATGCACTTCCAAATGCACTTAATCATTTCACGATCCTTCACTTTTCAACTAACCAACTAACTCGCCAACTAACTTCTCAAACGAATACAGAATTTATATAATGTACTTAATTTGCATAATCACGCTTTCCTTACTCGGTGAAAGTTGGTTGATACTATTGTTTCCCCAGAAGAATCCCCAAGGGGTTAGTAGAGCCGCGTGTAGATCCGTCACAAAGAAGTGCATGTTTTTTCAAATATCTACTGTACTACAACCTCTCAATGAAATGTTTTCTGTTTCATTGATGTTTGTGTTCTTTTTCTCTGCTTCTTTGAATCATAGCTTACAACTACGGCATTCCTATGGAATTCTGAATCGTTTCTGTATCCCCTACACGTACATCTGGTACCCCCTACACGTCTGGTAGCGAATCAACCGGAATAAAAAATTTGTATTGGGAATTACATCAGTTATTCTAGTCGTGACTTCCAATAACAAATACAACTTTAATTCCATTTTGTTTTAATTAAGATCTCTCAATACGTATTAATGAGTCATCGTCTCTAAAAAAAATTATTTGGATTCAGACGATAGAAATGATATTTCCGATAGAACTTCAATTTTAAACTTCCATATCATGCAAATTAATCACATCTTTGAAGATCTTTTTGAGAGAGATGCGAATTTTGTACGTTTATTGCAATGAAACAATTTTATTTTTGTGGGTTGTTTGTTATATAAGAGTTATTTTTTTCTACTTAATATCACTAAGGCAAAGTAGTCATCCAACATACTTGCTGATGTCCATGTTTTACTTAAAGAAATATAAGCATATTTTTTTTTTTTACATTTTTGCCCCTTTTATTTCATTTAAAAAATTTCATTATAAAAAAAGATTTATATTTCAAAATATTTTTAAAAAATTTTTTTAACAACTTTTAGGCTATGAATAAATTTTTTGAATCATAAAAAATAGAGCAAATAATATAATAAATAATTTTCTTGCCGAAAGGCAACATGTAATTAGTTGTCTTTACGTAAATCTCAGCTCAAATATAAACACTGCTAGGAATTAATATGCGCGATTATTATTGATATTGAATTAAGACCTTTGTATTAAATAATGTTTTTAGATCATTTAAAAAAAGCATGTTTAGGTCATTTTTGAAGTTATTAAAACATTTTATAGGTCACACTCGTAAGTTTTTAGGTCATTACTCTCTGGATGCCAAGTATTATTTAAAACTGAACTCAGTGGTGCAACAGCCCATGAGGGCCAATGCCTACTGCGCCCTACTCAGTATACGTGACCTTGGGCCGTGAAGTGCATGAGCAGATGTTCCGGTCAGATGGTCAGTCTGACGTGAAACCCCCAGTGTTAAGTTCCCAAGCAAGTTTGGTACTCATTTATCGACCCCCTGAAAAGATGAAAAGTTGAGTCAATCTTGCCCAACCCTGGTTTTGAACCTCGGACCTGTGGTGTGGAAGCACGATGCACTAACCACTCAGCCCCTTAGCTTCATTGTTATGTATTACAATAAAAAAGGGCCGTGGGGTAGCCTAGTGGTTAGAGCATCGGACCCCAGACCGGAAGGCCTGAGTTCGATGCTCGATGCCACCAAATGCCCGCCAAGTACAAATCGGAGAACGTGCTCGTTAAATCTGTGGGTCCGAACGGTGTCGCCATCTATCGTGTTGCTCGAGCAAAATCGCACTGTAACCCTCTTGGGGGGGAAGGGGGCTCAAAGCTTAGGCAAACGACAGGCGTAAAATTCTAGCCCTTAGCCGCGATGAATTTCGAAGACCTTGATCTGATGTTACTGTCGATCAGTAACAACACAATAAAAAAGAATGAAGATACTGAGTATTAATTCAAAACTCTTATGACTTCAAACCAAATTATATGTGATAATGTCCTAATATATATTCATCATACTGTAAGTATTCATTTCTCTATGGTTCGAAAGAGACTGTTGATCTAGATTCGAAAAGATTTACGATTTTAAATAAAGCACTGAATTATTATTAGAATATTCTAATTCTGTATTAGTTATACAAAATGCATTTATACCAACAATAATTATAAAACTGAAATTGACTTAAACCTAGTCAAATTGTGAAAGATCTATACGGTCTTTTGACTAACCTCCTCTATTTTCTGTAAGATAATTTATTTATTTCAACCAATCTTCACCGAGACCAGGCGTGATTTATGCATATAAGATATATTATATAAGTTCGGATTTCGAGAGTTAAGAAAGTGAAGTGCTAGGAAGAGAGAAGTCAAGTGAATTAAAGATCGGGACGTCAATACGAAGTTGTTGACAATCGTAGATAGCCGGTTACGTGTGGAGGTACGCGAGGAGAAGCAGATTGAATATTGTGAAAATCCTTATTACAGAGGGTGGATCCTTCACCCATTCTCCCAGCCAGTAAAAAGGCGAAGTCATCACGGAGGAACAGCCGATGTAAAATATAAGGTCAGTGATTTTGTTTAAGATATTGCAAATATTCGTAAGTGGCGTAGCTGTACTTGCGCGCGTTTAAGCTTTCCTAGATTCAGTTGACGTTCTGAATATTTCGCTAGTAGTGATTCCCCGTTTCGTACTCCACTCTTATTTGTTTTTCTTAATTGAATAGTGTGTGTCTAAACTTATGTGTTGATTAGAATCAATAAATCTATTTGATTCGCAATTATGTCTTTTGATCATTTAAGTCCGCCTACACATCCTGTGGTATTTTCAGATAGACAGGGAGACAGCAGTGTAAGGGGGTGGCTTTCAGTCACGACAAAATTACTAGTAAACTCTGTATCCATGTTTTGTGAAATAAAAATTGCGATGGCAAAAATTGCCGAAAAAAATTATTCTTTGTTTTAGCGTTGTACTTTGAAGTTACACGATAACTTTTGATGACGGACCTCGTCAAAGGATGAGGACATCAGCCGGTATTCCACTCTCCAAACTCTTCTATCCTATGCCAACGTGAGGATTTAAGAAAATTTAAATATTAATTGATTACATTGTATAACTTCTCATTGATGCTACCCAAGTATTTAATAATTTTAGAAACAATCAGTAAATGAATTTCGAAAAGTAATACAACCTCCATCTATGTGAATTTTTTTTGGAGGGGAGAATATCACTTTCGAGTATCTAATGTTTTAAAAAGGAATTAATGTCCAATTTTTTTTTTTTTTTTGATTGCAGGATTTATGCCCGGATCCCTTGTTCGTCGATGATGCTCCAGACAAATTACCTCTTGTTGCAGGAAAACTTGGTAAGTTTTTTGTAATCTATATATGTGAGGTGAAGGTTCACACACACCTCACCTCCGGTTGAGAATGAAGATAAAAAGGCGTAGTTCACTTGGAAACACATTTAATTAGTTTAAAAGGTGATGACACAAGACAAATATTAAAATAGAAAGAATAAAAAGGAGTGCGGTGGCTGCCCTTAACATCAACTAGCGAACTATCCGCGAAACAAGTCCATTTTCTACCACATCGCTAGTGCTCCGTTTTACATCCAACATGTCTGCCGTAATCACAGTCACAGTGAATCAGATGGTTCCAGTTAGGAGTCACTTCTCCAAGTGTCGTGGACGGATACTACATATATATGAAAGGATAAATTATTGTTTAAAAATAAATTATAGTTTTAAAAAAACTAAAAACCACGCTCTAAAAAACACGCTAAAATCGAACTAAAAAGCGTGTTTTTTAGTTTTTTAAAACAATAATTTATTTTTCACTTTTTTCTTCGATCAACAACAAAAGCGTGTTTTTTTTTTTTTTTTTTAGTTTTTCGAACTATTATTTATTTATTGTTGAATTGTTCCTTCAGTTTGATATTTGGAGCCGGAGGAGAGGGGGGGGGGATTACGTAGCTGCTGGAATTAGTCTTGCTCTTCAATAGATATTGATTAACGGGTATGAAGAGCATTTATTCTCTCCGTTTACGGGACCTCGGATCAGACCCATATCGTTATATTTCACATAAATTCCCTCTCTATAGATACAATTTTTTTAATATACCATGTTTTTATAACGGACTAAATGTAAAAAATTCCTCCTTTTCTTTTTTTCTTCTTTTTTTTTTCACTTTTTCATTCATTGTCGTCCATTTCTGAGCCATGGTCTAAATTTCAAGTCGCTAGCTCATCGGGAAGTTAATTTAAAATCAATTACAAAATTTCACCCGGGCAGATACACAAGAAAGCGAGAGAATAAAAACATAAAAATATTAAGTGAGTCAATCGTATTATCATCACTTCTAAACGCGTATTGCTTTATAAAAATAAAAAACTATTTGCATTTAGAACATAATTTAAAACACATGCTCGAGTCTTTTTTTTTATTTCCATTTTTAGAAAAACTAGATAATTGGTATTATGGTGAGAAATTATTGACGCACACCCACCCTTCCCTTTCTCACATGAAGAACACGTTTTTGTTTGTTTTATTTCTTTTAACCACAAGTGTATCAGTTTTTAGGGTTGCACCTTAATATTTTAGTCGTTAAGTCTGGAATTAGTCACCAAATCCTAAAATGGTATGTGTAATAAGTCGTTAAATCTGGAAGTGGTATATGAGATTAGTCACCAAATTAGATTATCGTTATTCTTGATGTCCTGATCAGGACAATGAAACAAAATTATGAAATTATTGTATTGTCATCGGTCCTTGACAAGTGTGCAAAATTTTGAATTAATCTGACCTTTTAAAGTGGGTAAAAATCGAGTTCAAAGATTTCGTTACATACAAGTGAGACTTATAAAAGCGTGTTGAAAAGAATGTCCGTGGTCTGCATATATGCCATCGCACTGCATTTATTCAATAAGGAAGAATTTTCTAATTTATGTGAGTTCGGAATGAATGGTTATCGTTGGTTGATGCACCAGTAAACAGGGACGTCTTAAGACTTCTTGAGGCCCTGGGCCTCTAAGCAGAAGAAGGCCTTACCTGTGACCCTTAAAAATAGACAGTATAAGCGTATGCTGTCTTACAAAAGCTAACCCGAATCAAATAAATCTGCATGACTCACAAACATAGGCTCAAAGCGGTTTGAGCGACTGCTGCCGATATGAGTAATGGTGGTGAGTGATATTAGAGTAAGGCTGACACATGGACGAAGTCATCACATAATGATGTAGTCTTGCCACTATAACCAGTTGGCATGTAGTTCAAACCCAGTTTTTTGGAGATGGATCTGGAATTATTGACCCTTCAACTTATTCGGATCATAATCTGATTGAGGCTGCGTCGAGAGTGAGACGAGACCCTGGGTTCAGAACGAGTTGGCCCCATGCCTTAAGACGCCTGTAAGCAAATTAACATTTGTTTTAATAATGTATCAGTTGCTTCATCATATATTAATAAATAATACATCAATATATAAAGTACATGGTTTGTGCGTATACACAATGTGCGTGTTCATAAAGCGGAGCTCTGATTCAATCACCTTTCCATTATTATTTTTAGAAAAAATGGAAAACATTTTTACTTTATGAGGATTATGAACATCTCTTTTGGATTGAAATTCAATACACACACTTCAATTTCATATGGTTTTAATTTTTATTCATTTAAAGTTAAAATAAATTGGATTACAAATTGTTTAAAACAGAATTTGTTTTATGTCGTCTGGCAAAGATGATTCACATTTCGGAATCACATTCGGATTTCTCGGTCCAGTTTATTAACATTTATTTTTTCTTCAGATCGATATGCAGCTATTTGTTAAAGCGCAAATTACTTTGCTCTATGAGTTATAATTTTTTAATTTTTTTACAACTTCAAGAGATGGGCAGCTAAACAATAAATTAACTAAGAAAAATGTGTGTTCCCCATTCTTTTTTAGTCTATCCTAAAAACAAATATGTACAGAAAGATTTAATTTCTGTGATTTTACGCTTTAATTCCTAAAAAAATAAAGTTTTACTAAAAAAAATATAGTTTAACAACAAACCAAAGAACACGCTTTTATACTGATTCGAAATAAAAGTTCAATACACAAAAGTTACTTTAATTCAATTGTTATAGTTTCTAACTTCTATTCCGAAATGCTGAGCTAGTGTAAAAATGTAGTACAAAGCACCCCACGCTTTTACCCCAATGACATTAATTTTCTCGTTCATCATTTTATTATTATATTAAGAATTATTTGCTTACTTTTAGTTCGAATCAGTGTAAAAGCATGTTCTTTGGGGTTTTTTTAAACTATAATTTATTTTTCATTTTTTAGTTCGATCTACAATAAAAGCGTGTTTTTTTAGTTTTTTAAACTATCATTTATTCATTGTTGAATTTATCCTTGAGTTTGATATTTGTACGATTTGTATGATAATTTACGTGGCTGCTGGAATTGGTCTTGATATTCAAAGGATATTAATTAAAGGGTCTGAAATGTATTTATTCTCTCCGTTTACGGGGCCTCGGATGAGTCCCGTATCGTTATATTAGATTCCGTCTCAAAAGAACAGGTCAAACAATTAAAAGTTTGTTAAGTAGAAAAAGTTCGAATTAAAAAATTTAATGTACCATTTTTTTATTACAGACAAAAAGTATAACATTCCTCCTTTTCGTTTTTTTCACATTTTTATGAATTTTTATCTATTTCTGAGCTATGGTCCAAATTTCAAATCTGTAACTCATCGGAAAGTCACACAGTTTAATCAATTACAAAATTCCACCCGGACAGACATTCAAGAAAGCGAGTTAATAATAGCATGGTAATATTAAGTGCCAATCGTACTATCCCCTTTTAAACGTATTGCTACAATGTTAATTCGTATCAACACTTCTAAATGTACTGATTTATAAAAATAAAAAATATTTAGCAGTTAGAAGATAAATTATTTTTTTTCACATGCACGAGCCTTTTTCTTACTTTCACTTTCAGAAAAATGTTTATATTATGGGAAGAAATTGCTAAAACACACCCACCTTCCACTTTCTCATATAAAGACTACTTTTTTTGTTTATTTTAGTTGTAATAACCATAAATGTATTTTACACTTGCATATAATTAGCTTTTAATTTTAAAAAAACTCGCTTTAGGGTTACACCTTATTGTTTTAGTCGCTAATCTGGAATTAGTCACCATTTCTGGAAATGGTATACGGAATTAGTCGCCAAATCTGAAATTGGTACATGCAATAATTTGCCAAGTCTGAAAGTGGTATATGGAATTGTTGCCAAATCTGATTATCGTTATTCCTGACTATCCTGATAAGGACAATGGAACAAAATTGCAAAATTATTGTATTGTCATCGGTCCTTGACAAGTGTGCAAAATTTCGAATTAATCTGACCTTTAAAAGTGGGTAAAAATTGAGTTCCAAGATTCTGTTACATACAAGTGAAACTTATAAAAAAAAGCGTGTTAAAAATTAACTTTCTTTCAGTATTGGGTGGCCTGGTAGTTCTGATCTTGAAGTTGTCGAACTGTCGCGAGTGTGAGCGCTGGTGTCATTGAAGACCCGTCGTGTAGAGAGAGGGGGCCGATGCACGTTAAATCTGTAGAGGCTCAGTGTCCCCAGTTGGCGTGCTGTGGTAGTTAGTACAGGGGAGGGGTGTCGTCACTTAACTGAGGTTCAAAATTACTTTGTCCGTCGTCAAAAGCCCTCGTGCCTTTAGAGTGCTACGCTAAGAAAACTAAGTATTGGATTATTTCGGCTGGTACATAAGAATTTTTCTATATAATATTAAATAATATGAAAAAATTTGTAATATCCCTAGTGTTTAAGACTGCATTTTTTGAAATAAAGTAATCAAGATATTTATCTATGTCTGATTATTATTTGTTTTATCTAAGTATCACAAAAAGATTATTTGCCTTCGCTAAGACGCTAATTACTGTTAAAGTATGGCAGCAAAGATTTTACATTATATATATATATATACTAGCTCTCCCGGTCCGGCGTTGCACGGGCTTTTACCGAGGGTATAACTTAATCCCCATGTTAATTTCCTCCTTTATTTCTGACGCCAGCACTTCTGTGTGGGTGTGACACGTACGATGTGAGTGCATGGCCCGTGAGTGCGTATCATGGCTTTCTCGTTTAACACTTTCCCTTCTCTTGACAAAATCAGCCCTTCCAATATTATTTTTTGAAATTACTTTGACTTTGTTTCTTTCCTCTCCACTTACCCCGGGGTTGCACGGGCTTCTACCGAGTGAATAACTTCATCCCCATGGGAATTTCCTGTTTCCCTTAGAACGATAGCACTTATGTTTGTGTGTATGCGCGCGATGTGAGTGATTTCTTTAACTATGTCATAAAATCTCCCTTTTTCGAAATTTGTTCTTAAGTTGGTGTGGTAATTAGGAGAGATGGGTGAAAGCTCAGGTGTCGTCCTCATCACTTGACCGTGGCTTAAAATTTCGAAGTCCGTCGCCAAAAACTCTCGAGTAGGTGAACAGTGCGAATTTATAAATCACTCACCCACTTTCCAATCCTTTCATTGCAGTTTTTTAGTCCTCGGAAACGAAAATGTAGCCTTTTTAAAAATAGTTGTATGTTGAAAAAAGACAGAAAAGTAGAAATTTTTCAAATTACAAAATTTCACTACTATTTTAAATCTTGAAGTAAAATTGTGAGGATTTTTTGAAATGTTCGACACATGGGAATAAAGTTTTATGCAATTATCTTATTTTTTAAGAAGAAATCATTAAACGATTGATTTAAGTATTTTGAGTGTTTTTTTAAAATTTGTTCAAAAAAGTTTTTGGCTTTTTATTTTTTAAATCACTGATTTGATACAGATAAATATTTTAAATGAATCTCAGAAATGTATTGAGTACATTCTTTCATCTTAATCTGACATCAATAATGATTTAATTTTTAAAATTATATAAAGAGAAAATGATGAAAATTGAAGCAAAAATAATTTTTTCACTCGCATTCTTTTTACTCGCCAAATTTGCTGATTTTCGCATGTTTAAGTCAGAACTTTTTGGTATAACCCTTGAGTTAGATGTGAAGTTTCAGGTGAAACAGTTGAAAGCTATTTGGCGCGAATCCATTTTTCGACGCCAAGGCTTGGCAAACTGTAAAATCGAGTATTTTTTTTATTAAAGTTTTTATTTTTTAGGGATTAATTTGTAAGTTAATGCTTTCAAACTTCACACATTAATTTCGAAAACGAAGGACATTTAAATAAAAAATGTACAAAAAATACTGTTTAGATTATTTCTTGCAATAACGTGATTTATGAAAATCACAAAAAATTTTTAAAATCCATAATTTTTAAGTAATTTTTTCAATTTTAGCACAGAAGTTTGATAACATTATTCTACAAACGCAACAAAAGTTTCGTATGATAATATTAATAAATAACGAAGTTATTCAATGTTAAGTTAAAAATTTCGACAATTTTCGAAAAATCTTTAAAAAAAAGTTTTGGGCATTTTATTTTTTAAATGACTGGTTCTAAAAGAAAAAGGCTTGAAGTTATTTAGTGTAGAATATCGTTTTCATAACACAAAAATAAATTCATACGCAACAATTTCGAAATAATTTTCATAAAAACGCATCCATTTTAACTATCTTTTTAAAAAATTTTAAAAAATAGAAAATATTATTATTTTGCAAAAAAAATTATACTGTATCGTGGCGAAAGAAATGATCTTTCCTATTCTGTAATTATTTTTTGTCTTATTTAAAAAACAAAAATCCGATGGCTGTTTAAATAACGTCGAGAATACCGAAAAATTTCACCCTCTGTTCATTCACGACGCTAGGCGGGAAAAATAACGTGCAGGGTTAAGACAATTAAGCGTTTTAAGGTTTGTAATTAATATCTTTTTAACTAATTGCAATATCGGAATGAAAAATAGTTTACGTCCTATTCTCAGACCTACTGAATATACGCACAAAATTTCATAAGAATCGGTCACACCGTTTCGGAGGAGTTTGGTTACAAACACTGTAAAACGAGAATTTTATATATTAGATATATAATCTCCTCTGTTTTTCTTTTTACCAAAAAACTAAATGACGTCAGTCATTGTAACCAAATTTAAAAACTACTTGGTATCTAGATTATATTCTGAAAAATATTATTTCTTTTTTTAAAAAAATAGCAAAAAGTGTCTGATTTTTCGCTCGTGAAAGATGTTCCAAAACAGGTTTATATTAAACTGAACACATCATCGAGGGAATATTAATAGCCTTAGTTGCTTCACATCCCATTCACTTTTTGAGACTGATTTTGAGTTAACTATTCTACTATGTACTATTAACATTTATTTCAGATTTAGAAGGGGAAAAATAAACAGAAAAGATATGAAAAAGTAACAAAAACGACGTTGACTCAAACGTTTATTTTGTGCAGAAAAATTTAGAAGGTTTGTGTAGCAAATATGCGAGAAGCGTCACTTCAGAAACAATATTTTGTCAAAGTTTTTCGAAACTCTTTATACAAATGACTTCAATCACCTGATTAGCATACTCGTACTAGCAAAATAACCAAGGTTTGTAAAATACTAATTATACACATTGTTTTAAATTGAATCGTTTTTCGTAAATTGAATCGAGAAAAAAAATGACTACAGTTCAGTTGTTTCTACACACCTGACAAACTGAATGAAAAATAAGTGATGCGAACCGGTAAAATATTGCTCTTGTTGACTGCATTCAAAATGTTGACCAATGTGTATCATATATAATTCATGAAAAAAGCAAAACAACTCTGACATACCGTGCACTTTTGAACTGAGATTAAAGTTTCAGAGTTGCCTTGACGGTTACGGGAACCTGTTTAATCAACAATCCCAGAACACAAACAAATATCCGTTCTATTTTTAACTTGCAGCCATTTAACCGAAAGGACACGAGCAAGCCACCAGGTGACGTTCATTCACACTTCATGTTGCCCGAATGATTTGCAGATGTCTGCTGATCACGTTGTGTTAAAGAGAGAATCGGTAGGTGTTTGAGAAAGTGGAGCGAAGGTAATGATGCTTCAGTTTTACTCTGCTGATCTTTAGTTGAAAGTAAAAATTAACTAAATGTCCGTGCATTATGAATTTTAAAAGAAAAAAAAAAGGAGAAATTTAGGATAAATAAAAGAACATCGGAATAAGAAAATGCTAATAATTTTATAATTGATTGGCAACTAGAATGCAAGATATTTTTTAAAATAAATATAATGTTTCATAAAACAGATTAAAAATTTCCCGTTACTCATTTCTCTCCACGAGGGGCAAATTCTTCCAAATAAGTGATGCAGGCCGCATTCCATGTAGATACAGTGGTACAACTTTAATATTCTCCTTTGTTCTTGGGATGCATAATATAATTCTTCCGTTGTCTATAATGACATTTTATGTTACACACCACATACCATATTATTTATTGGTTGGCGACTGCTTTTTTCAGCCAACTCGAGCATCTGATAAAATACATTTAGTATATACAACCGCAACGATGGATCAGAATTTGGGATGTTTCCTGTGTGTCGCCGTGTGATTAGCTCATGTTCCTTATACATATGATTGGACTGTCAAAAATTAATTAAAAATAAACAATAAAGATTTTTACTTAGAGTTTTCTATGCTCCTAAATGAAAAGTTTAAGGTTTCTGTTTACTGAAATGAAAATTACATAGTGCAACGTTCCCGTTTTCAAACATCCTCGTTTCAAAATGGCTTCACGGCAAAAAAAAATGCAAATTGTAAAATGATTTTCGAATTTAAATCTACAGCACCTGTTCAGTGCAAAGAGGGCGTCATCACATAAGAGTTTGGAAGTGAGAAAGTGTTCCACGGAAGATGAATGGAAAGTGCAAAGCCAATAACGTGGCCGCCTAGATCTGTAGACAGAACACCTTTGGAATAGTTCCTGTAGGGATACGTCAAAAACATTGTTTACTAATCTCAAATTAGTGACACTGCTGAAATTAAAAGTTGCATTACAGTGGCCATCCAGATCCTGCAATGCTCCATCGGACGTGACTAAAAATCTCGTATAGACTCGATATGTTGCGCGCAACTAATGTAGCAAACATTGAAATCGTACAATAAAAGCATTGTAAAAAGAACAAAAAACTTTAATATTTCCTTTATGGAACACAAAAAAAGTGAATAATTTTTTAGTTAATATTTGAAAGTGTAGCTATATTAATCAATAATACTTATTTACCTACAACTCCATTTCACTAAAAAGTACTCCAATTTGCACTTTTATTGAAAACACTATGTTCATCACCAATTTTCCCTTGTTTTACTGTGCCACTTGCTCCCCAGTAGCACAATTAATTAGCGCGTGGGATTTATAGACTGTGCTACTTGGTTTCAATATAAAAATATATTCAATCTAAGATCCTAAAGAAGTATGTAATTGTTAAGAAAAAAATTAATATTTTTCTTTAATACACACACACATTAAATTAATGCCAAATATAACACTGCAAATTAATCAACATAACGTAAACTTGTTTTTCTTACATCAGAAAAGTGTATCTAATATACTAAAATATCCATTGCTATTTCTATGGGGGAAAGGTGCATTAATTCAACATGGCTAGTAAAAAGTTCTTGACGAATGCTGTTATCAATATTAAGGAATTCTAAAACCTAAAATACATCAAATATGTATACTGCGCATTCTATTTAAAAACACTCATATACCTGTTGTAGTATGTTAAATTTTACTTTTTCAGAATGTCCTGCACGATATAAAGTTTTTTTTAAAAAATATTTTCCATATTGGACTTGTTGTGTTTTGTTGTTACTAATGCCACCTGTCTGACGGTGTCAGGTGGCCACGGTAGCCGAGTGGTCTAGGCATCGAATCATGGCTAGCATGTCATGAGTTCGATCCCAGTACCACTGAAGGCCCGCCGTGTAGGGGCACGATGCACGTTAAATCTGTCGAGAGCTCAAACGTCCTCCCGTTGGTGTGGTAGTTAGGAGATGGGGTGCCAGGTCAGGTGTCGTCCGCGTCACTTGACCATGGTTCAAAATGACGCGGACCGTCCCCAAAAGCCCTCGTGTAGCTGAACAATGGGACGTTAATATTCACTCACTCACTCACTGTCGGTGTCGGATCGAAGCTCACGAATTCCATCGTGGCAATGGGCTAGATGTACGTATATCGTTATCCGTAGCTTTGAGCATCATACAGGTGACAGCATGATTTAGATCGGTTCAACCCCAATTTTGAGGGAGAATTCCCTGGAGGTGGTCAAGGGTCTCCCCATTCCACCAACCTCATGAGAGGACTTGCGGCTTGACATTTGTTTATTTAGATTACCCCCCCCCCCCCCGCCGCAAAGACACTATACATGAACAAACATCCATGCTGGTATTCGAATACCACTATACCGAATGGGCGGCTGATATATTAAGAGGAATGCTTGCTCTGTTGTCTTTAATATAACGTTCATATGATTTTTAATGAGGATACTTTGAGCCCCAACTCTACAGAATAGCTTACTATGTTAAGTAATGTGAAAATTAGAAGACTGAGGTCTATCAGCTCAAAGCTCATCCTTGATGTTTAAAAGAATTTGTTTTGCCACAATTATCCAGTACAAAATGTCTTTCTTTTGAGAAATTGAATCGCTCAACGTCTAATGGAAGCTCTTTCCCTTTCAGGAGACCCATGGTTTGTATCCTGCGTGGGCTGCTTAGCAAGTGCTAGGGGTTTGTTTTACCGAGTGGTCCCTGCCGATCAGACTTTCTCATCCGCCGACTACGCGGGGGTGTTCCGCTTTCGCATTTGGTGGTGTGGTGAATGGAAAGAGGTGGTGGTAGATGATCAGTTACCAACCGTGTCCAACAAACTCATTTTCGTGCACGGCGCCAACACATTCTGGCCAGGCCTTTTGGAAAAAGCCTACGCCAAGTAAGATTTTTTTTTAAAAAAAAAACTTTAAAATAGTTTGAACGAAGTCGCCATCCAACCCCCTCCTTCAAGATAACGTCAATGATTATGCTACAATTTTAACTTGAATAGAATATACAAAAAATATTTATTCTCAGCTTAAGTGGTGGTATTTGAATTTAACTAGAATTCAAAAATTTGGTAATTATATAATTCAAAGTAGTAAAAATGTGATAGAAGAGGACTTTGAGACACCATTGTATCCGCATTAACAACATACGTGGCAATATTGTTAACAGATTCCTTTTTAGCGCGTTTTTCACGTAGTGTAAAAAAAGCGCTATTAGGACGCAAATTTCGTCTGCGTTCCATATTTTGTCGTGCCTTTTTCTCAGCCAATAAGCAACCCATTGACCTCGGGTTTTCGGCATTGGGTCGCATTTGTGCCCTAGATGAGCTGAATCATATTTAAATTTTCCCATAGTTTTCCCGAATTTTCCTACAAATTTTCCAGAATTTCGCTAGTTTATAACAAAATTTTCTCAAATTTTACCTAGTAAATGTATTGTTTGCAAAAACGCGCTAAAATTACTTGGCCATGCCAATGATTGATATCTTGTTTGATAATTAATTGATTGGATAGAGATCTTTTAGATTTAATTGATTTTCTTAGATTAATTATTAGTAGCTTTCTTTGATATTTCGAACAAGATACAAAAAAAACCCTACTCGCGCGCGTGGTGCAGTTTCCCTAACCAAATTCTGACGAAATATGTACTATAAAATACTGCTGGCTATTAAAATTGAAACCTGAAGAAGAAATTTAACTGACGTCAAATTCGCATCAAAGGAAGAAGACACTAGAATATGCAAATGTTTAATATTGAAACGAATCGAAGGATGTAGGAGGAAGAAATATGATGTTTCCAACTTTATATTAAAGGAAAATTACGCAAGAGGTTTCATTTTCTCAAATCGCATTGCAGTATTGGTTGCTGAAGAAAAGATTGTTTAAGTTAAGAAAAGATTGCTTCGTATGAGGAGCACGTGTCGGAATTCAATAGTCTCTGGATTGGCAGTGTAGTTCGTCTTAATGCATACTACTGCTCCATCACGGCTAATATAACAGTTTGTATGCGAATAGGGAACTGAGATGGGCTTAGAACAGGGGTACTCAACCTTTTTTTCCTCCGGGCCACATACATGTGACAACTATTTCACGTGGGCCGCAGCTTGAGGATTAAGGGGGGGGGCTATAAGATCAAGGAGATTTAAAATGAGGAAAAGGGATCAAAATATTAAAACTCAAAATTTTTTATTTTATTTTGAAATTTTATTAAACTCTATCAAATTCAACAAAAAAAATAGGTTTTCTCAGTTATGGGTTAATTTCGATTTCCTTTCATCAATAATCCCAAATATTTTGTTGCTAATGCAAAGATTTTTTTAAGAAAGCCAATTTTTTTTCATCTTGAAAGAGATTTTAAAATAGAAAGAACCCTTTTGAAAAATTTGTGCTAGTAATACAGTAATGGGCAAAATTATTTATTTTAACTATATCATTTTTACAACAAATCAAACAAGTTGTCGATCAATGTTTGTTAGTTTTTCTCTACGGAATAGTAACGATACCAATTTTCTTTATACAAAACAAATTCTTTAGATTTTTTTGTTTGAGGAATCAGTGATGTAACATGCACCCCGCAACCTCCACATCGAGGGGGAGGCAGGGTTATAGGAGGCCTAAAGCCTGTCTGACATCAAGTACGCATCCTTTGTAAGATCCTGCTAGAGGCCCAAAGCCTGACTAATATTCTCCGTTACGCCAATGGGGTTAATTAAAAATTAGATTCACCCATATAATGAATGCTTATCCGCTATTATTTGTTATCAATAATAGTTACAATTGAAAAAAAGTTTTCTCGCAATTCTTACCAGCCCGACATCGATAGCAAAATTGATATATGTGAATGATAGAATTTATCACTAAATTTTTAATGCATTATACTTAAAAAACTTTAGTTTGTTAGTGCAACAGGCCATAACTGGGCCACTCAGAAATGTCCGGTGGACCACATGTGACCTGCAGTTTGAGTATCACTGGCTTAGAAAGTAATATTGAACACCATGCCCTATCTCAATGTATTAACTCTACTAAAGTCCTAGGGATAGACATATTGTCAAGTCGTCCTTGTAGGATCGTACAGCCACCTCACGATCCTTGAGCCACGAAACTGGCCTGTGTGCAGCACGACAGGTATCTACATAGATAGTGCAACAACGGCATGAATAGCGTGGACTGTTTGATGGCGACCATTATTGCGGCTTCCCTTGACACTGGATCATAGAGATTTATGATGACAGTGGTGCACCCAAATATGAAACTAGGAACTAAATAGCCACCTCGTCGTGCTTCCTGACGAGTTTACATTCTATGTGCAGCATTATAATTGACATTTCCGAGGAGAACACATACAGCCTCCTTGCATTGAATTGATCCTTATGGATGTTATGGGAAACCCTTGTGTACACTTCACGAACAACTTTTGCTCATGTCGTCGAAGATCCTATCAGCCAGCCTTACAGTTCTCCGATCTTAAGGCCAGGGTTGTACTCTATCTTCGAGGCCTCGGAGATGTCAAATTTCGACTACATAACACAAAACTACATGTTTTCCGTCGTGTTTTGACCTACCTCCGACAGAGGTTATTCGACTGTTACTCTAACCAGATGTTCTCCAGACTTCTCGCCCATTGAAATCTTCTAGTCGTGAGTAACTGAGGTGTTAGGCTGCCACCACTTTCTAACTACTACGAATGATGAAGTATCGCAAAAAAAAATTTGAAGGAGCATGAAGTGGCTTACCAGTATTTATTATCCGAGCCTCGACAGGGGGTCTTGACGGGGTTAGAGCCATTTTGGTTGCCAGAAATGGTAGGTGTGTGTACTAATTTCGGACCCCCTTCCAATTACCTACAAATAAAACAATATTTTCTTGCTACTATGTTGTATATCTTATATAAGTAAGGCCTTGTTATTTGCTTTATTTAATGTGTTGTAGTTTTTACGGATAGCAACGTAATATTACTTGTCTTATTAACTAAAGGCTCTACTCGGCTAAACTCTCTAAAGGCCTACACTAATATTTTGAATAAGTTCACCCTGGAATTCCTCTACTGGATATATTTGTCTCCAATCCCCCTTGAATACTCTTAGTCTGTTCAGGACCACGATCACATGTATGTGATCACGCGTTTTTTCCTCCATAGCCTACGGTATCATATATGTGATTGCACTTTCCCTGCTCTGATGTCCATGATCACACCGGTATGGTTTGAGTTAGGAACGTTTTAACAACACAATTTTTTCAAGGCTCTAGATAGCGGTTAAGGTCCTTTTTTTTTCGAAAGTTTCTCAAAACTTTGAATTTTAATATGTGTTTTCGGGGCTTCGGGTTTTTTTAATTAGATCCGGGATATTTATGAATGTAAGCAACCGCACATGTTTAACTTTTTCGAGAGAATCGAGCATTTAAAGGTTCGTGATTTATTGCACTCTAGATTTTTGTTTATATTTTCACTAAATTTAAAAAAAGATGGAAAGCTTGTTAATCAATTGAGCATCAGACATTCATAAAGGGAGTATTTTTTTTACTAAAGTGAAAACTTTTTCTTTAAAATTTGCAATTGCTTATATTTTTAAATTTAGCGAAAATTTTTGTTCTGTGCATTCAGATATTATCAATGATAGTAAACTAAAAATTTTAGTGCATTTGATGGCATCAAACATCTTATATCAATTTTTTTAAAGAAATTAGGATTAGCAGTGAAATTTGCCCGGTCCCAAGCGTGCGTATATTCTCGGAAAATGCGCGGACCTGGGGAAACGTTTTTTTCACCGGTCTGAAGGGGTTATTAGCTACAGCTCCTTCACCTATTGCTCTTTTAACCTCCACTGACACATTCATAGTATCCTCCAGTTAACTCAGTCAAGTTTATTACTCTTCTTATGCAGCAATACTCATTCGCATATATCAAGGTTCCTTTTACAAGATGAAGTATCCGTAATAAATAGTTCCAGAAGCTAAATAAGAGAATTACGCTTGAGAACCCACTATAAGGCTTTTACGAAATGGGATAAGCATTTTTAAGTATTATTTAGCCCCAACATTTGAGATTAAGGTTTCATATAACATATTTTTTACAACAAAAGTTTCTTCATCTTTGCTGTATTCTAGAGATATTATAATTGTACATCGCCAGAATTTATAAAATAATGTAAGGCAAATAAAACTTAATGTATACTTTTACTCGCAAGGAACATCAGACTCATTTGCAATGTACCTTTTTTAGACTTCATGGATCGTATGAAGCCCTGAAGTACGGCACTTCCTTGGATTGCTTGGCTGACTTGACCGGTGGTATCACGGAGAGCGTGTCTGTCGGATACGAGGCATCGCACTGCGCCAAGGTCATAAACAAATTGCTCAAAATGACGACCGTCGTCACGGCTATCATTCATCGACAGTCTCAAGTAGGTTTCATTTTCTCCCTAACATATGTGCATTACGAGAAGTTTATAGTGAAAAAATATGTTCAAATGAATGAACACAAACGGAGGGAATCATTAAGAACACCTATGTACTTATGATGCAATGATATTTCATTTGCACCTCTACCTGCAGGCTCAACCGATTCAACTTACAGCTGTTTCAAGGCACTGTAGATTTTAACTGATAAAGCCGGAACAAAGTAACCAGAGGGTCACAGAAACTAGTTTCCATCGAATACCTTTCTAGAGGATTGCTGCACTTGCACAACTGAATCTCATGGTGTCCAATTCAGAAGTTTCTCTTTAGCACGACTAAATTGAGCGAACAATCAACTAACAGCAAATTTGATACAATTAAATAACTTCCTTTTGACTTAATTAAATTCCAAATAGTTTCACTGAACAAATTCGTGCATTACCAATTAATATAGAAAAATCAGAGGAAATTAGTTTTTGAAGTTTTATTGTAGTTAAACACCCACACGCAAGAGTTCTTTATTTTTAAACCAGACATTTGAATTGCCATCTTTAGATTTCAAGCGTAATATGTTATTTTTAGTTTTGAAGAGCGACTAAAATTGTTTCAGTTCACATAAAATGAATTTTCATTATTTAAGTTTAGATTTCACTGCATTTACCACAGTTGCACGTAAATAAAAATAGATTTAAGAAAATTTGTTAAAGAATCAATATTTGCAAGCTACATTTGCAACAAAAAAAATTTCTTTTCTTTAAAAAAATTTAGGTTGAATATTATGTTGATGCACACATAATAAATACATACACTGGTGTTCAAAATTAAAAGAAATTTTATACATCTTGGCGATGATCTCTAGAACTGCTGGTCAGATTTTATAGAAATTTGATACGTATATTGGGTTGATATAATGCAAACAATTAACCATTCAATAGCTACAATACACACGTATTATCGTGCGTAACACTCAACGAAGTCGGTAAGATGTGAAACAGCAGTTGCAGAATAGAGCTAGAAACAAAATCGGTTAATAGAGGGTATGGTCCCCTCTTACAGGCATACAAGCCTCTACCATGATTTTATTCTGAAAATAAGAAAAGTTATGAGTTCCTGGGGAAAAATCCCACCCCTGTTGTTTACCTGATGAGCTCTATGTGGCCTCACTTTGTCATCTTATAAAATGAAATCAGGACAAAGTGCATATAGCGCTCCATGATCTTATCCCTATACTTCACAGCAATTACAGAGCTTCTTTCTAGAACATGGAGGGTGTGTGCGGCCTCCCAGTGTAATGCGTGCAAAGATCATCAAGTATTCTCTGCCGTAGTGATCGATTTCTCGGACATTGGAGGGCAGGTAGCGGTCCCTGCTTCTCTCCATAAGATAGTACGACGATAATCACTGGTTAGAGTGAACCATTCTCATTAGGGAAGATAACGGTCACCCGTCGATCTACGCTCCAATTAATATGATCTCTGCGCCATTTTAACGGTCCGTCGCCAAAGGTCCTCGTGTAGCTGAACAGTGCGACGTTAATATTCGCTCACTCACTGCGCCATTTTAAAACGACTCTCCTGTTCGCAGAAGTGAGCGGGATGTAAGCAACAGGTTTTATTGCCAGTAACCCCTCATGAAGTCTTCAGAAACAGTCACCTTTCAAACTCGGATTTCTGTGTGGCTGCATACAACTCTTGAGAAACCTTAGGATCCCTGTAACACCTTACTATATTGAACAAATGACTGGATGCCGTGACTATTGGACGCCCAGGCGGATCCAATATCCTGAAACTGTTCCCTTGACAAGACGTGGCGTAAATTGAATTCTGTACAGTTCTGAATTTAAGACTGGCCTGGTTCGAGCCTACCCACAATTTGCGATCTTATCCCATTTTCTAAATATCTGTTGTTACTCATTTTCACTGTTTTAATTTTAATTTAACCGATTGCTGTAAAAGAACACCAAGAAATTCGACGAGGTGTACCAGCAAACAAAATGCGGATTTTGTGGCACGCGTACTCATAAATCCTGTTAGACGACTAGCTCTGCCCCAGCACATGTGTACTCTTACGTTTTCGACAAACAAGATTTTCAAATTCTCTTAATTTTGAACACCACAGTTAGTATTTAAAGTAGCTCTTTGGTGGTATAATTTTGACAATACCAATTACGGCATAATGCAATATGTACGTAAGAAATTCACCGTTTCTAAACTGTACCGTAGAAAAGAGATTTCTTTGAAAAATTTATTTCAAATTATGGCGAAACACTTTTCTGACCTAGTAGTTATGGTCACGAACTCGTAACCGTAGCGATGCTGGTTCGAGTTCCGTTTCCACTGAAGATTCGCCGTCGAAGCACGTTAAATTTGTCTAAACTAATGTGCTCCAATCGGTGTCGTGTGGTAGATGGGAGAGGAGAACAACAGCATAGGTGTCATCCGCGTCACTTGACCAAGGTTAAGAATTACGAGGAGCGAATAACCCCCGTGATGTTTTAAAGGGTGACATTATAATATCTCTCACTCACTCTGTATTAAAAAAGTAATAAATAACTTCCTGTCTTGAATTGAACATTGAAATGACGTTGGATTTTAGAAAGAAAAAAATACTCCCTCTATGGGATTAGATATTTACAGGCAGTTTATATATAAAGTAACTCTTATTTCATTTTTCAGCAAAGAAACTCTTTAGAAAAATTACCGAATGGAATTGTTGCAGGAATCAACTACCGAGTGGTTGAAATACAAAAGGTAACCATTTAGTTTTTTTGACCTATGGACTCAATAAAATAGTAGAGTTCTGTTTATATAGATCCTTATTCAGTAAAATGACATTTTTTTTCTGGTGGAACGTTAAGGGAAATAAGATTACATATAGCTTACATAGATTATATTACTTTAGGTGCAATATTTTTGGATAAAACCATAATCTACTAAAAAAAAGGAGTAGAGAAATACTCAAGCGTCAAAATTAAAATAAAAATTCTTTGGACTGAAAATCTAACTCTGATTTCAAGAGAAAAATGAGACGAAAAATTAAAAATTAACCAGAAAAATTAACTAACTTAATATGTAGTCTAATTTTTTTTCTTTGTTTCCTGTTTAAAGTATTTGAAGCGCCTCGTGAATTCTAAGTTTTCTTTTCCCTCTTAGGTTCAAACAAGAGAATTTGTGGATCTCATTTTAGTTTGGCTGCGAAAACCATTGTACATCGATAGCGAATACAAAGGACAGTAAGGAAAATAAAACCCTCTCTCAAACACATTAAAAAGTTAAAACATTACAAACCAAATTTATGATAATTATTTTAAGAACTATTATATATTATAATGAGTACTATATCTCTTACACTTAAACCAGTTTTTTTTTTCTTTCCATTTTCACTATTAAAGTTAAACCATTTAATCCTCAGTATTGATAAATGGCGTTAAAACTGCGCATCCATATGGTTTAAGTATTAGTGGATGAGTTTTTCATATATAATTTACATGGAGAATCTAAAGTATTTATTTAAAATAGATAAAGATTAAAACTGTTCTTCCTCAAATGCATAAAAATATAGAAAACTCCTTATAAGGTATTCGGAGCAACGATTTCATGAATTTAAATTTTTTTTTCTATGCGTTAATCTTTATCGGTAATTTATACTTTTATGTCCAAAATGTTCTATTCGATTTTCTTTAATGTGCAGAAAACTTTACGCCCTTAAAAAAGGAATTTAATCTATATATATAAAGGAGAAAAGCGACTCACTCACTGACTGACTGACTGACTAATCGATATCTCCGGAACTATTCAACCTACAGATTTGAAATTTGGTAGACATGTTCCTTTCATAGAGTAGACATCAGCTAAGAACGGATTTTCCGAAATTCGAAACGCAAGGGGCGTTACGGGGGTTAAAGGGCGTTATAAATAATTGTTTCCATGTTTAAACTACTTGATGTACAATCTTGAAATTGGGTAAGCAGATTCCTTTCAGAGAGTAGAGATCCGCTACAAAATGAGTTTGCTGAAAATCGACCCCCAAGTGGCGTTGCAGGAGCTTAGGGGGCGTTATAGATAATTATTTCCATTTTTAAACTATTTGATGCATTGTCTTTAAATTTGATAAATAGATTCCTTTCGTAGAATAATGATTAGTTCCAAAACGGGTTTTGTGAAAACAGACTTCTAAGTGGCGTTGCAGGGGAATAAGGGGCGTAATAGATAAATATATCCGTTTTTAAACTACTTCACCTACCTGCTTGAAAATTGGTAGATAAGTTTCTTTCCTGGAGTAAATATCCGCTACAAAATGGGTTTTGGGAAAATTGACCCCCAAGGGGTGTTGTGGGGGCGGGCGGGGTTTAAGGGGCGTTTTAATTTCCAATTTTTAAGGAACTAGACGTACAGTCTTGAAACTTAGCAAGCAGATTCCTATTCATAGGGTAGAGATATGCTACAAAATGGGTTTCGTGAAAATTACCCCCAAGTGGCGTTGCGGGACTTAAAGGGCCTTATAGATAATTATTTCCATTTTTAAACTATTAGACGCAGTCTTTATATTTGATAAATAGATTTCTTTCATAGAGTAGAGATCACTAATAAGAAGGTTTTGTGAAAACTGTCCTCTAAGTGGCGTTGCAGGGGATTAAGTGGCGTAATAAATAAATATTTTCGTTTTTAAACTACTTGACCTACCTGATGAAAATTGGTAGGAATGTTTCTTTCATGGGAGTAAATATCCGCTACAAAACAGGTTTGGGGAAAATTGACCCCCAAGGGGTATTGCGGGGGCGGGGGTTTAAGGGGCGTTATAAATTCCGATTTTTAAGTTATTAGACGTACAGTCTTGAAACTTAGTACGCAGATTCCTCTCATAGGGTAGAGATACGCTAAAAATGGGTTTCGTGAAAATTGCCCCCAAGTGGCGTTGCGGAACTTAAGGGGCGTTATAGATAATTATTTCCATTTTTAAACTATTAGACGAACAGTCTTTATATTTGATAAATAGATTTCTTTCATAGAGTAGAGATCAGCTATAAGAAAGTTTTGTGAAAACACACCTCTAAGTAGCGTTGCAGGGGTTTAAGTGGCGTTAGGGAGATAAATATTTTCGTTTTTTTAAACTACTTGACCTACCTGCTTGAAAATTGGTAGGAATGTTTCTTTCATGGGAGTAAATATCCGTTACAAAGCGGGTTTGGAGAAAATTGACCCCCAAGGGGTGTTGCGGGGGGTTTAGGGCAGATATAAATAATTATTTCTATTTTTAAACTATTAGACTCACAGTCTTGAAATTTGGAAAGCAGATTCCTCTCATAGGATAGAAATACACTACAAAATGTGTTTTGTGAAAATCGACCCCTAGGTGGCGTTGCGGGGGTTCAAAGAGCGTTATTGATAATTTTTTTGCATTTTTAATTAATTGGACGCACAGTCTTCAAATTTTGCTAAGCAGATTCCTTTTATAGAGTGCAATTCCCCTACAAAATGGGTTTTGTGAAAACAGACCCAGAAGTGGCGTTGCGAGGGCTCAAGTGGCGTTATAGACAATTATCCCCATTTTTAAACTGTTAGACGTACAGTCTTGAAATTTGATAAGCAGATTCCTTTCCTAAAGTAGAGAACCGCTACAAAATGGGTTCCGCGAATATCAACTACCAAGTTTAATTTCGGGAGATTAAGAGGCGTTATAGATAAATATTTCCATTTTTAAACTATTTGATCATCCTGCTTGAAAATTTGTAGGCATGTTCCTTTCATGGAATAGAGTTCATCTAACAAAGAGTAAAACGAAAATTCACTCCTAAGGATGTTTACGTGGGGTCAAGAGGAGTTACAGAAAAAAATTACTGTTTTTAATTGTTAGACCCATATACTTGAAATTTGTTAAGCATGTTTCTTTTGTTGAATAGGGATCCACTAAGAATAAATTTTAAGCAAATCAAGTTCTGGGGGTTGCAGGGGTTACAGGGACGTATTGACAAAAAAAAATTACTTTTTTCAAGCTACAAGGACTATAATAATGAAATTTGGTTTGCATTTTTCTTTTGTTGAATTGAAATCCGCTAAGAGCGGTAATTTTAGAAAACGGCTCTCAACGGGATTACGGGGATATTGATAGTAAAACTTTTGTTTTTTTCTGTTAGATTTAGACTTGAAATTTGGCTTGCATGTTCAATTTACGGAGTAGAGATCCACCGAAAATTGGTTTGGTGGGAATCCACTTGGTTTTTGAGTTACGAAAGAGCAAAAATCATTCTATACTTCAATTTTAGAGATTTTTAGAAAATACAAATTAGATGAGTTCTGCCCTTTTTTTTTATCAACAGGTGACAGTTACAGGTATAAGTATATTTTTCAATTCAATCGAATTCTTAATGCTAGGACTTAGATATCAATAATTTATACATATATATAAGCAGTAAAAATTTATAAAACATCATGAAATACCCAGCGAAGCGGGCGGGTAACGGCTAGTGTTTTTATATATGTCCGCAATCTGCGCAATTACTATTTGCTACATACATCATTTTTTTCTTAAAATGTATCAATAGACACATAATCAATAGGATTTTAGAAATGAATGAATATTGAAAGAAATGTTTTTTCAAATAAGTTTCAGAATTACTCTTCTTTTAGGTACGAAGAATTTTTATCGGAAATCAAAGATAATAATATTCGTTTGGCTAACGATCATTTTTGGTAAGTAAGTGATTGATTTTCATTATCTAAATTATTTTTCAAGTGTTAACAAAAATTCCTCAAGTTGTAGCATTCATCAAGTAAAAAAAAACAAATACAGTTTCCATTTCTAATGATTTTCTTCTTGACATTTAATACAACCAAATTTATTGTTTAAGAGAAACTTAATGAAGTTTAAGGTGGAGATATTTTAAAATAGATGCCAGATTAACTTAAGTGTTTTTAACAACAGTACTATCGTGAGGGTTTACAAAAAAAAGTTTGCCTGAAAAAACTATTATTGAACTAGAAAATCACCAAATATGGTGTGCACCCTGTATTTCATTTTAATAGCTCTAGAGTTTTGCAAAACATTCTGTGAGTAAGCAACATTCACCGTTTTTCATAGTATGTCTTTGGCCGAATTCGTGACCACATTCACCAGCCTAGAAATTGCGCACCTGGACGGGGACACGAGTCGGGCCGAGACCAGCTTCAAATCCCGAGATCCTTGGCACGTGAAGCTGTGGCACGGACACTGGCAGAAGGGTGTCAACGCGGGAGGATGTAGGAATCACCCTGGTAAGTAGTGCCACTTCAACTCCTTTCTTTTACGTTTCAATTCCAAAAATCTCGAATATATACCAGGTAGTTATAATTAAACTTCCCCTATATAAAAGGTCTCCTACAGCGCAAATGTTTGAATGGAATGCAGTGAAATTTTGTATATGAGCTATGCACGAGATGATCTCACAAAACTTCGAAAAAAATTAGTTCCAAAATTAGAGGGCACCTTTTAGGAAAAAACATGAAATTTAACTCAATAAACGATCAAAACGGAATACAGAAACAATAATAACAAACCAGAACAAAAATAATGAGTAACAAGATGCAAAAACCGTGAAAAGCTCTCTGTTGTAGGAGAAAAATCTCGAGATTTGCATGCTTGGGAAGAAGAGCAAGCTTTATGCAAAACGACATGTTAGCTTTTATCAGTTTGTACCTATTTCCTCAAAGAAGAGTAGCCCAAGGATGAATGTATCCTTGAATCCATACCATACAGTGAGTGGCCTTTGGAGACTGTAGGGAAAATTCAGTGTGGATCCGTGGATTTTTCTTAGCCCAAATTCGGCAATTCTGTGTATTGACTATCCTTTTGAGGTAGAAATGAACTTCGTCGCTCCACATGGCCATTCCAAAACTTTGACAGATCAACAGTCATTCTGTTGAGAAAATTGATCTCGAATGATAGATGTTGGGGCTTGTTCCTAACAAGAAACTCCTGGGTTTGGCGGATCATGTATGGGGAGTAGTGCATTATGTTTTCTAAGTGCTTTCGGACGGTGCTGTTAGAATAGCCTGTCTCTCGAGAAACTGCACCCTCGCTACGTTCCCCCAACTTTGATGTCTGTGACTGTGCGTCAACAGCTGTCTTGACGACATCAACAAGTACCGGTGTGACACGTTTACGGCCTCTTCCAGGTTGAACTAATTCCTCCGTTCCTTCGAATTCGAAGTCCCATTCCCTGTTTTGCAATTTATTACTCATCATTCGTGTTTTGGATTGTTAATGTTGTTTCTGTATTCCGTTTTGGTCATTTATTGTATTCAATTTCATTATTTTCCCCGAATCCTGGGTGGCATTTTCAAACTAATTTCTTTTGGAAATTCCTTGAGCGCATCTCGTTTTATAGCCCATATACAAAGTTTCGTGGCATTCCGTTTGCACTATAGAAGACTATTTATAGGGGAAGTTTAATTATAACCACCTGGTACATTGTCTGAGGCCCAGTATACTTCCTTTTATACTAGACTGAAATCGAGTTACGACCACAAACGGAACATATTTCTTAAAAAATAGAGTGTTTCTTAAAATTTAAGCAAAAAGATAAATATGTTCAACTTATTTTCATTACTATTAGAATTTATAAGCAACTTAACAGTTTTTTAAAATTACAAAATAAATGTACGCCTTATGAGACTTGATAATCATTTACATAAAAGTAATGAATTATTAAGATGCACCGGCTTTACTTGGATAATAACTTAATTATCAATAACAAAAATTTTCAATTTTTTTTTATTCTTTCAATAAAGAAAACTCATTTTGATATGTATAGAAAAATAAGATTGAATGAGTGTATCACCCTCTCTCTCAGTGTATGCACTCATTCGATATATCGGTAGATAAGAGTCACAAAGACCTACTTTTTATCAAATTCCTTACTCTAAAATGTATTCCTTATTAAAAGCTATCACTGACAACTATTGTATTTTGAATCACAGTGAACGCAATGTTAATCATGAGGAATTTTTACTTTCCTGCCCACAAAAATCCAGAATTTTTCCGCTTTTCTAAAGTATTTGAATGTTCCCTTTAATGGCTCTTTTGTAGGTTTTCAATTATTTATTTGAACAAAATATTTTTTGAAGACCCAGAAGAAAGATCTCATCCCGCAGAAACTTGCATTATTTGTTTTTTGGATCCCTTCTTCGTTCAATTGAAATAAATCGATTAACATTATTTATTCATTTTGCTTTTACACTAAGTTACATACTAATTTATTGAAAAAACCCCATTCGTTTCCAGACACATTCCACGTGAATCCTCAGATGCAGCTGATTGCGGGGGAGGCACAAGACATGGTGATTTGCTTGTCGCAGCACATCGTCCTGGAGCCGCGCGTCATTGGATTCAGTGTTTATCAGGTATCCGAGAAATCTATGCACACATCAGAATTTCACACAAAAGACCCCCATCCAAAAAATGGTGTACTTTTATTAATCATTGTACGGAGTAATACAAATTGTATACATAAAAATGAAGGTGTTCAAATGTTTTCTATATTATCACATTAGAGTGTGTATATTGTCGAAACAGTGTACACGCAATGTGAACTAACCCGGCATCACTCGAGTGAAAAAAAACGACCTAAAGTTCTCGCGCATACCCAAGGGTGTTTACATTGTATTTTTACCGTAACATTTTTATACAAAGGTTAACAAGGAAGAAAAGTACGAAGTACAACATGTTTATTACATTTTTCACACGTAAACTAAGTTTTTCTGTTCTTTTTATAAGGGCATTCAGTGCATTGTTTTTATACACTCCTTTAATCGCGTCGTGAGGGAGTGTGATGTTTTCACTGGATCTTAATTTTTTTTAATCTATCTTTTTCTAACTAAACATATAGGAGTAAAGTTCTTTATTCTTTAAATTTAAAAATTTTGGAATTTCTTTTTTAATTTCTCTTAATTTGTTCCAGCAATAGTTTTTTTTTCTTTCAAAAAGTTCATCTGAAAGTGGATAAGATGTGTACCGGTTATCTCCTTTAAAATTAAGTTCTTCTCGAATGTTTTTGTGTCTCTATATACAAAACATTTATTTTCAACAGTGTGTCCCTTTTCTAAATCTGGATCTATTTCAGTGGAGGAATCATACTTGGGGTTGTTATACTCTACATTTAATTTTTTCTCATCATAACCGCAAAGAGAATTTCTTCATCCGAAAATACTGTTATACTAAATCTATTAAATACTGTATTTATTAAATATCACATTTCTTCATCATAACTACAATAATACGCCATAGAATAAGGAAGATTTAAGGCGTGTTCATGCATTCAGAACCGTAACGGTGATTCACGCGCAGGGTATGACATACCCGAAGAGGTGATATCCAAAAATATACATTTAGAATTCACCTACAAGCTAAGGCCCCTCAAAGGATATGACCTTAAAGTCAGCTACACGAGAAACTATCCATTTTCCAAAAAAGGTTTAGAAGGAGCGTTGAAAAATGTTAGACGGTGGGTATGACACACTCTACGCGAGTAGTATCGGGTTAAATATATCCCAGCATATCCTGGATATAAAAGGTAGGATTTTGTTTCCTATAAGTGATATTTCTTCATTAGCCATGAAAAGGGATCTAGAACTAACAACGCATCGCGGCCTCAGAGGAAACAAAATTATTAAAAGAAAAAAATAAAATTTAATAAATTCTTTCGTTTTTGGCATAAAGGTCGAACCCAATAAGCTAATAAACAAGTGTTTCATGTAAAGAGTTGCTACAAATGTATATCTGTGATCAAAGTCAATAAATTAGAAAAATAATAATTTACTTCCGGATTAAGAACACACATCACCGATTTAACACATTGAAAAAAAATGCATATATACCTCTCTATTTCTACAAATTTATTAACGTATAATTGCTACATGACTTTTTTCAACGATCTTATTCTTTTTATCCAACGTCCATGCTTGGCTTCTTGACGCCGAGCCTCCCAGTACCGATATCATGAGTCGGGTGTTCATAAATTAAAGCTAATGGCTGTTACACCTATCGCACCCTCCAGGGAGCTCGTTTAGCGTGAGGAATGCTGCGGAAGAGCGTGTTATTTTATCTGATCAACAATTCGAATACCAGGAAAGAGAAGGGAGCAAAAATATAGTGACAAATTAAAGGCATGATCAAGATTTTGTGGACAATCGGAACGTGTTGGAATTACGAACACCCCAAACGAAACTTATAAAACTAGAAATTATTACTAATGAAGGATTTTAGGGCAAAATCTGTAAAATAGCCGAAACACATCCACACAAATATAATAAAAATGTGATATACTACTCATAGAAGTAAATTCGAAATACATACCGAATGGTCCATTTTGACTCGCATCCCGCGAGAAGAGTGAATATTAACGCCGCACTGTTCAGCTATACGAGGGCTTTTGGCGACGGACCTCGTCATTTTGAACCATGGTCAAGTGACGAGGACGACACCTGAGCTGGCATCTCCCTCTCCTAACTACCACACCAACGGGCGGACGTTTGAGCTCTCGACAGATTAAACGTGCATCGCTCCCCAACACGGCGGGTCTTTAGTGGTACTGGGCTCGAACTCATGCCATGCCTGCCATGATCCAATACCTTGACCACTCGGCTACCGAGACCACACATCCCGCGAGAGAAAAAGTCTCTTGCAAATTGATTGGTCTAAAGTGACATCACTCTAACGCTATTGGTGATTCACTCAGCATTTCGATCTGACAATAGCTGAGCTCATATCTCTCTCTCGTAATTTCCACATAACGCCATGAGAAGCTTCCATGCCCGGCTTCGAATTCTTGAAAGTAATGTTAACTCAATTATGAGTTTCTACTTTCTTCTTCAAGCCTGCATTAATGCATCGGAAAGAGCTAAAATTTAAGGGTTTCCACTGGAATTAAATTTTTTCCAAAATATCTCAAGACCCAAAAATGAATCATTAAAATACATATAGTGATATTTTCAAAAATCATATTTTAAATGTAATTTCAGAGAAATCATTTTTATTTTTATTTCTGGTGCATTGTGTTCAAATTGATGCATTAGTGTAGATTTGAGGGGAAAAAGTGAAATTAACACAAAATTTGTACTACGTTCTCCCTTTCAAAACGGCTGGTAGTTGAAATGAATGAGCAGAAACTCCGCATGCTAGTATTTGGAGGACTATCTAGCACACAGAGCATGGGTGACGATTTAAATTAATGAAATAAAGATTATAAAGTTTTCTGTACAAAGGATACGATTTGCACTTCTGCCCCGTCTCATTTAATAATTTATATCAATTCACACACAGTTACTCTTAGTAAAGTTTCAGTTTTTAAATACATCGCTGGCCACCGTAAATGCAACACCCTGAAGGAAGCAAGCAAATAACATGAAATTTACAACATGCATTAGCGGAGGTGAGATATGCAAATGATTAGAATTTCAGCGCAGACACACATCACGCTCGCCTGTGGCGCCACTTCAAAGCGCTATTTAAGGCTTGGAAATTTCGACGATTTACAGTTCGGCAATTGTGTCTTTCTTGTGTTTTTTTCAAAAAACGATCAGTTATATCTCGTAGAAAACAGCGATCAGCTTTTGACCAAGTATCCGAGTTCGACAGAGGAAGGATAGTGGCCTACCGAGATTGTGGATTATCTTTCAGGGAAATCGGTAGTCGTGTTGGACGAAACCAAATAACTGTAATGCGGATATGTGAATGTTGGATGCAGGAGGGTACGAGGTACCGACGTGGTCGATCGCATCCACCTCAGTGCCCCACTTCACGTGACAGGAAAATTGTGCGCATGGCAGTGACGGATCACTCAGTCACATCACGAACCATAGCACAGCACATTGAGTCTGTAACGCATCATTCAGTGTCTGCGCGTATCATTCGACGAAGTTTACAGCAGAGTGGTCTGTCCGCAAGTCGTCCATTTCTTGGTCTACCCTTGACGCAGAACCACAGACGTCTCCGCCGCCAATGGTGCGATGAAAGAAGGTTGTGGGCGGCAGAATGGAATGAAGTTGTCTTTACTGACGAGTCACGCATCTGTCTGCAACACCACGATGGTCGGATTCGAGTCTGGAGACACCGTGGAGAGAGGATGCTGAACAGCTGCGTTATGCACCGGCACACTGGTCCTGCACCGGGTATTATGGTATGGGGCGGTATTGGATATCACTCTCACACTACTCTAGTACGCATTGCAGGTACTTTAAACCGCCAGCACTACATCTCCGAGGTGTTGGAGCCAGTTGTTCTTCCTTACCTTCAGGCCTTGGCCACAGCCATATTTCAACAGGATAATGCACGACCACACGTGGCACGCATTGTCCAAAGATTTTTCGTCAATCACCAGATTGAATTGTTTCCCTGGCCGGCTCGCTCTCCGGATCTTTCACCGATAGAAAACATGTGGTCCATGGTTGCTCAACGATTGTCCCAGATTACACCCCCAGCTGCCACACCAGATCAACTTTGTCAATGCGTCAAAGCTGCTTGGTCAGCTGTACCCCAAGAACACATCCAAAGTCTCTTTGAATCAATGCCTAGGCGTGTGGCAGCGGTGATCTTCAACAATGGCGGCTACTGATTCTGGCAGGAGTCACACTTCACAGAATACTATAAATTTAATCATTTAATAATTGGTCAACATATTATCTACAAAATAAATTTTGTTGTGCTATCTCTTGTCTTTCTGGGTGTTGCATTTACGGTGGCCAGCAGTGTATTACCGGTACTTTTTAAGTTATCGATTTATAAAAACACAGAATTTCACTAAAAGAATACTTCTGAATATTCTTGCATTTCAAATGAAGAATTTGAGATAAGTAAAACTGATTTTTCTTTTCTTTTTTAGATGTCGAAGCCAACATCAGATGTGTTGGGAAAGTCCTTTTTCAAAATCAACAAATCTATCTTGAATTCCCCTTATAGTAACAGTAGGCAGGTAAGAAATTACAAAACGAATATAAAATTATCGATAAAAATCATTTATCCACCTGTTTTTTTTTTAAGCATAGTATCAAGGTGATTTGAATCAATAGTTCAAAGAAATATCTATTTTTTGAAACCTCGACACAGTGAATTGACTTTTCTATTTCAGTTAACTACAGTTGAAATCTTATTTATTATGATTATATGGTAAAAAAAAAAGTTTAATATTATCAGAATAGCAGTTGCGTAGTTCGCATTAATATTGAAAATATGAAAGGAGCACAAATATATGGTACACAAAATCAGAACTTCGGTCGAGTTTTCATTGTCAGCGCAGAAAATTTATACGCACAAGCTATAATTTTTAATTTGAAGTTTGATTCCAAGTGAAAACTATTCAAATTATCACGATCTATGAATTAGGTTAAATCAACAATCATCTCCTTTTTAAAAATATATTCACTTAAAAGGCAAGTTCTTGTCGCTAAGAAAACTTTTATTTAAGACTGTCAGCCCCCTACCAAAAAGGAAGATTTTTTTGGATTGATAATTTTAACGACTATCCATAGAAATTGTTTCATTGTTCCAGACATTGCGGTTGCGGTAGCCTAGAGGTTATGCGGCGTGTTGTAGATTCGAGTGCAAAGGCCAATGAAGAACCGCGCCATGTATAGGGGGCTGATACACGTTCATATCGAATCCTCCTGTTGACGTGGTATGGTATTTTGGAGAGGGGATGTCAATTCAGGTATCGTTCCCGCTCTCAATTGTTCAAGTTACACACTATTTTATATTTAGCCAATCAACACACAATATCTAGCGTGGTTTTTAGAGAATAAACATCAATTTCATTCTACACTGAAAACTTCAAGATAGATATCCCCCTCGGGGGCTCTCCTTCTTTAGGTGAGTACGGGTGTCACAATCCCGAGGTGCCCTAGTGATCTTTTCCTTTTCCCACGGGGTTTACTGTCTTTGGTAAACACGGGCTTTACGAACCCGGGGTACCGTAGTGATCCTTCTCTATTTTCGACCCTCTTTCTTGTCATTCAATTCATTCTTTCTTTCTCTTCCCGTCTAGACCACAGATATTAAAACAAATGTTTGGCGCAGTATAGCCGAAATCGGCTCTTGCGCCAATAAACCCCAAAATCACTCAAGAGAGATATCTCAAACGTTCACGAGAACTGGCCTGTTCAGACTATGGATGTAACATCTATCTGTAGTTGATTGTTTGCAAACGTCGCCTTCTGAAACCACACGAGAGCTATTGGCGACTGGACTCGCCATTTTGAATCATGTTCAAGTGACTAGGAAGAAAGCTTCTTTCACATAATGCCAACATGAGTCGAACTCTCAGACAGACCTTAAGTGGTACCAGGACTCAAACCCAATCGAAACACGACAAAACTGAAACTTTATTTTTAACTCTTATCGCATTTTATATATGTATTAGGTGGAAATTATTTCCCTTTGAATGAATTTAAGTTTAGTTAATGATTTTCAGGAAATATGCATCATATCAGTGGTGTCTCTGATAAATAAGATTGGATTTGAAATATAAACATCTCTTGAGCTACGTAAGGACGATAAGCTTTCGCATAATTATATCACGATCCTTCTCTTAGTGACGGTCGCTTTCTTGACACTCTCCAACTGCATAAGGACTTCGTGGTACAATTCTGTTTAACACTAGCTGTACCCTGCCATCCGTTGCTGCGGCTCAGTCTGGTTAAAAAGAAAGCACGTGTTTTCAGTAGGCTTAAAAATTTGCTTTGGAGGTATGATTTTCTATAAAAAAAATGTATAAATATATATACACAAAACTTTACTTAACTGATATCATTTGTAATTTGTTAACCAAATACTTCAAGTTGTAACAACTTATTTTTGTCCTAATGTTATGAACTTAAATTTATTTACATTGTTCTCATAGTGGAGACCTCAAGTTTGAAGATAAATTTTAAATGACTCTACTCTGGATTCCTCGAGGGCAATGGGTTAGCTTTACAATGCTTATGGATATTTCTATTAAATCAGATGTGTGTTCACAAATGCACATTTCGCCAAAAAATATCATTTGGAAACATGAATTGTATTTCATGATGTTATATAGGAAATGTTTTAAATCCGCAGTATATCTGGCAAGCAAAATTTTTAATGGTTCTGTTGGTTCCCCAAGTTGAGGCAGTTTAATTTTTACAGTAGTACAAAATATTCCTTTTTGTTTCTCTCTTAAATTTCACAGAATTGCAACAAGGATACACTTAAGTCATTGTGCTAATGAGGACATGCTGGCTCAACCCATAATCTTGTTTCGAAATACGTAACACGAAAGCTGTTGGTTACGGACAGTATCAAAGGACGATTACAGCAGATAAGCAATGTTGATTCTTTATCAACAACTCATTTTGAAGCTATATGAGTGATATGTGAAAAATCGCGTAAATTTGAACAATAATAAAGAAGCGGGGATATTTGATCTTGAAGATTTCTCTCGCCTGTCTTCCATGCACATAAAATGAGGACGGAGACACCCGATAACGCACGACAGCCCACAATGATCCGCACAATGGATCGTTAGTAAAATTGGATTCGATTGGTTGGTTTTATTGTTGCAAGGGCTGGTGGGGAAAATATGTGCATGTAAAAAGATTTTCGTGAATCAAAAAAGAAAAGGGAAATGAAATCATAAGGATTGAAAATACGAAAAAATTGCTTGGGCATCCCGAACGGGTCTTCAGTGGCACCATGGCTCGACAAAAACAACGTCGACCCTGAGTTCGGGATCATAACCACTCGGCAACAAAATGGTCCATGAACATTGTGTGGACATGAATGCAATTCTAGAGGCACCAAGAATTTAGCATTCATTAGAATTGTAGATTTTAAGCGCACTGTTTTTTTGTATTAATATTTTTCATGTATTCATTCACTCATTTGTACTTAATGTGTAAATAAATTCCTGTACATATACCTGCAATGTATCCGTTTAAAAATTCAACGAGTCCCACCCGAACAATCTTCAATAAACGACGGAACAATTTTTTTCCCTTTGTTTTACATGACTCTTATAGGTTTCTGTTCGCTGTCACCTAGAGCAAGGATGCTATGTCCTTTTGCCAACGACATTTGAGCCTTGTCACGAAGCCAACTACACTCTCCGGGTCCTCTCTACCAAACCCATTCGAATGAAGCTTCTGGATTGTGTGCCCAGTTCCATGAAACCAGCCATCATCCAGGCCCCCATCACTAATGACAAAGTCAGCTCATACGAAGCAGTCTTCTTGCGATTGGCAGACGAACACAAAACCATTTCCGCATTCGAGCTCTTGGAACTTCTAGAAACTTGCCTGCCGAATGGTAAGCAATTTTCTCTACTTCGTTTTAAAAAATTATTATTGTTTTAAAATTCAAGATGTCACGATTATTTTCATATTTAGCTATTCTATTGAATATGACTTAAAAGCAGTACATCCTTTTTAAATAGAAAAGTGCTATAACATTCACATCATATTACACAACTCATTTTTGTCTGAATTGTTCCATTTTTTATTTAGTACAATGTCTCATATTTCTTCTCCCACGATGTAATGTTAAATGTTTTACACTTAATATGTTTAGGGGGGGATTCTCATTTATTTTTCATTTGTTGTTGTGTGTTTTTGTCCTGGAATACATATGAAAGACGAGTGGAAGAACAGAAATATACTTATACAATACAAACAGAAGACTATAGACATTATATATACTAACGATGATCCCATCATATAACAGAAGGGGTGCGCTGCTTTACATTCGAGACAGGAATCCATTTCAGGCGGAAGTCCGACTTCTTTTCCAGAAGAAGATACATCCATGCCTTATTCGGGATTCGATCCCGAGCCCACTCGGTTACAAGCCGAGGGTGATATCCAACATACTGGGTGGGCGGCTTATTTTTCATTTCTAAATTTTAAAGAAGCACTGAAGGGGATTTTTTAAAAATAAAAATTGGGATATCTTTTTCTTAATGAAAATGCATCCAGAATTTCGTTCAGGCTCTTTGGCACTGATTATGAAATATCAAACTATCGGCGACACAGCTTCAACAACTAAATATGAGATTGTTGTGCTTGCCCATAGTCTATTTCGCTTTGAATAAAGGAATAACTATTTTTTTTACCATATTAAGAGGTAAAAATTATACAAGTCACAAAAAATTCCGCCACCAAAGGGAAAATATACACATTGACTTCACCATGTGTGTGTTTATACAAACTAATACTTTCCACACAATGACAGTCTTAATTTTAAAAAGTTACTCCAATAAAATTGGATTGTTAACAATAAATCCAGAGAGGAAATTGGACCTTCCAAGACTAAAACGGGAATATTTTTCAGATTCAAGACAATTTAGTGTAGGGGAGGAGGAATTACCAAGAAATATCAAGATAGTTCTAAATGTTAAAAATCGAATTTATACCTTAAAACAGTTGAATTACTAGACGTTCGGAATTTGTTTGACAGCACAATCTGCGATAAACTGGTATATTCAGCGTATGTGTAGCATTGAGACGTTGTTAGTGAAATTTCAGAAATTATCATTATTCTACATCAGCGATACTCAACCTGCAGACCACCGGGCCTTTTTAAGTGGCCCGGTCATGACCCATTACTCTGTAAAATTCATTAATTTATAAAAATTTGGTGGGAAATTCTTTGGCCATCGATGTCGTATGGGTGTGCATTGATATTTGTTTTCTGATTTATGATAAAAGACAATAATGGAGTAGCGAACATTTTATGAGTGGAACTAATTTTTAACTATCTTTCATATCTTGCAAGTAAAAATATTCGAAGAAAATATGATTGGTTCAAGACGATTGGGAAGTTGACTATTTTGTAGTGAAAATCAAGCATGGATCAGTAATTGTTGGATTTGTCTCGAAAATGTATTTGAAAAATGCCAATAAATAGGAATCGTTCAACGACACTTTCCTCAAAGATCTCTTTGAAGAGATGACATAAGTAGGCTTTCTGGAATAATCGTTACAACAGCAAAAAAGTGTTTTATCAGTGATAATGTCAGAGAGATAACAAATTCACCCTATGAAATTTGTTATATCATTGGTAATCATATAAAAAATTTACTGATGCAGAAATTGTGAAAGAGTGATTCTTAAATGCTTCCAATTTAGAAAAAATCAGTGACAAAAATAAATAATTAAAAAAACGCAAAATAGGATTTTTAATATTTTGATCAATTTCCGCATTTTAAATTTTCCATGTTATCTTGGTCTTAAAGAATTTCTCCTCCCCCTTTATTAATCCTCATGTTAAGGTCCGCGTGAAATAGTTATCATAGGTATGCGGTCCGGAAGAGAAAAAAAAAGGTTGAGTACCCCTGTTCTAAATTCATTTTTTTCTAAATGTACTATATATTAATATTGGCAACAAAATGCTAAGGTTCTCATGAGAATACAAGATAGATTTGAATCTGTAAGATAGTGAATGAAAGAAAATTTCATTTTTAAAATGCTTTACGTAACCGAATACGTTTGGAACGATGATTTTAAAAAAGAGTACAAATGGATACATATTTAATATCACTTAGAACAGTATACACGTATAAAATTGTTTTAAATGCGTTATTTTGACAAAAAATAACATCGAATTACCTATTTTTAAAAAATTCTTCTTTTATGAAAAATGCTTCTATAATAAATAATAATTTGCCAAAATATCGCCAAAACTTCCCCAGAAAGCCTGAACTAAGATTTTTCAAAAAGTTAACATTACTTTCAGAGTTACTATCTGTTAAAGCAAAAATCGTTTTTTTTTTTTGCTAATTTTTTTTATTCTGACTTATTTAAATATGAATAAATCCCCTTCTAAGTTATATATTTCAAAAATACTAGTTTAGGCTCTATACAGAAGTCTGAGTTATATACAGGTTAAATATTATTATAGAAGTATTTTTCATAAAAGGAGAATGTTTTGAAAATAGGTAGTTCTATGTTCATTTTTTTGCTGAAATATTGCAATTAAATTATTTTTCATTGTAATAATATTTTTAAAACAATTTTATACATGCATTCTAATCTAAATGACAATAAATATTTAAAAAAAAATATTTGTTTGTGCGCTTTTGCATACTTATGGTTCTGTGAATACCTTAAAAAAAGCATAAGAAACATAAAACCCTGATATAATGGCTACATTGAATTGAGAAAATTTTTGATAGAATAGAGCTAAATTTTAGCTACCGTTTTATGAGACATTTTCTCTTGGTGAAAGAAATCGTCACCAAAAGTTATTTTTATATATTTCGACTTTTTACTCAAGTTGCTCTACACAGTTGTCGTTTTTTAATGTGTTGTATACAATTTTTTTTTTTAAACACGTAATTTTTCCCCCCACAGATTATGTGAAAAGTTGTGCCACATTGGAAGTTTGCAGACAAATCATATTGGCTTTGGATGTATCCTTTCATATTTTAATGACCTAAAAATACATGAAATATTTTTTAAAATATATTTACACTGTATTAGTTGTTTCAAACAAGAGAAAAACTTAAGAGATTGTGTTTGCTATAAAAGAATACATAATATTTTTTCAATGCTTCCTTAACGAATAACAACAGAAAAGTGGCAGTGGAAGACTCAAATATCAAGATTATAAAAATCTCATGTGCAGTTTAAAGTTATGGCAGGTATGAAAAGAGTGCCAATTTATTTGTTTCCTGCACATTATTTTTTGTTCTTTACTAACATTTTTAAAAAACTGGTTTTTTAAAAAATATTATCAAAAATTTCAGAACTAATTATTATAGAAAATAGCACAATGTTAACTATAATATGCAAGAACTGTGATTAAAATATATTAACTTTTCAAGAATTTATTCCACAAAAATAAAGAGTAGCACATAGCTAAAAACAATAGTAAAATTTCTATTTCTTTAAATTTTCAGACAATATTTAGAAGCCACAGTCGAGGGTCATCAGGAATCTTAAGAGCAGAAAAGTTGAGGAGTGCTTTAATGGATGTTGGTATGTAAACAAACCAGAATTAATTTCTAATATAGCAATAACATTTTATTGCAAATAATGCAATATTTTTCAATTTGGAAAATTTTATAATTTTGAAAAACAAAATGAATTAAAATTTTTGTGAAGCAAATTAAATTGTTTCCCTTGAAATACATTAGAAACTTGCATTTGAGACATCTGAAAAATGTTAAGCACATCAAATATTTTTGTTTGACCAAAATTAAACAAATTTTATATTTGCATGCGTCCTAAACTTACAATTTATTTACAACTTTTTTAAATACTTTTTGTGGTTTAAACCAATTAAAGAAATGATATATGTTTCAGATAATTTGGCATTTTATAACCAAATAAAAATATATATTAAAATAAAAAAAACAAGTATAACACAAAACTAAAACATATTACTAACTGCTTCACTTTCTTAGTAAATGAAATTAAAAAAATTATTTAAATAATGTAATACATAATTTGTTATATTTTTTATATAAATATAACCAATAAATAAAATTGTTTCACAGAACCTACATAAAAAAAAACTTATAATGCATAAAAATGTATTGCATAAAATCAAATTTTGTTAACTCTTTTAAAGATAAATGTAAATCAATAGTCAATGCAATTGTGAAATAAATATCAAAAATCGAAGAAAATAAAGTATGCATACACATAAACATGACAGTCACAATAAGTTATAAATAACACATTTATAAATGACATATCTTACATGATCATAAATTAAACATAATCATTCCATGTATATATAATTTTATCATGGACAAGAAAACGATTAAAGTATGATGCATATTAACATATTTTATCAGTAAAAAAATAAAACAAAATTTTAAAATATCTGAATGCTTCAAAAAGCGAACCAAAATATGGATCAATTAAAATAAATTGTGGCATATGAAAGAATAAATGTTCCCAATTAAAATTTCAATTCCAACAATAATGCTTTTCAGTACATTTTATTTATTAAAATTCAAAATTTAGCCAACAAATTTTATAATATGCATATGTATAAAAATAAATGCTTTGTAAACACCAAAATTATTTTTCTCACCATTATGAAAACAAATTTTCTCACATTTTAAAATAAATATCATAAAATTTTTTAGATTAAATATGATTTCAACTTAAACTAAAAATATCATTCAATATTTACAAAATGTTATTCTTCTAAAATTCTATCACAGAAAAATTATAAATGAAAATTAATAGATGAATCAACATTTTGCATATTGATAATACTTCATAAACAAATGAATAGAGGAGGAAAACTTGAAAAACTCATATAAAAATTAATCAGTTAATAGATATTTGAACATTACATAAAAACACTGAAATATCTTGTTGCATGAAATGTTTTCATTTTGTATAAGTACATAGTTGAACACAAAGGTCACTTCAAAGCATAATAATAATCACAACCTTTTAAAATAAATTATCTTAATCTTTTTTGCACAATAATAATTCAAATATAAAAAAAAAAGTTGTAAAAAAAGCATTTTGAAAGCACAAATAAACACATAATCTGAGAAATACTTTCAAGATGAAATATGAATGTTTCAAATATATAAATATCATTAACAAATGAGAGTAACTTTTAAAGAAGAAATAACATAGTTTCTTTTTTAAAAAAGTTTATTTTTCTATGAACAAATTGTATAATCTTCCAATAATTTTACGTTAGGAAAGGTTCCTTTGTTAAAGGTTTTTTTATGTAATCAATCAAAACTTTAACACTTCTATTATAAAAATGGCTCACTTTCAAAAACTTTGAAAACTTATTAAAAAGAATGAAGCAACATTGAATTTCACAATATTGTTGGGAACTGATTATATTTTTCCATAACATTTTGTATTTTTCTTAAAATAGATTCAATATTAATACATAAATTACAAGTTAATTCTCAGAAATTTATAACTAAACTATCTTGTTAAATTTATAAAATGGTTCACATTTATTCACATAAACATAATACAAAATACTCTAGAAACATATAAAATAAAATATTTAGATGGATAAATTTGGACACAACTATAGTTTTTAAGAAATTAGTTAAGTTATTATATGCACACTATCCTATTCTTAATTTGTTTTTATCAAGTTTCTATAAAAAAAATTGAATTTATACACTCTTAACAAAATAAATACTAGTTATTGCATATTGTTACAGGTTTCCAAGACAAAACTAAAAACACAGCTATTTTAGATCCATGAAGATGAAATATTTACTACTCAATAACTAAAATGAAACCTAGGGAAATACATATTTTTTCAACTATAACATTTGAACTTTGTAGAAAATACCTCAGTTGATAATACTGTATGGTAGAATGTTGTATAAATTTTTATACTGCTTTAGAAAGTCGTGGTATTGTAGATAGTAATTTCATATATGTAATTACTACTACTGCTTTCATAATTTATAGAACAAAACTCAATTCACAAGTATTTGTAAACATTTCAATTTGATAAAAAAATCTAAATATTTATCGAATTTAATAGTGAAAGAAAGGCAGAAATAAATACTATTTATAAAAATTTTGGTACATATCCTTTTTTGAATTATATGATCTTCAACAGGTTTTCAAGTAAATGTAGATGCACTGTCATTACTTGTGCTGCGATACATGCGGAAAGATGGTACATTAAGGTTTGGTGATTTTGTCCTTTGTATACTACATTTAATGGTTGCTTTTGGTAAGTTTGATCTCCCTCTATTTCAGTTTAAACATAGATTAATTAAGAACACTCAATTAAACTATTTGAAAAAATAATACTTCACATTTATCAAAAAAAATGTGTATTTTGACAGGGACATTTGAAAAAAAGGATTTATTGCAAAATGGATTTGTAAAGACAACTTTATCTGAAGTAAGAAACTTTTTTTTAATCTCTATTAAATGTATATTTTTTGCTCCTGAATAATATGCTTAATATATAAATCATTACAACACTACACAGCCAATGTTTAACAAAAACAGATTGTGTGTCATTAAATTTGATTTTTTTAGGAAAATACATGTATAAAATAGTACCAATATATTAAAAAAGCAACTAAATGTATGATTCATGAATTAGCACTCTGTATGCAAATATATACAAGTGTTTTAAACTTCTAAATATTGCCTTTTTGCATACCTAAATGCAAGTTATAATTAAATATTAAATATGAAGATATTTTTAAAATGATACATGCAAAAATAATTAAGTATTTAACTTTGTATTTAAATACAGATATCCAACTGAAGTCACTCAGTATTTTTATTTAAAAAAAATAATGAATTTGCTTTATTATATTTGTATTATATAAAACTTTCGCTTTGATAAATCATATTCTACTACTAAATTAAACATCAAATAACATTGCACTGGAAATAACACATCAGTAATAGATTAATTTATAGTAAATACAAAACAAGCTAACTAAAAAACATTTCATTGCTTAAATTTTGTTATTTTCTTAGGTTTAAGAAATAATCAAATTCTGTTTTTACAGTGGCTCCAAGCTTCCCTACAATGTTAAAGAAATGCAACCATAAGAAGAATTGCCAATTCACCTCATACGAAATATATTTAAAAATTCATCTTCATTGTCATAAAATATTCAGAATAAAATTATTTATTTTAATATTTACTCATATTTTTTTTCTTCGGAGAAAGCTCTGTAGATGTATAACACAATCCAAATAACTCAGCCAACATATTAAGCCGGTTTAACATCAACTAATACACGAGTATATAATGGATATAAATCAGTTGACAAGATTTTATAATCCAATGTGCTCAAACCATCTCTTTCCATACGTTCCTTAACAGTTTTAAGCAATAGGAATCTGAAAAAAGAACAATAACAGAAAATAAATTATTTGAATCATTACTACATATATGATGCAATATTAAAAAAAATTAAATTTATATCGATATCAAAAGCTATTTTATTGATTGTTTATTAACCTCGCATTTTAAAGAAAAATGGTTAGAACTAAGGGAAATTTTTATAACTACGTAATTTTGAATACCAGCAAAGTTATGTGGATGACAACTGGTACCTAATTCTTTAAACTTTCAAATCACATGATATGAAGATTTTGAGCTTCAACAAATACAATGAGCTCAATTCCTCCATACAGTAGGTTTTGAGTAGCACCAGGATTCAACATTGGTTCTAAGTTCATGGAAATGAACCACTTTGCTAAGTCACTACCATAAAAGTTACACAATGAACATAAATACATTTTATAAATGGAAACAATTCAATTTAAATTAATAACAGAATCTCACAAAGCTGTACTCTAAGAAATTGATAAACATACCTATGTTGATTAGGAATTTCTTTTTTATGAAACAGCATAGTAAACCTAGATATCTCTGGAGCCCAACGTCTCACTTTTAATTGTTTGGCTTTAAGTCTACAGAAATATATGAAAAATTTTATACTTTCAAGAATTAATTGAAAGCTTACATCAAAACTTCTTTGCATGCTGAATGACACCATTATGTAATTTTTAACTTAGTAAAATTGTAGAATTTGAAACACATTTATTTAAATTAAAGAAATTTATATCATCCTTATGTATATGTAGTTAAAGTAGAATGTCATTATAGAACTAAAAAATATGAATGCATAATGTTTTAAACAAATTTTGATACAAAATACAAGGGGTGATCAAATGAAAAGGTACGAAACGACACGGTGGGTACAAATATAGACTTTATTCAAAATATACACCATAGGCCTGAGCACAACGATCCCACTGATGAACAAGCCGCAGGATTCCTTGTTCCCAGAATTTCTGTGGCTGTGACGAGACCCAGTCCTTCACAGTGTCCTTGAGTACGTCATCCGAGTTGATGCGCTTTCCTTTCAGGTGCTTCTTCAGTGGACCAAACACATGGAAATCGCAGGGTGACATGTCCGGACTGTAGGACGGATGGTCCAACGTCTCCCATTGGAACTTGTCCTGTTCCATTTGTGTGACTCTGGAGATGTGTGGACGCGCGTTATCATGGAGCAGAACCACACCCTCCGGTCTTTTGTTCTTGATGGACCTGCGTAGGCGTCGGAGTGTCTCACAGTACACATCGGAGTTAATGCTTTTTCTGTGCTCGAGTAATTCTGTGCTCGCATCATTTGGACGCCGCTTTTTATAAGAGCCTTTGCTCTCTCCTGCGCATGCGGACACCCGCGCATGATCCGATCCCAGTCAGAGTCTCCAATGGCATCCCGAGATGTCTCGCTACATTCTCCCTTGGCGGAATATGCAAATATTTAACTGTTTCATTTTTATGTCGTTTCGTACCTTTTCATTTGATCACCCCTTGTATGTATATATATATATGTTTCATATTACTTAATTCTAATTGGCATTAGACAAAGAAATCTTCATTATCTGGATGAATTAAAGCACTTTTTTATCACTTTATCAAAAAGTAACACATCAAATGTTTATTTTATGATTTCTAGCATGTTATAATTAGAACATTGGCATTTTACACTAAGTTTTCTCAGAGTTTCAAAAAACATTATTAATGATATTCATGTTCAAAATTTGATTTGTGTACACAATTTCTGAGACGTAGTAAGTGAATTTTCTAATGTTATTAAAAAATAACACTGAGAAAAAAATCAGCTTTCCTACCAATTTCAAAAAGTGTTGCATAGCTGGTAGGCAAAAACTTTATATTAAAAAAAAATTACAATTACTCATCAGCTTTTAAACTAAAACTAGAAAAAACAGCAACAGGGTGTAAGAAGTAACAAGAAAATCTTCATATCAATAATTCACACAGCAAAAGTCAAGTGGAAGAAAAGATATAAAAAATACAATGAAAAATAAAAAATCACCAAAGTTTTTAAAACTAAAATTTCAGACAAAATATAATTGTTTTGTGCTTTTATGTTCTGAGATTCTTTCAACTGTCCACGACAGTCATGTCTCTTGTAATCTTTTCTCATACTCAAAACACTTTTTTCCCCTGTTCTTTTGATGCACAGTATAATTTCTTTGTATAGAAAGCACAAGATAATGTGCATCTGATTACTTAAATTTAAAATATTTTTGTGTTAATGGAATTGATTTTCAGTTTCATGCAAAATTACCCCCTTTTTTTACTCTCATTTAATTATCAAAAAATTCGAGAAATTTTAAATTTTACATGAATTTTCCTTGACAGAAAAATTAATCCATATTTTCTTTTGAGATAATTTATATGAGACTAAGAAATAAAATTGTATATTTCAGAAATTTTTTTAAATGATGTCCTACTTATAGAACAAAGTGTTTGCAAGGTTAAAAAAATAATCCAGTGTTTTTTCCAGTGCATTATAATTAAAATTATTAATAAATTCGAAACTGAATATAAAGTTTTTTTTTCCCAAATCAAAAACAAAGGAAAGAATTTTCAAGAAAAATTCACATGAAATTAAAATATATTTAGGTCAGTCCTGAAACTCAAAAGAATACTTAATCAACTCTGGATACTTTTTTGTTAGAACTTATTTAAATTACAGAAAATTATTTAATTATTTGGCATCACATCAAGTTTTTTTATTGTATCTCAATTTCTTTAATTTTTCATTCTGGATAATTTTAACTGATCTTGATTATAAGAATTTTTGTTATTTCTTTGAAAACTACTAGCCCTTGTGAAATCTGTTTTGCAACATTATTTTTTTTTTCTTTTCTTTTAACAGAAAATATACTAGAAAATTTGATTACTTGACTTGATATATGTGCAGAATCATTTTATAATACAAAACGAATGTATTTGCAATACTAAGGAGAATGAATGCAACGATAATATTAAATAATAAAGGGTGGGAAAAGTTGTATTCTATATCCGAAGACTAACACAGAGTTTTTACATTTATAAGATTTTTTCCTAGAAAATTGAAATAAATGTATGAGTTACTTCTATATTAAAAAAAAAAAAGAGAGAGCTTCCCAATAATACAATATATTAACAACATAATACAGTAAGAAAAATAGGAATTAATGAAAATATAAATATATTAAACCCTAAGACCAAGCAAACATTGTTATTTATTTGATGAAAGGATATTTATCATGTTTATAAAAAAAAATTTATCATAATTAATAATTTATTCTGAAAATGGATCAAAAACTAATAACACAAGAAAAAATTTTAAGGAAATAAAATTTTCATGGCTAAGTTATACATGTAAATGATAACATAAAATATATTTTTATAAAAAAATATTCACTTGTGAGTGAAAACAAATTACACAGCTATCTAAACCCACCTAAGTTAATTTTTAATGCAAAAAAAATTGATTTCATAAATCTTTTTTGCAATATATCATTTATCTATCACCATGCCCTAATTTACAATAAAAGTATAAATATCATCACATTTATATTACTTTACTTTAGCTACTTAATATAAAAAAATTCAGTCAAAATAAAAGAAAATACTATAAATGAATTGTTATTATTATATTTTTTTTTACAATTAAGAATAACAGTATTTGGAATTCAAAACAAGTTATTTTTATGTAATATGCAAGATATTTCTTTTCATAAAAAATATTTAATTGAAGGGGGAAAGTAGTGAAAAATTTTTTAATACAAACAAATATTTATAAATATGAAAAATACAAATTTTAAAAAATAATGAGATTAATATAAAGGAAATATTTTCCTTAAGAATTAACTCAAAAATGTGGGAAATGAATTAATTAATAAGCAAATTATCCCTCAAAATATCAAATCATCTCAAAAATAGGGAAATGAAATAGCAAGTAAATTTATTAATAAATTATCATTCTTTTATTGAAATCCATTCATTCAATAAAATGTATATTTTATATTAAATAATAAAAAAATATTTTTAAAATTTGAAACAAAATCAGTGGAATACTCAGTATGGAGTTTATGGATTCAAATGCTATCCATTTTTAATTTTTAGCATAAAGATTATGTTTCAGTGCTTACAACTATGTATTTTTTAAAATGTAAGCCTTTCCCATAAAATTATTCAGAGTATGGTATAGAACAAAATACTTATATTTTTATAGAAAAGGATTAGTCAAAACAAAAAATCTCTTAAAAATAAGATGCAGATTAATACTTTTGCATATAAAAGAGGGAAAAGCTTGCTTTTTGAACAACATTCAATTGTATGTAATAGTTAAAATTTAAAAGTTTAAAAATATATTTTTACAAAAAACACCTAATCTACTTAATACATTGAGAATTTGCCAATAATCACACAAGTGAAAGCATATTTTTGAAACATAAATTTTGGTACTAAATTCTGAAAATAAAAATTAACAGTAAAAAAATCCTAACTTTTTAATGAAATAATTGAAAAAATCTAAAAGCTTTATAATATTTTTTAAAGCTTATGAAAAAAAATAATTATCATACATGAAAACGATTCTTCACAATATTTTAAATAAGAAAAAAAATTAATTTTTACATCAGAAAGGCACAGAAATAAATACATATCATATTGACTAAATAATTTACTGCTAATGTAATTTAATCAAATAAAGAAACACAATATATGTCATTTCATTTATTTTTAAATAAAAAGAAGGCAATGATACCTTTCATACAGATCATCATCCTCACCACCCCAGCCAAAATACAGATTGGAGTAACCATTGACATAGGAAAATTGTTCCTTTGTAAATGCTACTACACCACCAAATAACTCAGGATAGGGTAATCTGCAATCAAAATTAAAATACAATAATAAAAAATTCTCTTTTAAGTATTTTTCTGACACTTTTAAAATACTAATTACATAATGAAGAAACATTACATATTAAATGTAATCTAAATTTAAGCATATATGGATTCTTTTTTCAAAGAGATAAAGATAGAATAAAATAAAGACAGAATAACATTAATATTTTTTCATTATTTATATAATACAGCTTAAAAAGTTCATACAATGAAAATCATTTAACACGAAACTGGGGGAACAAATTATTTTTTCATGTTACAGGATATTGCAAAATTAAGTTTATTTGAGTACATTTTATTTATATATAAATATCCATGTATTTAATAACTGAAACAAAAACATTCACAAGAACTTAATGCAATTTAATACCAGATTTTCAAGTTTTTTTTTTTTAAGTGAAAACGTTGAATTTTCGAAAAATAATCTGATACTTTTTTTCCATTTTCTTTTTTAGCATCAAATAGTCAACAAATTCTTTGATGTCATCCATTTTGTCATTCATTTCACTAGTGTAAGGTGTGTCTAAGTATTTGATGTTCCTTATTTTGGAAGAGGTGAAAACTTTAACTGCATTATTCATTTCATTTTCGTCATTGGAATCAGCATCAATGATATTTTTTAAGCTTTGAACAAATTCCAAAATGTCTTTGTGTGCCATAACTGGGGTTGTACACACATTATAATCTTTTACGGCAACGAATTCTTTTGATGATACAGCTAAAAAGAAATCTTTTCGCGTCAAGCAATTTTCCTTTTGTGTTACGAGGCGGGGGGGGGGGGCAATATTTTGTCTCAAGTGTTTTCCCATTAAATTTTTCACTGTATTTATTTGCCCAAAAATACTTTGAAGCATACATTAACAAATGCAAGATATAGATTTGTAACTGGTTATCTAACATGGATTACCTTTCAAAACTAGCTTGAGGTTGTTTATGGTGTTATTACAAATTTTAACTGCCACCTTCTTACAGTGAAAATGTATGTTAATCAGAGTGGCCATATTAAGTGAGTTTAAGTAGTGATGAGAGAGGATAATAACAGCAAATTGCTGATAATTAGACAGTATTATGGAGATTATTTCCAGCAATTTCAGTTTTTCATAAGAAAAACTCTAAAAGTTTTTGTATCTGAGTATTATTACTAGTTTCAATTGACCTTCATCACTCAACATAGTTCAGGCAGATAATCTGTTTGATACTTATTTTTCATCCATGTGTTTTGATCTTCTCACCTTTACAGCTTTGATGCCTACAACTGAGACACAACTGACACACAAGAATATTTTAGGAGAGATTCTTAAGAGGTTACCAATAGTCTTCAGGGCTTCCTGCACATATTTTATAAATTATCTACAAACATTATTCCTTTTTTTATAAAATTAAAAATGTATAATATCTTTAAAACAATGAGGAGGAACTAATTTGCCTTATGAAGTCCCATCTATATACCATTTACCAAAATTTTACCATTTTTAAGTTTAAAATTTTTTAAAAAAAATATTTGAGATATTGAACATAATTTTATTTATTAATTTTTTTATAAACATACATACTACTTAGTTGCTACACATAGCGAAACTAGGAGGAAATTTTATTACGTTGTAGCACAGGGATGTCAAAGTCACAGCCCACATGCGGCTCATAATGAGCATTTTTGCAGCCCGGTCAATATAATATATCAGAATTTCTCCGGAAATAGGAAAGATAGTACCACAGAAGAGATGACAAGTGTCATGAAGTACATATTAAATTTTTCCTGTTCTTTTATATATGTTTATTATGGGGTATTATTCAAAATAAACCATGTTTATATAAATTTTGATTTTCTTTATGGCCCACATTAAGTTAAACCTTGTTTATTTGGTCCAAATCAGTCTTTGAGTTGTTGTAGTATGTATAGTACTATGTAGTAGTTATGTTTTATCATGCATAAAAAAATTTTAATTTATAATTTGAGATTTGTAATATAAATAAACTTTTTTAAATGATTACAATGTTAGGACTATTACTATCTGATGCTTTAAGAAGAAATGAAAAAAGGATGGACAAATTAATTCTTTTTAAATTCCAGATTATAATAAATATATCCACATAAATTTAAGAAATTTAATCAAAACTTTAAAAAATATTTTTATTGGCTAACAAAACAATATCTCCAATATTTCAGATACATTTTTATAAAATAACAAATTTTTGTATTAGATTTTATGATTGCATTTGAAATTTTGTTTAAAAAATAAATTAACATGAATTATATTTTATGAAATTTGTAGATTGAAATAAGATGGTTTTCCAGAATCAAAGATTATCCTTCATATTTAAAATAAAATGCATGATTTAAAATCTAGAATGAAAAAAACTTATTTTGAGGAGAAAGGTAAAACAAATTTAAAAAGCAGAAATAATCACCAAATCAAGATTTTTTTAGGGGGGGGGGATCCTAAAAGTGAAAAGTAAATAATTACAAATAAATTTTGATTTCCTATTATTACAAGGAGTAAAATAAAACAAACTAAAAATGAAGTATTATATATAAAAATAATACATGCATAAAGATGACTATAGAAAAAGATAACAGCTCAATAAGCATTATTATAGCATACACACAAAAGAAAAATAATATTTATTACTCAACTGGTACATAATGATGTAAAACATTCCATGAATTTATACAAATTAATTAATATTATTTTTAAAATAATACAATTTGAATAACATTGATAACAATGATTTGATTATGATTCAAAAGAGATTTAAAATAAAACACCATTTCTTGTGACATAATAATTCATATACTAATTGACATATTTATATATATACTAGCTTTTACCCGCGGCTCCGCTCGCGTTGATGTCTTTAAATAACTGTCAAAATCAAAATCATTATCATTAGAAAGTAAATAATATAATATGGTAATTTTTTATTGCTTGACTGGAACCAATAAAATTTAAAAATTATAAAATTGAGCTTAGTTAAAAAAAACTGAAAACTTAATTTATTATAATAAGCAACAACAAATATTCAATAACTTAAACTATTAATATTTTTAAAAATCAAAAGTATCTACGTTTAATATATAATTCCTCTTTAAAAGAACTCAAAACAGAATATTATTCTAAGATGCTACTGTACACATTACTGATATTACATTATCTTCCGTCAGTTGCAAATATGTGAAGATTTGGGCATTGGACACACCTATTAGGCTACATATAGTTGGCCATGGGAAAAACATTTCTTTTCAAAATACACCCCTGCTACCTGAAATGTTAGCTTTGTTAATAGCAACAGTAAAACTGGAAATTGAACTTTTTTGAATTGAAATGGTAGGTCAGTGGGAATACTTGGAATTCAAGGTATGATATTATCCCTTTTCATGACATATGTTCAAATATTGGCACCAAGTATATTCTGCATCAGATTTGTGATCCAAGGCCTTGTTCCTTTACATAGTCAAGGAGCATCGAGATTTTGCATTTAGTTTTAATTGAAGTTTGCGTAAGGGTACACCCGAAAGTTCAAGTGAATTTTAGAACTATGTGGGATATGAAGTACTTTGTTCTTTATCCATGATTGTATTCATTGATAAATATTTCTTCAATTCTTCCCCTCCTCCGCACGTCATTTAAATATTCAATGTTGATTTTATGGACATTGTCATTGTTATGCGCCAATATTGATCTTGCGCGCAACCACTGATCCCAAATTAAATTTTGTTGCAAGCCTGGGTAAATTTGAGCAATGAGATTTACATTATTTTCTTCTACATTACAAAATTCTCTTAAAGTAAAATACAACCTCTAGCTGAAAACCATAACCGATTTTTAATTGCGTCTCTGCATAATGTTCCGAATCTACGTCATCATGAAGATGCACTCTCATATTCGTTTTCAGACTGAATGTTTCAAATTTTCCCCATAAGCTTGAATTCACCAGCCGATATATAATAAAGCTACCATTCTCCTCCTAAAATATCTGTACTATCTCGTAAATCCTGAAGAGTCCAATTTAACGCTTCTATAGCTTTCTTGTGAGACATCGTACTTTCATTCCACACTAAAAGATTACATTGTCGATGCTTCCTGCCTCGAGAGCTATTTTTTCTGAAATTGCAGATGAGTGAATCTTCAAATGCAAGATTAACTGATAATTTAAAAATTGAATGTGTAGTACGACCATTGGTCAGTAATGTCACGACTATACAGAAGCCACACCAACTGCTATCTTCTGGGTTTTTCTGATGATCATTAATAGTAAGTTTAGCAAAAACGTGTTTCCTGTTTTTCCAGGGGCGTCGATGAAAAAGAGTGCACCACTGCCGAATTCTATTTTGCATAACACTTGTTGGAAAACGTGACTTTGTTCTGGAGTTAATTGAGGGATAAATTCTGTTACTTGATGTTGCAATGCTATGAATTTGTAGTTTAACTCTCAAGTAATTTCAATATCGAAGCCATTTCCATCGACACGTCTAGAGCTAATCATTCCAAAATAATGTAGCTTTCTCCTAACCATTCCGAAAACCTTTATTGCATTTCGTTGTAGATGTGTTCATTGAAAGGCATATTTGATTGGTTTTCGTCGCAAAATATCTTCCGCCATGTAGTCTTTGTACTTATTCCAAAAATTCAAAGTAATAAATACTTTCAAAACTATTCAAACTAATCAAAACTACTAAAGTAATCAAAACTTTTTATGAAACTGTCAATTAATATTATCATAGAATTTTCAATATCACGTGCACGCAATTCGCTAAAACTTTATTTCGTTTCCCTCTTTAAAAAGTGGGGGGAATTGCATTAAAATATCTGGGATTGTCGGAATAGAGAGCTTCTTAGCCAACTTGGCGATATTTCTCAAAATTTGAGTTTGACATTTAACAAACGTAACGCAATAAACGTTAAACGTTTAATAAAAAACCATTTAAAAATTGCTTTTTGTTAAGATGCTAAATTACACTATGTTCCAGTTATTTGCTACAAATGTGAGAAAATTTTTATTAAAATTTTCATTATTGATCAAATGCATAATTTTGCGCCAACTTGGCGGGGAGTAAGCAACATCAATATTTTACCCGCATAATTCCTGTTCCTGTAGGAATATGGAGATAAAATATATGTTATGTTACTCGCTGATAATGTAGCTTTCCATTGGTGAAATAATTTTTAAAATCGGACCAGAAGTTTCCGAGATTAGCCGGAACAAACAGACAGACAGACAGAAATTTTATAAATTGATTTTTTGATATAAGTACGGTATATACCTTTAAATGCATTTAGTAAAAAGCTGCTAATTTGAAATTACGAACAGACACTTCAATTTTATTTATTTGTATAGATAATATTTTTAATCAAATGTTCATAACATGAAAATTTTATTTAATTCAAACCTTAAAATATCTAAAGCAAGTTAGTAAGGAGAAGCACCCCACTAGATAAACATAAAAGTGATTTTTACATAGATTTTTAAACAAGACATTTTTTTAGATGCATGAAATATACTAATCTGTGGAGAAAATAAATATTTTATATATGTTAAGGAATTTAAATTCAATCAACAATTTTGAAAAATATAATAAAATTTCAAAAGATTTGACCTTGTTTTTAATTGTAATAATTGTTTGCTTTTAATTGTAATGATTTTAATATAAATGAAATATATTGGCTAAGTGCAAAACATATGAAAAATAACAACAATTTATCAATACTGGAAAATAAAAATGTAAACACATTTGATTACACAATGAAACAAGGTAGTTATAAATTTAATGAAAAATAATTTATTTACTTAGAAATTTAAATTAAACAAAAAAGAATATTCAATAATAGTTATGGGGAGAAAAATGGAACTGCTAGTTTAAAAAAAAAAATATTGGTTTTCAGTGCTATATATATATGTGTGTGTGAAGGGCTCATGGGATAGCAGCACCTTCTGGTGCCATGACACATTATTGAGCCTGCTTCAAAGGGATGCATGCTGAGATTCCCAGATATATAAAGAAAGGAGAACAAAGGAGCCAAACAAAAGGAAACAACAAGAGTGAGTAACTACAATACAAACTTTAACCACATTGCAACAAAGGGTATCTACTTGTTTTAGTTTAGTATTTGTGTAGTCTTTTTTCTTTGTTATTTTTAAAATAAATAATTTTGCTTGTTAGCTCTTAGTCTTTACTAGTTAACAAACCTCACACAAACATAACACATGAATATATATATATATATATATATATGCAGGACAAAATTGTTTAAGTACATTTAAAATATTTTCTTGATACTTTTTTATGTTACCTCTGAAAAACTCATGACAATGAGGATATATTCAACCTAAATACACAAAAGATTTTTATAGCCTCTTATTGATGTGCAAGTCATGAGTATTTCCTAAGAGCATCACTCACAGCTGGGTTTGTCATGCTATGACTTATTAGATGGAACATTTAATTAGTATTTTTTCTCATCACTAGATGTAGTTCTGTCTAAGGTAGTAAGATATTTTAAGATTGGAGAATGATGACCTTCACTTTATTGCCAGCTTTTTTAATTTTTGGTATTTGTTTCAGAATGGAAGTAGGAATCACACTGAGGATGAGTAATACAAATAAACCAGCTTGTTCTTTAAAAGCAAAAGTTAATATGATTCTGATTACCATTATTATTATTTGCTACTATTTAGTCCTTGAGAGCTATATGCGTACTTCCCTTCATATTTTGAAAAGCCTGGACTTCAAATTATTGTGTTGAGAAAGCATTATTTATCAGAAGAGGAATATACTAGAACATATGGGTATGATTTTAAATTACTACCTTAAGCTAAGGAATTAATCTAAAATGGTAACAAAAATTATAATGCTGAGGCTTTAACATTTGTGATTTTTTCTTTCTAAAACTAGCCTTAGAAATACAAAACCCTCATAATGTGGGACAATTACTTTCACTCCTGCCCTGTGCCAAGGAATGTTGCAAACTGTGAAAGAATTTTTAAAAAAAACATACATACACATATCTAAACGTATCCAATGCAGAGCACATATGACGGGGTTCTTCAGAGCAGCCATATGTATGACGTGGGCTTTCAGGTAATAAATCCACATCATGGAAAATGAAACAGCAAAAATCAGGTTCTTTAGTAGCTTCTAAATATCCAATATTGAATAATTTAGCTCGGTTAAATGGATGTTTTTCACTCTAGGAAAATCAACATAGATTAAGAAAAATATACACATTGATCACTCTTTTTATTTTTAAAAAATATGATCAAAACTGAAAAGCCTGACAAACAGTATAAATCATGTCATACAAAACTTTAAAACTATTATTTCCTCTGGCTTTAACATTAGCTGGAAAACAATTTCAGATTATTTTTAAAAAATAGAAAAGCAAAATTTAATTAATAATTAAATATAGCTATTAAAAATTAATGTTACATTTTCAGAGTATTTAATTAGAATACCCCCAAAAAGTACTATATAAATCATTTTTATCCTTGGGAGAACCATTTTTGCAATCTAAGAAATTATAAAGTAGTAAATAAATTGAGATAAAAAATCCACATAAAAAATCTATCATAATGTCAAAATAATTTCATAAATGAAAATTAATAAAATTATCTTTTGATAATCAAAAGAAACAGGAACGAATTAAATTTAAATTATAAAAAGAAAGCTAAACATTGAAAAAAGATATTTAGTTCAACATGTTGGTTGAAGCATGTGATAACCACTACTTGAGGAAAATAAGCATCATGTTTCATATTAGTAGTTCAAAAAAATACAAAATTCTGTCACTGAATATGCAACTGTATCATCCAAAAAAATATGATGCAAAATAAATGTGTAAATAAGTACAATAATTGACTTTTTTATCAACCAAAATTTTACAAAATTTTTATTTATTTTTGGTTATATTTGACCATGTAGCCTTGTGGTTCATTTGCTTTTATTTCTCATTTCTTAACTTTATAATAATGAAACAAGTTTTCTTGCATACAAGAAATTCTGCTTTTCAAATATAATTTCCAGCTCCTTTGAATATAAAAGGTTAAGTTTTAATATTGAAGCAAAATTTCTTATACATTTTAGAATGTGGCATGATTCATTCACATTTGATAAACATTCAATACTATAATAATGCTTTCTTCAATGTAAAATAAATTAACGTCAATATACTCCTGATTAAAATGCAAAATATGTTGAATTTAAACATAAAAGGGCAGTATCTTAAATTAGGGTGTTTTTATGTATTGCCGAAGTTAAGAGATCGTCAGATTTGACTAATTGGTATAATCACACTTTAAAGGAAAATGAGGGCTACTGGTGACATCTCTTGAATTCGAACCCTGATTGAGTAACAAGAACACATGAACTAAACCTTAATCCCCTAATTTCCACATCATGTCAACATGAGGGTTTCATACCTAGAATGATTTAACAGGCCTTTTACATGGTTGGTCTTTAGTGGCACAAGGACTGGAAACCACGATTCAATACAGATACGAGTTTGTAACCATGACCAATCGGCTATCCTCACCTAATGCGATGATCAGTACTGTTCTATCTAAAATTTCTCTTGCAAAGTGGAAATGAAAACTGCAGTAGCTGTGTGCTTGTACCTTTATTTTTGCTTCCACCAAGTTGCAATTCAATGTAATATTTTGTTTTCATACAAAAAGATATCTTTTGAGAACTGTATTTTTAACAAATGTGAAAGCCCAGTGTGGTTTATTTTTAGAGTTAAAAGTAATGATTTAATATTTGGGTGAATGAATAAAGTTATCTGAGTTATATTTACTGAGCAATCCTAATACTATAGCATTTCACTATTTGAGAAAAGAAAAAGACAGTTATGTTGTTTTCTAAAATTCATTTAAAGCAGTCATGTTTTCAAACATTTACAAGAAATAATTTAAAATGCTACTTGAATAGTTTTACATATAACTAAATAAATATTCATTAAATACAAAAAATTTTCCATACCAAAATTGAAAAATAAAACAAAAATGAAAAAAGTTAATTACTTGTTCTATTACAAAAATCCCATAGTCTAATTGTTGAGCTTGAAGAAATGGATGCATGTGTTGAAGAAAAATATCAAGATGCTCCTTCCGTTTTCTGTAGGGTAAAATGATTGCCACTCGCTGCCAAGAGGAGCAGTGTTTAGGAAACCATCTGCCACCTGGAAGGATCTTCAGTTTTTCTGGCATTTCACGAAGCAGAGTCTCATTAACAATTTTATTTACATGTTGATAAGCAGCTGATAAAAATGAAAGGATTTCAATTGATATAAGAAAAATATGCATTTTCATGATTACTTCATTAAAAACTATTAAAGGATTTGGTTTGTTTATATTATACAAGAATTCACAAAACCTTACAGTAGTAACTGTGTGCAACCATAAAATTCCTCCCCATCATTAAAAAACTTCACATTTTTTTTTAAAAAAAACTTAAAAACCTACCTTTAAAAAGATGGGGAGAAAAATACGGGAACTTTTTAAACTGAAACCTTTTGAAAAAAAACTGGTTTAGCTATACACTGAAGAACCAAAACATTATGAACACCCATTCAATAACATGTTGCGCTACCTTAGGCCTGCAAAATAGCTGCAACTTGCCTAGGCAAAGATGCCACAAGTTCTTGGTAGATAACTGGAGACACGTTGCTCCAAATATAAGTTGTAACATATGAAATGTCCGATTTTTATGGGCTACATTAAATAAGTACATCTTTTTATAGAACAGACTTTATTAATCAAAACAAAAACAATTAGCTTCAACACACTTTTGCAAATGGGAAACATGTTGGTATAAAATTCAGCAGTTATGGAGGCAACAAACTTATTGAATGCTGTTTCAGCATCTCTTGGATTTCTAAAGTAATTCCCCTGTAGTAAGCTATCCAGATGTTGAAGAAAGTGATAATCTATAGATCAGAGGTCAGGAAAATATGGAGTTTCATAGCCCAATGTGTGAAACTTTTGACAAGTGATCATTGAAACAGGCAGTCTAGCATTATTAAGAAGAAGAATAGGGCCTTTCCTATTAACCAGTCGGCTGTTTATGTGCAAGTTTCTGGTGCATTACCTTGATTTCATTACAATACTTATTCGATGTGATAGTTTCACCTGGTTTTAGGAAGCTGTGGTGAATCAAACTGGCAGAACACATAAAATAGTCACCATAAAATTCTTTTGATGGAATTTTGGTTTTGGAACTTTGTCAGCATCCAGCCTCTGCACTGAACATCGCAATTGTCATACAGAATCCACTTTACCTCACACGTCACAATTCAATTGAGAAACGGATCATTTTAGTTGTGAATAAGTGCAGAAGATGTTTCAAAATATTTTTTTAAATTCTGATTCAATTCATGAGGAATTCATATTTACATTTTATTAACTTTGCCAATCTTTTTTAGGAAATGGGAAATAATTGCAGGAGTTATGGTTAGTTCTGCTTAGTCTCTAACAGTATATTGTAGGGATTTTTTTCAACTATTGTTCGTAGGACTTTGATGTTCACAACTGTCTCAGTTTTCTTTTTGTGAGTGAGTGAGTGAGTGAATATTAACGTCCCACTGTTCAGCTACACGAGGGCTTTTTGGGGACGGTCCGCGTAATTTTGAACCATGGTCAAGTGACGCGGACGACACCTGAGCTGGCACCCCCCTCTCCTAACTACCACACCACACCAACGGGAGGACGTTTGAGCTCTCGACAGATTTAACGTGCATCGCTCCCCTACACGGAAGATCTTTAGTGGTACTAGGATCGAACCCATGACAAACTAGCCATGATCCGATGCCTTGACCACTCGGCCACTGCGGCCTTTCTTTTTGTGAGACTTGCACATCACCAGATGCAAACTCTACATATAAAAGTTGAATGGTACATTCGTTTACTGAGCCACCTTCAAATGTAGCATTAATGTTTCAGGTAGCGGCTGCAGCATTATGATCATTCTTCCATTTATACAAAAATAATACTCTGAAATCTTGAGAATTTATCACATAATTAACAAATACAATTATAAAAAATTACAACATTTTTTATTAAAAAATTTCAAAAGAGATAGAGCAAGGTTTTGGCATTAAAATGATGTATAATATATGAATATATCAACAATGTCTTAGAAAGAAAATATTTAAAAAATGCTAGTAGAAATCAGACATTTTATATGATACGAACATTAATACCTAAGAAAGTCATACTATTTCAAGATATTCTGATAAGGTGGCTTTTGATCTTGGAGCTTTCTTTCTATGAAAACCCAAATATGTTTTATCAGAATAAGATCCATTGGAAAAAGACACCATGTAAAGGTGCAACTAATTTGCAATTACCTTCAGATAGTCCACAGCTTTTATTGTGTGTTCTACAATTACTGAGGATCCTAGGATCCTATGCCAAGGTTCTTAAAGCAAAATATTGTTACCACCAGCTAGTGTATGACTTTCTATACATGAGAAGAGTAACTGATCAACTCAAAAATGGCCCACTCTGACACGACCAATGATATGATGAATGAGAAATCATGATTCATCCAAACAGACAACTCTCACACTTATCCATGGTCTAGTCTCAATGTTCCTAAGTGCACTGCAGGTGTAGTTGACAATAACATATGATCAACAGTGGCATAGATAAAATGTTTGCTGTGCAGTTCCATATCCAACAATGTGACTTCATAAAGCCATTTTGAAATTAAGTTTCATCAAAAACATGATAAAGAAATAAGCCAGAATACATATGTTTTGAACTGAAAACACATTTCTGAACCTTTAGAAATAGAATCTAAAAATTTTAGATGAAAAATATGTCAAACTTTCGTGTCCAAAGCTTGTTGATCTTTCTAACTCTTCTAAAATTTAAAGTTGCATATACTTTTTTGAGACTATACAATGAATGCAGGAATGCTATTTCAAAGGCTGAAATAGCATTCCTGCTATTTCAGCATTTGCAACTAACTCAATAATGCACATGTGAATAAATAAACAGCATGCTTTTTAGAGCTAATATTATTGAAAATAATTTTGTAACATATGTTTGAAAGTGTGAGTCATATTATGAAACTAACAGTTGACAACACAACTAATGTTACAAGGAAATAATTTAACTCCATATGGTACAAAAAAAAATTACACAATACTTTTGTTATTCGTACAGAAAGCAAAAATTAGCAGCGAAAGAAGTCAATCGATTCTTTTCAAATTTTCAACACTTCACCGCACGAGTTTCATCAACATGTACGCAACAAATTAAAAAAAATTAAACAATACCTAATTCGGGAGAAGATAATGGACACAATTTGAAGTCGTGTGGTCGCCTTGTGACTAAACAGATTTGTAGATCATCTTTAATTTCATTCAGTCTTAAATACTCGTATCCTCTCCACGTTGGACAGCGCAAGGGTAACAAAAATGATAACAGAATCGAAAAAACCACACAAGATAATATTGGTTTCGATTTGGCCAAATGCAGGAACTTAAGGATACGAATGTTTTTTGCACTTACAATAGCCATATTAGATTTCAAATTTTATATAAGTTTATAGTGCCGTAAAAAGAAATATCAAAATGCACACAAACATTTAACTGCTCCGTAAATTTAACTTTGATTGCATTCCCGTGTTTCGCGCGGTTTACCATTTCACTATTGTAAACAAAAATCAGCTGGTTTCTACGGTCAAAGTTAGACTAGATTCCTTTTTTTATTTTTTATTATAGTGTTAGGAAGTTAAAAAAAGGGGGGGGGCATGTGATTAAAAATTCTGCAATCACAATTTTTATATGTTTTGGATGTATAAAAAACTTAAATCACATGTCCGACATTTGTTTGAAATGTTTAAAACTTCTTAATAAAGTATTCTGTCCTTTCCCTTCTCGGATATTTAAAAACTCATAAAATGTACAGCATCATGATGTACAGCACAGTGTCATGATGTACAGCATCTCTTTCCTGAAAAAAACGCACAAAACAATTTTTCCATTGTGAATTTTTAAAATAAATTTACAAAATAATTGAAAATCTATAGACGATTTATAAGATATTAATGGAGTAAAATTCAAATCGCAAAAAGCATTTTGAAATCAAGATCATGTCAGAAAATATTATTGCGATAGAAATCTATAACCGACATAAAAGCCTTTGAAAAAGGCAAGAGTACTAATTTACACAAAAAAGGTTCTTCGTAACTGAATGACTGTCCAATAAATTGTGTTATCAAGGAAAGATGACTATCCAAAGCATTTTCTATTTCAACCAAAGAAAAATATCTCTTGTCAATTTGTAAATTTATTTCGCATTTCATGTCCTTTAAATGCAAGTTATGTCAACTGATTTATAAAAGAATTGATATTAAATTTAAGAGCTTTATTCAAAGGAAAGCAAAATCCCCAAAGATTTACGAAGGTCACATAAAAAAATACCGTAAATTTATAATAATATTCCCTATAGAAAATATAATGTAATTCTCTTATATAAAAAAACATAATTTTCTCCTATTCATTGTACAGTTAAGAAATCGTTAAGAATATATATAAATAATATATATATACATTCTCAGAACAAAATCGTAAAACTATGAATATAAGCTGGATTTTTAGAATCACAGCGTTGTAAGATTTCCATAAGTTTATACAGCAAACGATATTTTTAAAATCCATTGAATTCTTACTGTTTATTCAGTTTTCGAAGTTTTCTGACAGTCGAGATGACCAAAAAAATATTATTCTAACTTATATTTTTCTAAAATATTTTTGCTAGAATTTCAGTAATGGATTCAACGTTTTTAGAAGACAGGGAAACTTGTAAAAATAGCTTTGATGTTCTTTCTTTTGAAAAAAAGTTAGTTGAGCTGGTGGAAGAACTGCGTTTGAGAAGAGTATGGATTTTTTTATTTATACGAGTTATAAATATGTTTGTACTTCAGCGTAGGAGATGTCAAAATTTGTTTTAAAAAAATACCTTTAAATATTTCTCTCGTTAAATCTTAGAATTTGGAAGCAGAAAATGAGAAAAATTTGAAATGGCTGATGGATGAAAAATATAAAGCAGAATTAGACTGGGTAAGATTATTTTGACATTATGTTATTAAAACATTATATTGAAATTCCTTCTGAGTTAAATATGTGTCATTTTATTAACACACACACCTTATATAGATAAAAAATTTAATAAGCTAGTAACAATTATTATCAACTTTAGAGATTTTGTTGACACACTACAAAAACCTCTTCTAAGTTATGCTGGTCTTACAACAAAAATCTATCATTTGTAATTTAATATGTTCTCTTTGTGATTTAATAACTCCCACTTTTTTAATAATAGCTTTGTTAGTAAGTACAATTATTTCTTTCAATAATGTTATATAAACACCATTAGAAATGTTTGTATTTTGGAGATAATTATTCTTTATTAAAATGGTCCTATTTTAGCAAATTTTATGAAAATTCTAAAAATATTTTCAAAACAAAAACTTTAAAAAAGGTGACATTATTGAGTAATAATAATTTTTATTTAATGTATTTTCTTTTTGTGTTAAAAAGTTTTCAAGTAAAAAAAAAAAGGAAAAAAAAAAAAGAAATTAAGCATTGCTATATGTAAACAGAGGTGGATTAATCTATTGGAGGCCCCTGAAGGTAAAAGGTTTGAAACCCATGGGCTCAAGAGTCAAAATATTAAAGTAGTGAAATGATTTGCTGACCTTAAATTCCCAAAATAAAATGTATAGCTAATAATAAAACTCAACGATTTTAGAAAAATCTTGATTATATTTTTAAAAATTAGAAACCTCACTAAAGAGCTTTCAGTTTTGCTATTTAAATTTACGTCTTTATTAATTAATTTTTTTTTTTTGGCAAATTCATCAATTATTTTTTCTGTGTCTATTTTGTCAGCAACATTTTGATCTATGTATAATATGGCCATGTTGTTCAATCTGTCTTCTCTCAGATAATGCTTCTTAAATATACTACCCTTTAAAACTTAAAAAAATCTCTCACCTGATTACATTTAACATCGTTATTGTTAAAAATATTTTCAAAAATATCTCCACATTAGGAAAAGTTAGTGAGATTTTCCTTGTATCTTTCTTATAAGAATTGTAAAAACTGATCCAATTCTTCGTCAAAATTAAAAGATTCAATATCTTCTTTGACAATATCTTTTATTTTTTGTAATTGTGTCGTAGCCTTTCGCTACCCCTATGATTATTAACTCCCCTTCGCATGTTATCTAAATCTGAATATGTTGGATCCATAATTAATTACAACTAAATTAATAAATCAATCTTATTTATCTTTCTTAATTGAGAAATACACAAATATTATTCAAACTATAAGAACAACAAATTACAGTGGAGTGCGAGAAGAATCTGATTATGAACGACGGAATCCTAACTGAGTCCACGGAGAATAACGCATACAATCAAACTACGCATTTATATATCTAATTTATGAAAATATATATAACTGACCTGATACCTTTTTCTTAAGGCATGTTTCTCTAATTCTGGATTGCTTTATGGAGCGGCTTCAATCTTAGTTATTCTTCAGTTCCGTCCCGAACTGGCTTTCTGAACACTTTTCAATCGGCTTCTCCCGACGAATATATTTCCACTAGATAAACTAATCTCTCAGAATCACCTTCTTAATCAACCTCATAATCATTCTCTCTCTCTTCATTTCATTTCTCCCTTTTATATCTTTTTCGAACTCTCGCTAAACCCAAAACTATCTTGTTTGCATAAGTCACACTTTTGGCTCTCGGAAGATTGGTTGATATAAATAAAATATTTAAAGATTTGAGAGAAGGTTAGTGAAACGCGTAAGCACCCGTCACAACTGCTTTCTTCTTAATTTCAGTTAATGATCTCTCGTCAAAAATACAGTAGTGTTTTGTAGTAGTTTCATATATCTTAGGAACAGCTCTGCTTTTGTCCTTTCCCAAATGACATAAAATGAATTCACTATTAGATTTTCCCTTTTTTCAAATTCATGACCAACTTCTTTACATAATAATAATTAACAGAGAAATAATTTTTCTCTGTTGCAGCCGATGATCTTGTCCAGCTTCCTCTTTAAATGATAGCCCTGATAAATCAATACCTTCTTGTTCCACTTTTCCAAATTCGTTTATAAAATTTTGAATATCATATTTTAAAGATTTTAGCATACTAGATAATTTTACTAATTCACACTAAAATGAATGCAATTATTTGTTAGAGCAGTGCTTCTCAAACTTTCAATACTGGCGACCCAATTTCCAATCATAATTTTTATCGCCCCCCCCTTATACAATAATAATGTATTGAATGCAATTATAATGCACTCTGACGCTAAAGCTAAAATACAATTATAAACCGTACAAATTAAGAAGTTACGTATTTAATTATGTATATGTTACTTTAAAGTAATATGTATTTTAAGTAATAGGATAATTATTTCATGTTGTTTTTATCTCTCGATTGCAAAATGATATTTAATTAAAGATTTATTTCCTCCATCACTCATTTCTAAAAGAAAAAATGTCATTAGAAAAATAGTCTGGTCCAGCGATACTCAACCTGCAGCCTACCGAGCCTTTTTAAGTTGCCCGGTCGTAACCAGTTTCTCTGATAAATTCATTTCTTTATTTATGAAAATTTGGAGGGAAATTCTTTGCCGAAAAATCAAATATATCAATTTTGTTTTCTGCTGTTGATGTCGTATGGGTGTTAATTGATATTTTTTTCCTGATTAGTGATAACAGATAGCAGTGGAGTAGGACCATTTTATGAGTAGAACTAATTTTTAATCTTTCATATCATGCAAGAGAAAAATGTTCGAAGAAAATAGATTGTTCCAAGACGATTGAGAAATTAACTATTTTGTAGTGAAAAACAAGCATCGTTCAGTAATTGTTCGATTTGTCTCGAAAGTGTATTTAAAAAATACCAATAAGCAAGAATCGTTCAATGATACTTTTCCTCGAAAATATCTTTCAAGAGATGATAAAAATGCTTTCTTGAATAATCTTTACAGCAGCAAAAATATATTTGTCAATTGTAATGTCTCAGCAATAAAAAAGACAAACTATGAAATTTGTAATATCATTGTTTATCATATGAAACATTCACTGATGTAGAAATTGTGAAAGTATTGTTCTAAAATGCTTCCAATTTAGAAAAATTCAGCGACAAAAATAAAAAATATATATAAAAAATAATAATTAAACAAGGCTAAATAGAAGTTTTAAATATTTTGATCAATTTCCGCATTTTAAATTTTCTACATTATCTTGGGTCTTAAATCATTTCTCCCCTTTCCCCCATTAATCCTCATGTTGTGGCCCACGTGAAATAGTCATTTTATGTATGCGGCACGCGTGAAATAGCTAACATATGTAGGCGACCCGACAGGAAAAAAAAATAAGTTGAGTACCCCTGGTTCACAGTCTGTTGCTCTCTGTTATATCCACCACATCTGGCATTCTCGTGAACGTTAGCGTGAGTCTGGGCAATCTATCGGATGTCTGCGCAAAATATGTAAAAATGCTGTATCTCCTACAATTCCAGTCGGTTTTGGTTGAGTCGATACTTCTATAGCTACCGAATCTATCTTGAATGTGCATTTTATAATTTGCACGCGCGTGTTAGTTGTAATTCAAAGTATTAAGTGTTTACAGCAATAGATTAAAACAAAATCATAGAAACGTTTTTGAGTCTTAAGCGACATTCTACGATAAAAAAAAAGTATCAACAAATATACAGGTGAGCATGGTTCCGAAAATTATATCAAGGAAGTATTCTGAAGAATACCTAAATTTTGGATTTACCACTACTGAAGCAAATGGAGAACAAAAAGCCCCTCTGTGGAAACAAAAAAATCCGAATCACACTTGGAAGTTGTTTTTAAAACCATTGAAAATCATTTAACTACGTTGGCAAGGAATTTCAAAAAGTATTTTCTTGTGCTGAGGACAGCTTGATAGAGCAAGTTACGAGTGGGTTAGGGATCCATTTCAGAATACTTCAGAATTGCTCTCAACTGCCGAAGAAGAAATCTTCGTAGATTTTATATCCAGTGGCAAAATTAAAAATCAGTTTTGTGATGAATCTCTCTCTTCGAATTTTGGGCAGTGGTAGATGATGAAATTTCTACATGGAAAACAAAAACATTTCGTATACTACCCCATTTTTAACATCCTATCTTTGTGAAACCGGATTTTCAGCGGTGGCTGCTTTGAAGATGAAATATACATATCAGCTAAATATATAAAAATAACTCAAAGTGTCAATTTCTAATATTAAGCCTTCCTTTGAAAAAATTTTCTCTACAAAAAGAGCCCATGGAAGTCTATAATAATTATTAAAATTGTTCTCTCTTAGTTTAGTATTAAGAAATTAGTTAAAAATACCTTGTGCAGTATTGATACATTAAAAGTATAATAGCTGAAATACCCACTCTTTGTACGTTCATTTTTAAAAAAATAAAACATTATTCGTGATATAATAACTGGAGGAGAGTAAACCTAAGTGCACGACATTGTATACAAAAATGCAAAATGATTTTTTTAAATGAATGGTCATATTATAAATAGTGTTAAATGAACTGTAATTTTAAGTCTCACAGAATTAGAATTAATTTTAAATAATGAAAAAGAATATAAAAATCGGATGAAGAATAATTGTGTTATATTTAAAGCGAGAAGACTTCAAAATGTCTTAACCCGGAAGCAGGCGTGTACTCGATACTAGGGTTAGTGGTCGTGTGGGGTGACTCAGCCACCCAAATCCTTTTTTATGATTATTTTTAGTCTACGCGATAAAAATCGTAATTCCAGTGAATAATTTAATTAAGAGAAAGCATACTTATCTACTTTCAAGGACTTTTCAATTTTTCTTTGATAATTTGTGGAAAATCCAATAAAACTGAAATTAAATTATTTAAATGTGCATGACCTTAATGAAGGGCACAAATCACAGAAACTTTTCACTAATATTACAGGAATGTTATTAGCAGGCAAAACTGTCATATCTTCTTCAAATTATTGTAGTTTTACTCACCTTTGATGTTTGACAAACAGTATGTTGAACTTTTTCTTCCTTGTGTCTTTTTGACAAGGCGCAGTGTGTCTTGTAGTACACTTATGGCTTCATATTTTAGTTGATGAAATTATTTAGGATGTATTTGAAAACTTTCTTTCCTTTTCATGTTCATCGCTTTTCTCAAATTAAATTTTGCTATCATGAGTAATATACAATATTTCAGCAGGTTCTTCCCTTGCTTGATCAGGGGTGAAAAAGTGAATTAAGTCTTCCTTTTCTTCCTACAGCTAATATGTACAGTATTTCAATAATAATAGCAGTGAGGAATTTTTTTATCTTCCTAAAATTTTTTTGATTCTGTATCTGGATTATGTTTTTTCTCAGAAAGAGTCTACATTAGCTTTAAAAAGAAACGTAATAACAAAAATCTCTCATCGTGGGACTACAGCAGTTCAAACAAAATGTTTTTTTTATTTGGTTATAGGATCAAAGATTGAAACTTTTATTTTTGATGACGTAATATCACCAGATGATATATATATACAGATTATATCAGTATAGGCCGTGGGTAGCCTAGTGGTTAGAGCATCGGACTTCAGACCGGAAAGCCTGGGTTCGATACCCGATGCCACCAAATATCCTTCGAGTACACATGGAGTACGTATTCATTAAATCATTGGGTCCGAATGGGGTCACCATCTATTGTGTTGTACCGAGCAAAATCATACTGTCAACCTTCATGGGGCTCAAAGCTTAGGCTAACGACAGGCGTAAAATTCCAGCCCTTAGCCGCGATGAATTTCGTAGACCTTGATTTGATGTTACTGTCGATCAGGTGCATAAGCAACAACAACATATCAGTGTAAATGTGTATTTTTTGATTATGCCAGAAAGTATTTTTTTTTTTCTTCTTTCCTCTAATTTTTAAAATTTTTTTTTATTATGGTCTTTTTTTCCTCTCATTCTTATCACGGATTTTAACTAGGGCCTCCTTATATTCGCCTTATAGATCATATGGCATCTGCTTATGGTGATGTGATCATCGTGTATCAAACTTTTTTCATCGATACTGCATGTTTACTACTTTCCAGAATTTTATTTGAAATTTGTCAGTGATGAGTTGACTTAAAAAAAAATGAAAATCTTCTGTACAAGCATATAATATTTAATCGCACCACGATAGTTTTCTGCTGTAAAATTTCCCGCACAACTTAAAGAGTAACTGGCACAAAGAATATAAAATGCGCGTTTATACGCGTTTTATACGTGCTTGTAGACATGAGTACCGCCCGGACATATTGGACACATTATCCAAAGTTCTCTAGAATTTTTAATATCCAATCCAAATTTAACTAATATTTATAATACTTGTTGTATTAAATATGAAGAAGTTCTATGTGTAATTACAGAATTTTTTTTTTATATTTCATTACTAATTGAGACACATCTTTAAACGAATCTTAATTAGACAACATGTGAAAAGTCGGGCGTAGTGTTAAAAACGATACTGTAATATTTTGCATCCATCAGTTACATGAACTTTTCTTTACCAATGATATCCATAAACTCGTTGAAAATTTAATTGGACAGACAGATAACATTATCTCATCCTCGACTGGCACACTTCTGAAAAGGAATCTTCAAGAATACCTCGTATTCACTGAGAAGGAAGACGACTAAGGTTGCTACACGACTCAAATCAGTAGTAATTATCAGGGTTGCAGTATCGGTACAAGATCTTTTGTTGTAGTTGATTTTATTGTATCTTTTGTTGCACGTTGGATTCATAACTGGAGTCAATCAAGCTTGGGGGCCCTGCAGGCACTCGGGGCCCCTGTAGGCCGCCAGTTCTGCCAGCCACTTAATCCAACTCTGTATGTAAAGTTTCTTTTCTGACATACACTCAAAAGCCAAACATTATGACCACCTGTCAATAACGAGTTGGCCCACCTTTGGCACGCAACACAGCTTCAACCCACCTTGGCATGGATGCCACAAGTCCTTGTTAGATGGCCGGAGACAGATTGTACCAGATGTTTAAGCAACGGTCACGCAAATCCGAGATATTGCGAATTGGTGATCTTTGAACTCTGAGCAGCCGTCCCATGACATCCCAAATGTGTTCTATCGGATTGAGATCCGGTGAGTTAGGCGTCCTGGACATTAACTGGAATTCAGCATCATGTTCCTGGAACCACTCCAACACACTTTTAGCCTTGTGACACGGGGCGTTGTCCTGTTGGAACATTCCCTTTCCAGCTGGAAAAACAGAGGCCATGTAAGGGTGCCCCTGGTCCGCAATGATGTTCACAGATACCCTGTAGCATTCATGGTCTGCTCTACCACAACCACGAGTCCCAGAGACGCCCAAGAGAACGTCCCCCAAAGCATAATACCGCCACCACCAGCCTGTGTATGACCTACTGTACATTGAGGGAGCAACTGTTCGCCTGGAAGATGGCGTATCCTTACACGGCCATCGATGTGATGAATGACAAACCATGATTCATCTGACCAGGCAACTCTCTCCCACTGATCCATGGACAAGTTGCGATGTTTCCGGGCCCAACGCAGGCGCAGTTGGCGATGACGCTTGGTCAGCAAAGGACGCTTGGGACGCTTGGTGCGTAGCCCCATATCCAACAGTGTCCGCTGAACGGTGTGCTCTCTGGTACTATTTTACTTGGCCCTGCATTGTATTGGGCTGTGAGCTGAGTCACTGTCTGGCTCTGGTTTTGCTTCACCATCCATGCGAGACAATCTCTGACGACCTTTTTCTTCGAAAGCGTGGGGACGTCCAACACCATGTCTACTAATTCTGGTTTCACCGTCATTTATCCACTTTGCATAAGTAATAACAAGTGTAGATCGCGAAGAACCCACGAGTCGTGAAGTTTCGGAAATACTTGTTCCGAGCCTTCGAGCCATTACCAATCTGCCCTCTAACAAAATCGCTTAGATCCGCAACCTTTCCCATCACACACAGAAGTAAGGGAAAGAATTGTCGTAGTCTCTCACTACCCCTATGATTATTAACTCCCCTTTGCATATTATCTAAATTCGGGTATGTTGGATTCATAATTAACGACTACTTAATTAATAAACCAATATTATTTATTAAAAAAAATCTTTCTTATTATAGAAATACACAAATATTAATCAAACTTTAAGAACAACAAATTACAGCGGAGTGCGATAAGAATTCAGTTATGAACGACGGAACACTAACTGAAACTACGGAGAATAACGCATACAATCAAACTACACATTTATATCTAATTTATGAAAATAACAGACCTGATATCTTTTTAAGGCAGGATTCTTTAATACTTGATGGATCTAAAGAGCGGCTTCAATCCATGATATCTTCAGTTCCGTCCGAACCGAATTAATGAACCTTTTTCAATAATCTTCCTCCGGCGAACAAACTTCACTAGTTAAACTAATCTCTCAGAATCACCTTCTTAATCAACCTCGTAGTTATCCTCTATCAAACCACGTAGTCATCCTCCTCTCTTCATTTCATTTCTCCCTTTTATATCTTTTTCGAACTCGCTAAACCCGAAACTATCTTGTTTGCATAAGTCACACTTTTGGCTCTCGGCGGGGATTGGTTAAAATAAATACAATCTTAAAGGAATTGAGAGAAGGTTAGTGAAACGCGTAAGCACCCGTCACAGAATGATTCTTCAGACTCTCCAGCAGCAGTTAAATACCACTTCCACCTGATCACGTGCCTTCCATCTCATCCAGGCGAGTTCATTGTATAATGTAGGGGTGGTCATAATATTTTGGCTCTTGAGTGTATAGTTCTGATACGGTTAAGGTATTTTCCCCGTGTTTAATTTACAGAAATAATGATAGCCTTACATGATTTGCTCTTCACGTACTGTTGATAAAATATCATTTAATTTGCTTAAAAAAATAGTGAGGAATCAAGTGATATAATGAATTAATACTGAGAAAATTATCTGAAGAACATAAGGGATGAACAATATTAAAGATTTCTAAAGACGTATTTGACATGTACAAAGTTTTTAAATCGTGTACTTAAATAGAGAATCTATTCTGTTTCTTGATTTATTATTCCAGGATGAACAGCAAAGAAGATACTCGAGGGAAAATAATGATTTAGAGCAGCATATTTCTTTGTTGAAAAGGAAATTAGAAGATAAAATTTGTGTGTCGGATGATGAAAAGGTTTGTAACATGTACTTTTACAAATCGTCGTTTTACCCTTCAGAATTTAATATATTTTCCATTTTAATTCTTATGTAGTTTAATATAATTTATTCTTGGTAGGTTAAGCAACAAGTTGTGAACAAAACCTATTCTGAAGAAATTAGGCTCTTGAAAGAAGAATTAAGGAACGCAACTGTAAATCTGCATTTTTCTCCTCTATCTGCGTAATTCTATATCAGTTCTATCAATTTATCAATATATTTTTAAAAACTTGCAGCTATTTTCTTGTAAATTGTATATAAAATTGCACAATTAATATAATAATATAGTACAAAACTTATAACTAACTTAAGATAATACAAAGGTTTTTATAATGAATACCTTTTTCTTTAAACTTTTTTTTTGCATGATATATTGTTCATAAATATTAAATTGATTTACATGTATTATTTCAAAATGCATGAAATTTGATTAAATATGTTCCTCATTGTAAATAAATAATCATTTATATGGAAATTTCGCTTCCGATATTTAAACATATTTGCAAAACTTGCACTTTTTGACAACTGCCAAGGAACAGAGAATCTTTTCAGAGTATGCATTAAATGAAGAACTTCCGATTTCCACGGAAAGTTTTGTCTTTTTTTTTTCTCTTCTCAGCCTAAGGGGTATTTCGTCTGTAGAGTTTGCTTACAAGCAAGGAGAGAACATTCCAATGAATAAAGCTGAATGGATAGAGGTGAGACAATAATGACAGTTTAGTGAACAACTGCCGCAAAGTTTCTGAATGTCACTTCAAAAATGATTTCCACTGAGAAAAACTAAGAAAGCTCCAGAATGATTGTTTGTGATGAGATACCTATGGAATAGGCAAACACTTCTTTAAAGAACTCGCGGAGAGTTCAATGTTTGAGTCAGGAGTGATTCATTCACTCCAGGCGATAAATTAGTACTATTGAGGATTCATTTTTTGCGTAAATTATTTCCTATTAGAATGAAATTTATTGTATTTTCCAAACAACTCCAGAATAAAATTTCTATGTTCTCCGAAAGAGTTTCCTCGTTGATTGCGTTGATCTTTCCTATTTCGAAATCCGTTTAATTATGTAATAATATATAGTAAAGTATGCACTATTTAAGAATCAAAATTACACATATTTCGTTATATGTGAAACAAGATAAAGAAAAACAAGCATTGGAGAAATTTTAAAATCTTGAATAGATTTATTATTGTGTGTGTGTGTGTCGAAACAAGGAGAAATGTGAAATTCTTCAGTAATATATGCTAATGTGCGTATGACGTCTTATATTCAGTGAAAAGTTGAGAGCAGTTTTGAAGATTTTGTTCAGTTCCCCTCTCAAGGTAATTTTAAACTCAAGCGTGTCTGAAAAGGAATAAATGTATTAAATGCATTTTATACGAATATTTGTCGTCTGAGGATTAAAAGAGAGCATCATAAATGGATCTAGATTTTTTAAAATTGTCGCTGCTTCAACAGCGATGTTCTATAAGTGTATCTCCGGTAGTGGACAGTTGTGTGTATAACATGACAGAGAGAAGAGCGTCAGATGCAAGTTTGAGTAGAGTTTGTGAGGTGATATGGGGTGTGAGACATGGTTAGTTGTAAATAAAATTATTTGTTATTATAGAGTGAAAGTTTTACTGTACACTGCTGGCCACCGTAAATGCAACACCAAGAAAGACAAGAGATAGCACGACAAAACTTATTTTGTACATAACTTGTTGACCAAGTATCAAATGATTAAATGTATTGACTTCTGTGAAGTGTGGTTCCTGCCAGAATCAGTAGCCAGAGTAGCTGCCATTGTTGGAGATCACCACTGCCACACGCCTCGGCATTGATTCAAAGAGACTTGGGATGTGTTCTTGGGGTACAGCAGACCAAGAAGCTTCCACGCGTTGCCAAAGTTTATCTGGTGTAGCAACTAGTGGTGTAATCTGGGTCAATCGTTAAGCAACCATGGACCACATGTTTTCTATCGGTGAAAGATCCGGAGAGCGAGCCAGCCAGGGAAGCAATTCAATCTGGTGATTGACGAAGAACGTTTGGACAATGCGTGCCACGAGTGGTCACGCATTATCCTGTTGAAATATGGCTGTGGCCAAGCCCTGAAGGTAAGGAAGGGCAACTGGCTCCAACACCTCGGAAATGTAGCACCCTCTCTCCAGACTCGAATCGTGGTGTTGCAGACAAATGCGTGACTCGTCAGTAAAGACAACTTTATTCCATTCTGCCGCCCACATCCTTCTTTCATCGCACCATTGGCGGCGGAGACGTCTGTGGTTCTGCGTCAAGGGTAGACCAAGCAATGGACGCCTTGCGGACAGACCACTCTGCTGTAAACGGCGTCGAATGGTACGCGCAGACACTGAATGATGCGTTATAGACTCAATGTGCTGTGCTATGGTTCGTGATGTGACTGAGTGATCCGTCACTGCCATGCGCACAATTTGCCTGTCCTCCCGTGAAGTGATGCACTGAGGTGGATGCGGTCGACCACGTCGGTCCGACTTACCCTCCTGCATCCAACGGTCACATATCCGCATTACAATAGTTTGGTTTCGTCCAACACGACTACCGATTTCCCTGAAAGATAATCGACAATCTCGGTAGGCCACTATCCTTCCTATGTCGAACTCGGATACTTGATCAAAAGCTGATCGCTGTTTTCTACGAGACATAACTGATCGTTTTTTGAAGAAACCACAAGAAAAACACAATTGCCTAACTCTAAATCGTCGAAATCTCCAAGCCTTAAGTAGCGCTTTGAGGTGTCGCCACATGCGAGCGTGATGTGTGTCTGCGCTGAAATTCTAATTATTTGTATATCTCACCTCCACTAATGCGTATTGTAAATTTCATGTTATTTGCGTGCTTCCTTCAGGGTGTTGCATTTACGGTGGCCAGCAGTGTAGTTAGTAGCGTTGTCAGTACAATATCCAAAGGATAATTTCAAGTGGGTACCTGGCCTAAATCTTATAAATTATCCAGTTAATGTTTGCCAATCTGATTTGATTCTCTTAAACGTGATGACAAAAATAGTTAATTTAAAATTAGAACTGTGGAAGATAAATGAAATAATGCTAAACAAAATTACAGAAAAATTAACTATGACAATTTAACCATACATCTTTTTCATAAATTCAACATAAATGAAGTAATGTGCATTGAGCTTTTTTTTCTTTCAACACAAAATGAAACGAAAAAAAAAAAAAAAAACACAACAGAATACACATTTGCAGTATTTAAATAACTTAACATTTTTTTAAAAAATAAGATCAAAACATAATGTATGCTAATGTATCTGTTTCAATTATTCTGATAAAGTTATAAATCATAGGCTTGGAACATAAAAGTCTGCCTCTTCGATTCTCCATGCAATTGGACTAAATCAGCTTACACCGCTCGCTAATATGCAGTCTACGAAATGTATTCAAGATCCCTCTTCTAGTGTCTTGCTCACTTCATCCTTCCCCTGTGTGGACATTCTCCAAACAAAAATGAAAGTCCCTTTGCACCACGCCAAAGGCAGACACGATTCAACGGAATTGCAAAACAATATTTCTGAAATGCTACTGATTTTGTATCAGATATGAAGTGGTATTTTCTTTTATTGTGCCCATCCACTATTTTAATATCCCTTTGCGAAAATGATAATTTTCATCGACATTCTAGTATTGATAAACACAGTTCACTTCATTTTCGTTAAGGGATGCGCAAAGGGTGTGTTCCTCTTTTTCTCAGACATGAGTATACTTTCTAAGATAAGTTCTATCCTAGGCTGCCGTTTTGAATCTTATCTTAACATTTGAACAGGGGTGCAATGAAAAGTGTTATCATGTGAACATATAACTTGAGTTCCAATTTATCTTAATTTGAGACATTCATCAAATTGATCCCCCATGTTCGTAATAACTACCAGATTATGTTTTATGAATATAGTGCTCTCAATATTTGCTGCTAGAAATTAAATTTGCAGCTTTTTCTTCAAAAGATAACAAATTTCTATCTCAAGTACTTTTTTTTGAAATTCTGTCTAAATAAACAGCCGTTTGAGTCTAATATAACAGGGCATGACATATAATAATTTTTCATAATTTATTCAAGATTTCTCGAGCATGTTTTCAAAAGTTAATTCTGTTCCTCAAATGATGTCAAATGATGCTAAATGTTATAGTAGAGTATTTATATCTCTCGTACCGAGAGGATTTTTCAAAAATAAATTACTTCTTTTCCTACTCCCGAATTTAGTGTGAAAAATTGGCATTTGTTAAGCGTATACAAGAACTAGAAGGGCAGCTGAATTTGCACAACAGATTCCAGGAGACCATAGTTGGTCAGATTACTGAAATTAGGAAGCGCATCAAATCAATAAGTGAAGAGTTCCAAGAACTGACGAACACCCAAACGAAAACATTGGGCAACGGTAAGTTATATTTAGGTCTAAGCAGAAACGAGAATATTTGAAAGTAAATTAATGGATTGTGTCGTAAATACATATAATCAAGAGTTCACAATCAAGCATTGAATTTGTATTCGAAGCTTTTGCATAAACATTTTAGCTATAGTTTTAAAAGTAGATTTTTCCAAAAATATCAAAAAATAAAAAAAAAAAATATTGTTCTGAAATACAACAGTTAAAAATATTCTTTATTGATACATCAGATATTAATTGGATCTGCATGAACAGGCTATTGAAAAATTATTTTATTCACAATTTCGAATATATTTTTATTCCATATTTAAAGTAATAAAATTTATTTAATATATTAGTGTATATATATAATTAATAGGGTTGGCACGCGCGTGTTTTTGCCGAAGGTGTAAAGAACCCATGGAAAAATCCGATAAAAACCATTCTGGAAAAAATGCATTTTGATACTTTTTGCCAAAGTGGCAAAAATAGATATGTTTTATTTACGGGAATGTAAAACCATTTTATTTTTTACAAATTTTAACTCTAGTAATATATTTTTAATGTTTTTAAACTTACTTAGAATAATATTCTATACTTTATTGAAACAGTAATCTAAATGCAATTAAATTTGTATGCTTTTTTAGTTGTTGTTGCTTATGCCACCTGTATGACGTAGTCAGATCGAGGCCCACGAAATTCATCATGGTAACGGGCTAGAAATACGTCTGTCATTAGCCTAAGCTTTGAACCCATGAAGGTGACAGCACGATTTTGCTCACGATAGATGGCGACACCATTCAGACCCACAGATTTAACGAGCACGCGCTCCGTTTGTACTCGGCGAGTATTTGATGGCATCGGGCATCGAACCCAGGCCTTCCGGACCGGCGTCCGATGCTCTAACCACTAGGCTACCCACGGCCCTATGCTTTTTTAGATAATATTATGAATGCAGAACACGAGAAAGGGAAGAGTAAATAACAGTAAAGTTACTCACTGGCTTCGATTTAAGCTATTAAACAACAGTCGTAACGTTCAAACTAATTCTTATGTTTCACTTAGTTTTCACAGAGAAGTAATACAAATTTTGCTATGCTATCAGAACAATAGAAACTTGAAGAAATGCAAACTTAGTATGCAATATAAATATGAAAAAAACATAAAGTAACCCAATATTAAACTATAACTTTAATAATGAAAACAATTATACATAAAATAGTTAAATTCATCGAATTCAATTGCATTTTCTACATCAGAACACATTTTTTTTGTTTTTTCACCATTCATAACGAAAAATCAGTTTTGAAACATTATCTATTCCCCATCTATTTCGAGTTTTTGAATGTACAAATGAAAAGTTAGAGAATACTCTTTCTATTACAGCATAACTTGATGGGCATGTTTGGAGATGTGCAACTAACTTGCAAAAGTTTTTAGAACTGTCGCATGCTTTGTGACTGATCTATACTCATCCTTTCACTAACCCTCTTGGAAAATCTTTGGGGCCATGAAAAATATCAACCTTCTCTTAAGAAGAAGACGTGATATGCAAATTAAGTTTATTATATATAGTTCTGGTTCGCTTGCTAGAGAGTTAGAAAGTTAACTAAAGGTGACAAAGTGAGATATAAGAAGAAATACGGGGGAAGGTTAGAAAGTCCGTGTGAGAGAATAAAGACAGGAAAGTGATATTTATAGAAATATATGAATGTTTAAACCTTATTAGGTAAATTCGACTGCCTACAATTTAGGTATCAGTCACCTTCGTAATACGTTTGATATTTAAATTACTAAAGATGTTTAAGTGGAAATTAGCAAAGTAAAGCAACATTAAGATAGAAGATTGATTAATACAAAGTTGCTAATTGGTTAGATGTATTCTCCAAAAATGCGACCTTCTTCCCCTAACTATGTTGACTAATCAGAAACATTTTATTGTGATTCATTATATTTTTTTTAAGGTGATTTAAACGCTGAATAAATAATGTGAAATTATCATGTCGAATCATCCTTCACTTCCTCCTACACCTTTAGCTGGGTCTCAGGGTAGATGGGAAGGGGGGAGGGTATTACAACTTTTGCTATACTTCTCCACTATTTATTTGCATCAATAGTTTTAATCATTTGATCTTTAAAAATGTATCTGGAAATTTTTTTCTTTTATTTCAAAGTTTAAAGCATACGATAGAAACAACGGGTTTAGTTTTCGTAAGAATTTTTTGGCCCTTTCTTTATGTTCATAATTAAGATTTTCTCCTCTATACTTAGGATGATAAATAAATACACAAGAATATTCCAATTCATAATTACTTACTCAAACCTTTTTTTAGACACAGCAACCTTTTTTGCAACTCATTATAATTAAACAACTCGCACCAGACATGACAAGCACCAGCAACAGTTGCAGACTCACTCTCTAGAGGATTTAAAGTACTTGCTACTGGCTTTAATAGTCTAATAAGGTCTTACTTGTTGATAAAGGTTAAAATCCCGTATACGAGCTACAATATTTCGATCCATCTCCTCATAATGCTCATTTGTAGTTTTTATACATGATGTGTGATTTCGAATAAATGTCTCTTGAGAAGTCAGCTGACCACCCAACCTAATACATCCAAGTAATTGAAGTGAAACACATTTACTGCATTCCTTCAACCTTGCTACAGGAGTGTGGTGATTTCGGAAATACTTGTGAATATCTACTACGTGTTTCCTAATGCTTGAAGGTGCTATATCTTGTACCAAAAGGTTTAGCCAATGAGTTCCACAACCATATGTTATCAGAGTTGAATTCTCAAATTTTTGTTCCAACTCACACGTCTCCTTTTCTCCATATTCTTAGCATTATTAGTAACAATGCTTGTCAGTCCTATTTTTCTGAAGTTATTTGAATAATGTCACTGCATTTTTTATATAAAAATTCCGCTGACTTTTTTGTATTCTAGTGTTTTTAACATCTATAATATATGGCTCTTCATTAACTTGAATACAAGATGCCATTATCAGCTCATTATAGATATTGCTCCATCCATCATTAACAAGGGTACCTTCTTTCTCTTTTTAAGTTTTTACAAACTATATAATCCATCTATTTCATTGTAAACAGCATCTAAAAGGGTTTTCCAGTTACTTGTGTGAATGGGGCGTAAGACTTGGCCTCAGAATATGGATCAAATTTTTAAATGATTCGCTTTCACAACAGCAAAAGGAATGTTGCAGGCATAAAACATCTTTGCAAGAGCCAAACAATCATCATTTTGTCTTTATCTGGGGTTTTTGAAATATTTTTTTTAATATTATTTTTTAAAGATTGAATTTTAACTGGAGGCTGATCTACTTCTTCACCCATCATTGAATGAGAGCATTGAATTTCTTCCACACATTCACTTGAAGATTTTTTTTGCACATTTAGAAACATGTGCTTTCATCCTAACTATTTTGTTACTTTGCATATGCCCTTATTTTTTGCACTTAGCAACAATTTTACCATTCACAGATAATCTATGAAAAGAATCCCAAACAGAGTCTAGGTTTCTACCTCCTTTATACATTATTTTAAGAAAATATTTTTCTCAGACTGGAAGTCCAGAAACAGAAGAGACCTTAAAAAACAAAATGTCTAATATGTTGCATTTCAGTTTACCTTGAAGCAGAATTCAGCAAAAATATATGCACCTATTTCTTTCTAGTTCCTGATTAGTCAATATTCTGTACAGTGTACCTGTTCAGAATAAACCTGTTCCCCTTAAGTATATAACAGTTGAGAGGGAGTAACAGGGAATTGGTGATAAACATTGTAAAGAACAAGGAGAAAAATATTTTATGAAACAATTTACTCTAATTTCCAATTATCAAATTATATTTAAGTGTACAGTCTGCATGATGAGAATGGGAAAATGGTGAGAATATCACCTAAAAAGTTAATTTGCTGTATAATTGAAACCTATATTTGCTATAGTAATTTTTTTAATATAGTTAGTACTTGTTATTGTGTCTTGAATGTACAAACTGTAGGTTTATATAAGCGACGTTTTTATTATATATATATATATACATATATTATTGTTAAAGACAAGATTACTGCATTAAATTGATAAAGTAAAACAACAGTTTTCATCCCATCATGTACAGTTTTTTTACTAAATAGACTATGTTTATACTTATATTTTGATTGCTTTCATCAATGAAAATTATTTTAAATTGTTTTAAATATGAAATTAATATTATAATAAAATATTTATATAATTAATATTCTGATTTAAGTCTGAAATGTATTATGTACAAATTTATATTGTTTTTAAATCCAGTCAATTTTCCTAGCTTTTACCATTTTTGCCGCGATTTGTACAAGGTTTTCTTCAGTTTTTACTCTGGTAAATACACCATTTTGCCGGAAAAATGACCAACCCTAATAATCAATAAGAAGTACTCCAAAATTTAATATATTGGCACAATTCTAACAATACTAAACAATCGGCAAGGAAATAAAAGAACAACGTAGAATGCCCTCATTAATCGAATAGCAAAATTGCAGATTAAATAGAGATTTAGTGCATTAACTCATTTTTGTACTTGTCCAAATTACTAGTATAAGATAAAATAAGAAAAGGAAAAACAGTTAAAAAATTTTAATGGCTAAAATTGTTCTAAAAAATATTAAGTCCCATAATTCTATAGTACCTAGAAATAACCTATTTATTTACATAGTTATATAATTGAAAACTATTTTTTTTTCTGGAGCACTCTTAAACTATAAAATTGTTCTATACTGATAATTGTATTTTTTTTTAATAAGAACTTCTGTTTTCTTATAAAAATAGTTTCAGAAGCAAAGAAGTATTTGACAAATACTGACTTGCGAATTGGGCATGTGAAAAAAATAATTTCTATCACAGAAAGAAGAAATGAAGAGTTAAAGAAAGAATTAGTAATGGTGAAGTTGGTATCATTTTATTTGTTTAATTCATATATATACATTCATAATAATTCATATATATAATAATACACTACTCACAATTCACTTAAAAATTTGATTGCATGTCTGCTTAAAAACGTCAAACAAGATATTTTGCGTTTAAGATCGTCGTTTTTTCTTTAAGTTGACGATTCAACCAAGTTAATTGATAAATGTTTACTTCGATTTTAAGCACTAGTAGAAATTTTTACCTTTGATTTTGAATATGATGAGTTAATAGGATAAAAAAAAATTACATTTTGAAATAGAAAGTACTAAGAGAAAAACTGGAAACAGATTGAAGCTTTTATAATTCCAGTCTATTCCTCTATTTGTAGTATTGAAATTGAATTTGGTTGAGAAATTTTTCAATATAAGTTTACTTTCAAATGTGCATCCTTTTTCTATTTGAAATTTATGTAAGGAATCCGTTGATGAGAAAAGAAGCACATTGTATAGATAAATTTTAACTGAAATAATAACATTTTTATTCCATTCCTTGGTGGTTATCCTTTAATCTCATATTCCTACGCAGATAATATTTACTAACATTTAGATTTTTATCTTTAAGAGCACGTGTTTAATTTTTTTTGATTCCATCATAACTATTCTTTAGAAAAGTGTAATTTTCTTTCCCGAGGTCTGAATTTACTGTGCTCAAAAACTCATCTTTACCCACACAACAGAAAACACAAAATAATGATGAGCTTAAAAAGGTAATCATATAATTCGTTGATAAAATTATTTTCTAAATTTATGTGTCTTTATTATTATTTAACTATCTTCATACCAAAATTTTTTTTTCCCACTCCATTAAATAAAACCTCAAGCGGTTTGAATAAGTATGTGTACTCAATAAAACTGTATTTTACAAAACTTAAAAATAATGTGCACGTTGAATTGGGCAATTTTTGTTTTAATAACGGTTTTATTCTGACGAGCTTTTATCTCTAACTCTTACAACATCGGAATTTTTGATAAGTATAAAAATTATTTGTGGCGACCATTTTTAAAATTCACCAAAAGAGATCCCCCCCCCTCCCAAAAAAACTCTCTAATTTCCCCTTAATATTTTTTTTTACTTCAACACTTTCTTAAATACTTAACTTTCTTTTAATATTTTTATAAACCAATAAAATAAGGTTGGAGGTTACCGGGAGTTAAATACAATGCTTCTATCACATTTTGTAATACACATTTTTAAACATCTCGTCTTTTGTTATTCAGCATATATATATACAGTCGACTCTCGTTAATTCAAACCTTCGATAATGCGCCTTCTCGCTAATTCGAAGTATATGCTCAGCCCCTGGAAAAACTCTTGTTATTTCGAACTAAAAGAATACGTTTTTGTACACTCAATATTTCGAAGTAAAATCTGTGGTCGGCCAGAATACAGCACGCGATAATTCGAAGAAATCTAATAAAACTCTCTACAATTCAAAAACTCACTATCATGTAGAGTCCTGTAGCAAACTGGTTGGAGCTTACATGCTTTGAGTTGTATTGTTTCTGCTCGTCTCCCCTGTAACGTAGTCTCTTTGATGACCATCGGAGTTGACTCCGATAACTCTAGACAGAAACTAAAGTGTCATCAAACAAACTACGCAACTTTTCCCTTCAAAATCATGTTGATGCGGACGTTTTTCAAGCTTCATTTAGATTGAATGCCCTAAAAGAAACAAACAACAAAAAAAGATAACAGATTTTTTCGTTTAAAAATTAATTATGTACGGTGAGTTTTTTTAACAGTTGTTTTTAATACATAAATGTATTATTTTAAAACAGGACTTTTAACTTCTGTCGAATATTTATACTGTATATAATATGTACTTTTTAAAAATACTTTAAAATAATTTTATACATATGTACAAGTGTTGTTTTCTTTCGCAGTTTCAAATTTAAATGCGTTTAAAAAAATTTTCTCTTCGTGTATTTTGGAAGTTTTTTCTACCTTCTTGATAATCCAAACTCTTGGTAATTCGAAGTTTTTCCCTGGTCCCTTCAACTTCGAATTATCGAGAGTCGACTGTATTTTTTTTCCACTGGCGCAACAATCCATAGAGGACCAAGGCTTACTGTGTCTATCTCAGTTTTCATGACCTTGGGCACTGAGGTGCATGAGCAGTTGTTCCGGTCAGATGGCCAAGTTGACGCAAAGTCCCCAGTGTTTAGTTCCCAAGGTAACTTATCAACCCACTGAAGAGATGATGGGCTGGGTTGACCTCGTCTAGCATGGGGTTTGAACACAGGATTTGTGGAGTAGAAGCGCAATACGCTACCATTCAATCACTAGACTTCATTTAGTATATATTTATCACATATTAAGGACATGTATATGTTGTTTAATTGAACCTTAGTTCATTATAAGAGAGGTGATCTCAGAAATTTTAACCAAATAATTTAAAATTATTTGATAGTATTTTAAATGTGAAAACGTATTCAAATTAATATTTTTTTCGTTCATTCATTATACGTGGGAATTAAACGAGAACTCTAATTTATTTCTCTGCACAAAGTTGAAAAACATTTAATTTTACTGCACACAAAATTTGCCTAAAACTTTTTATATCTCCTTTTACTGTTGTTTTATTTTACTTCAATTTATCTTGATATATTAATCAAATATTGATCACATTTATGCATTAATGAAGAATATGTGAGTAAATTTTTTGATAATTTATTATTTCACCAATTTCATATTCATAGTATCGTTTTGTTTCAGATGGAAGAAAGAAATCTCGAATTGGAAAATTTACTTCTTCTATCGCGAAAAGAAAATGAGGTAAAATTTTTATATAAGGAATAATTTACTAATCTTATCAATAAAATCGGAAAATTCAGAGATTGATTTGAGCACAGCAAACCGATAATAAAGAGCTATGTGTCATTATATTCTACTAATTTTTTTCAAAAAAAGACTAATCCCTCAATCACTTATACAATTGAGATAGTACCACAAGAGACGAAATTAATTCGCAAAATTAGAATAATGCGGATAAAAGAAAGTTATGAATCTAAAAATGTAAATATGTCCGCATTTTTGTAGGCTTATAAGTCTACTAAAAGGCGATTATAATTTACAGAAAAGACTGCGCTTTTTAAAATATCATTATCTGGAACTTATGATACTACATTTAATGATTTAACTTTTTGACGAATTTTATAGTCATTTCCATCCCAGAATCTTAAATTATTCTAAGATGTATATAAAACTTAACATTTAAAGAAAGATAAAATTTTTAAAAAATAAGTGTTGACATATATTTATATCAATTTGAAAAATTTCTAGCGGGTAGGTAATATTTTAACATAAATTTAGAATGTTAATACTTCACATTCAAAATTTAAATAAAATAATTTTTTAGAGAGGATCACACTCACATCTTTTTTTTGTGATAGGTAATGGCAAATTAAGACTAGATTGAGATCTCAGATGTATAAAATTTGGGAGTCCCCTTCCCTTTGAAAAAAAATTAACATTGATGACGTAAGTCTCACACACACACACAATAGTCTTTTATTCATATAAAAACACAGCATATCAATAATGTTTAGAATCTAGTTAAAAATCTAAATTTTCTAGGGGGTATACATGTGAAATGTAAAAATATTCTCCTAGACATTAAATAATCCAAAAGTTTACTGCAAAGGTGAAAAGAACATTCACGAATATTTTGGCATTTGAATAATAAACTCCGTGATAAATGTTAGCTGTTCGCAAAAAGTGAAAACCGTTTTTTGATACGAATGTATGTATTTTTAATAGGTAATAATATACAATTTCCTACTATTAAATGAAAGGAAAAAAAAGTTTCGCTATTGCAACGAAAACAATATGTTGTGTGTCATATTAGGAAGAAATTTTATTAAAAAAAAAAAAGAGGCCGCACATTTGGGAATTGTTGACTCGCTCAAGAAGGTTGATTTTTGTTTAGATAGAGGTACAAGTTCAGAGAGTTGGTGGTCATATAGAACATTTTTAAAGGCCATAGAAAGCAATTTGTATCTTTATTTTATGAGCATGTTCTATGTTAGATCGTAAGCATACAGCAAAGTTTTTTCAAAAATTTTCTAGCAAAATTATGTGCAGTTTCTATAAAACACAGCTGATAAAGAAATAGTTCCATTATTTTTAACACAGAACTATATATTATTATCATTCTATGTTTCACTTAATTTTTAATTCGTAAAAAAATAAATTTGCTGTACATAGTTCAGCAATGCATAAAAAGTCACGCTTGTATTATTTTAGATTGGAGCAGGAATATGTTTTAAAATAAATTTTTCTTAAAATTAAACAAAATTGAGGGAAAATGCTATTTATTCATTTTCATTAACTTCTACAGTTTTGCGAATTTTGGTACAAAAATTAAAAACGCTTTTTAAATTTTCAATAAGACTACAAAGATGTGTTGACAAAACAACATTTTTTAAAAATAATTTCACTTTTGATAAAGTAAGAATTAACATCTTTAAATAAATAAACTGATCGATAGTATAATTCGACTATTTTAAAAAAGAAATGTAAATGCAGCGTAAATAACAGACGTCATCTAGCCAAGACCTCAAACTGAAACCATCGATTGGGGGGCATTAGTTACAACAGAAAATTTCTCGCATTAAGAGTAAAGAACTGTTAATTATTAGTATGAAGAAATTTGAGTTTTTACACTTTATTTTCTTTATCTCATTGAATAAAATAATTTAATTTGACATTAATTCATAAAAAAATCTTTAGTTTATCTTGAATAAACGTTTGTATATAAAATTCGTTTAAAACTATTCATAAATTTATACTATTTTCATGACCAATTTATATATATTTAATTACACTAGTTCGAATACGGAAAATTCAGCCTTTTAATTAGTGCAATAAAGCCAACTTAATTGTAGCTTATGTATTGTGTATTAAGTGCTGTTTAATTCATTCTTTTTATATTTTTAGAAAACACTGAATAACTTGTCGGAATCAAACAAACTATTGTGTGAATTTATGGATAAATACGCAGATGCGCAAGAAGTCGAAAAGTCTTTAAATACTGAAATTAAGCATTATAAAAAGGAAATGAAGACATGGGACCTTAGAGAGGAAGAACGGAAGAATAGTTTAATGAAATATCAAGGAAATTTTAACACTATTAAAGTGAATGAATAATTTTTTAAAAATCATTTTTAATTTATATGTTTTAAGCTGCATAAATCAATGAAATAATCATTATTTACATTCCTTAAATTTATTCTTATCCATATATGTCTACGAAGAATTTGAGGAGGATAAATACTAGCAAAATGTTAAAAAATAGCATTTGATTTAAACCACTTTACTTTTGGATGCAATTTCTGAACTTATATAGTCTTAGAACCCCTCATGTGTGAACCTTCTTCTCAATTAATGTCTTCCTAGAATTTACTATATGCTGTTTGCTAAGAATTTCTAATGACAAGTACGGAATTCCCGCTTCACTTCTATAAGACACCGATAGAAGTTCAGAGAGTGGGCCCCATGTCTCGCAAGTATTATACTCAACAAGAGCCTTAAGCGGATGCCTTGTATAAAATTACTCGTAGACATATTTTTTAAATACATACACATAAAGTAAATTGGAATTTAACTCATATTTTTACATAATCACAGGTTTATAAGAACACTCAGTTACACAGCAAATGTAAATAATAAAAAATGAAAACTTAAAAAATAAAATTTAAAAGAATTTTATGAAGTAAATTTAAGAGTTTGGTTTTATTGATACATTTTTTCAGATGTTCATTCTGTAATAAAACAATAGAAATATTTAATGTTAATTGAGACTTATTCATTCAATATACTCACCGTTTGATTATAGGAGCAAACCCTGATGAATTTCATAAGTACAGAAACACAAACTTCGTGCGATTGCTTGGAAGAAACTTGTTCCGAAAGTAATTCCATTGCACGAAATCTTCATGCGAACAAAGAAGAAAATTCTATCACGCAGAACACAATCAATACCATTATTTCGAAAGAGAAAGATTCGATTTCCATAAACAAAAGCAACGAGATGGAAGAAACTTCGAATACCTTTTTGGTATTTACAGACGATGAAATCATGACGTTCAGAACAACTATGAAACGAAAACTGAATTTGATGGATGAAGATGAAGTAGTGACGGCACCGTCTAAGAAACCTTTCATTGGAGCAGAGAACGGCAATTGGGCATTCGAACATCGTACCATCGAGCCACTCGGCGATGATGACAAATCCATTCCATCTTCTTTCAATAGTGTGGACGATGGTGAACAGCAGTCGCAACAGAAACACGTGAGCAAGGTACTTTTAAAATCTGCAAATGTCTTGATCGTTATGGAGAACGATAAATGTAATCGAGACGGAGAAGTTGAAGCGAACGATTTAGTAAACGTGCAGATGAATTTGAAGGATCTGAAAGTTTGCGACGTTCACCACGAAAAGCGAGATTAAATGGAGGCATATGTGAAAAATAATCAGAAAATTATGTTACACTGCATTCAAGAGATTAAAACAAGGTAATTGTTGACACTTCTTTTTTGGAATACTTTATTCTATAAATTACTTGTTCATTCTTTTCTGAAGACCCTTAAGAGACATGCACGTCTTAGAGTTACTGATATTGTAACAGTGATTTCAACACAAAAACCATAATCACTCATTGAAAACTTGAAATACTTCTCTTAATATTTCAGACATAATACTACACAATTGACACTTATGAAGGCACATAGTTCAATACTTTTTCTACAACAAAATGGATCTAGTTTAATGGCTGGCTAATTAAAGCTAAACGCTTTGTTTCAGCAAATGTGATCTTTTTAGAAACTGCTAATGAATTTTATGGGGCGATTTAGATAGATATATTGTAAGATGAGAGTCACAGAAAATCAGGAGTACATTAAATACAAACAAAAGGAGCATAAAACTGCATTGCAATAACATTCTATAATGAAAAAAGATATGTCTATCCAAAAATATATTAATTCTTAGCAAAATCTTAACTAAACTCTTCATAAATGTTATTTGTCAATTACTTTTTAAAGTCATTCCTAATATTGCACATTCTAATGAAGTAAAGTAGAACTGGGATACCCAATATACGAGTATATAAAAGAAACCAATATTAAACTTTTTAAAATTTTATTTTTATAATCAATTTAAGAAAATTTTGTATTAAAAAAAGCCTGTGATAACGGGATACTCATATTCTAGCTTTATCAAATACATAAAATTTTTTTTGTCTATAGTTTAATCTCGGAAAGTAATTATAATCCCGCTACGGAATTGTGAAGACAGGCCTTTAGTACCCTATATTTGTACAGGTTTTATACGAAAGGATAATATAGTGCATTACTTGCCTTTTACACATGATTTGTATTTCACGTCGACCAGCAAGTATCAAGTAGATGTCTGTATTTTAAACATGTAACACGGTCAAAATAAAAAAAATACAATGGAATGCATAAAATTTCCGTACTAATGCTTAAGAAATTCAAATATAGTTTTAATAAATTTACCTTTATTTTTATCTTTCAAGGAAGTAATTTTAGTAACATTAATTTATAGAATTTATACATTTAACGCATAGAATTTTCTCTTTTTGGACTAAGGAATCCCTGGAGAAATTATTCGGTTAACTTTCTGTGACCGTAATAGCCCGGTAATCAAAAGCCCGGACTTGGTAGCAGGCATGCCATGATTTCAAGCCCAATACCGCTGAAGACCTGGGGGGCGATGCATGCTAAATATGTCGAGGCTCAAACATCCTCCCGTTGGTGTGATGGGGAAGTTAGGAGCTCAGGTATATTCTCATCACTCGACCGTGGTTCAAAATTACGAGATCCGTCAGCAATAGACCTCTCGTGTAGCTTTATAGTACAACGTAAATATAACTCTTACTCTAACTTGGTTAATTTTCTAGTGAGCATCCAAATATTCCCCAAAAATCTAAGAAATACATTTTATAGCAAAACTTCGACTTATGCGTCACTTGATTTAACTTAAATTTACAACGCGTAATTTCTCGCTGTGTTCTATTCCGGTCGCAAATGCTCGGTTCTGGTTGAGTTGCTTTCCCTCAATTGAAGTTTTACTTGCTTGAACAAGACGAGATTTTCCTTATCTATTTATTTTAGACTTATTAGACATGAAAACAAACTATGCAAATGATGTTGGGCAGATAAAGTAGGATAGATATAGTTACATTCTATGTTGCATCCGAAAGAAAAAGACAGTCTTTCTCTCTAAGTAGAGATATTTTGGATAGCAGTGCTTCTCGATACGATGAAATATAAAATTTCTAATTTAAATTAAAACACACACATTTTACTATCAATCTATGGATACTCACACCTTTTTGAAGTTAACTTCTTTTGGCACGGTAGGGGAAAATTTTCGTTACGCGATTAATGTAAGGTAGGGATGTATTTGTATATACTTTTACCGCGTATTCACATGATACACGCATGATTTTTTTTCAATTTATGTTACGCTTCTTGATCTTACCTATTACGTCACTTTAGGAAATGATCCAGTATTTCTATTATTCTATGAAACGTACCCTGAATTTGTGAGGCATATTATTGCAAACTTTAACTTGAGGGAATTAAAAGGAGGTGAAGAAGACATCCGAAAGCTAGTGAACTAAATGAAATGCAAATAACAAACAGAGAGTTAATTTTGTTTAAAACTATATCCATATTCAAGGATTCAAAGTATCATTGAATATCGTTATCTTCTACACAATGGTTAAACTGAAACGAATTTATATCCTCCTTGATTTATAATATGAATGAGGGAGTGAATATTAACGTCGCACTATTCATCTAATCGAGCGATTTTGGCGACGGATCTCGTCATTGACGAGGAAAACACCTGAACTGGCACTCCCTTCTCCTAATTTCCACACCAACAGGAGGATATTTGAACCTCGACATATTTAACGTGCATCGGCCCCCTCTACACGATGGGTCTGTTAAAATCTTTCGCTAAATCTGTTTTGTCGACTGTGATGCAACTTGGAAAATGGGGTGCCAGTTCATGTATCATCTTCGACACTTGAACCCACAGAATTACTAAATTCGTTGCCAATAGTCTTCTTGTTGCTTCTAAGCGGGAAGTTATAATATTATCAAGCAATGCACTCGACTGTTTTAGAAAAGAATCTAAGAAGAAAAACTAGAAGAGAGATATATGCTGCCCATAGAAAATTGTTAGCAATTGGCTTACTATTTGAAAAATGAATGCAGGCTCATTTGATTGAAATAAAATTCATAAAATAAAATCTGCTAAATTACATAAAAAAGAAATTGTGTAAGGCTTGTCTCTTATCATAATCCTTCTGATACAAACTCAGTATTAACATTTTTGTGATCAAGGCATCTGTTTATTGCAGTTTCATTTACTATCGCACACGAAAATTCACGTCTTTTTTAAACTTTCACTCTTGATCAATGCAACTACTCTGTGATTCACCCGTTATTATTAAGTTCTTTAATATCTCATTTGGATTAGCAAACAGTAATATGCAGCTCAGGGCTTTCTTTCAAATAAATAAAACAACACGGGATACAAGGAGCATCTCGCAAATTAATTAAATTGCAACAGGGCTTAATTTAGAAAACGTATACAAAAGCATATTTTCTTTCCATAACAGATTAAAATATGGAACTCAAAACCAAAATTAAAAACTTCTCAAGATAAAACATTTTATTTTTCAATTTTTGAAAACATAAACAAAATGCGTAGTTGAATATGAGAACATACGATATTGCTTTCTAGGAGAAAGCCTAATTACATCGTATTAATTGTTAAAATCAATTTTGAGAGAGCTTTGTTTGTTTTTAGAGCGTATAACTGGAATAACAATAAAAAAAAAACCCTTAAAAACTAGATTTCAGATTAAACGTCGTGTGCCATTTTGCTTACAATCTTTATCTGTGAGCTTAAAAATTTTAATGTTACTTGAAAAGGAGTTAATTGGATTGAATTAAAAAAATCAGTGGTATTAAAGCGATATAATTTGCAAGAAGGATTATTAATATTTTAGGATAACAGTTGGCTTCATCTTGCATTTTTATCATGATACTTTTAAACTTGTTTAATTTATTATAAAACAAAAAAATAAAATTTGCGTTTACAACGTAACTTCTATCGTTATTCATTAAATGTGCTGTTTGCCAAATTAAAAAAAAAAGATTACTTGTCACAAGTAAATATTTTGAAAATTCATTCTTTGTTTACCTGATATTTTCTGGAGGCGGTTAAATAAATTCCGTTTCCTACGATTTTTTTGTTGTTGTTGTTAACATATTTTTTTAGAATATTGATCGAAAAATTCCATTTACGTTTCAGTATAGCTTACAAGGAATGTTCCAAGAGATAATTAATATTAAATAGACATCGCGTTATTACAAAACATAGCTCTGGCAGTATGTGTTTGATTGTTTGGTGGCTGCACTGAGAAGCAACACGGAGACCATGGGTCACAAACCACGTCCGTTTGAATCTTGGTCAAATGACGAGGGCGGCGCATGAGTTAGCATCCTACACTTCATGCTTGAACATCATGCCAGGGGGAGAGGTGAGCGTCTCAACAGATTTAACGTGCATCAGCTTTTCTACACCCGGCAGCTCTTTATAACACCAATACTCTAAGCAAAGGGGCTGTCAACCTTTTAGTTGTGGTGTGCCGAACCAATCGACGAATATGCCTCAGGGTGCCGCATAGTAGGAAATATTTCATACAGTTTGATTCCTGCGGAAATGCATGCAAAGTTAGGAAATAGATGTCGAGAAAACAGCTTCGAGTTTTCTTATAAATCAATTATGCATCATTCAAAGATATTTATTAACATAAAATAAATAACTATTCCTTCAACATACGAAAGAAAACTGAAATTATACATATATTATGTATCTTTTAAGCATATTTATAAAAAGAAATAAGCAACATATATACACAAATATTCTTTTAATATAATTAAATTTAAAAGATAATTATTTTAATGCGAACCTTGTCCGTACAGCGCTGTACGTCAATTTACAGTATCAGGGGCAAAAATTGTGACTTTCAATTTGACACGATTCTGTATATCCAGTTGTTAAACAACTTCCTAGTGGACTCGAAATATTTTTCCATAATCGAAAGTCTTATTCACAACCAAATCAAAAATGAAAGGCAACATTTTGAAATTTTCTCTTCAAACGGTTAAATCTCTCCAGCAACAATTTATAGAAGCTGTCTATTTATCGTTAGAGTTATCTTCCAGAATTTTGTAATTTCGTAATCATTGCTTTTCATAATTCTGAAGATGGTGGTTCGATAACCTCCAATTCAAAATCATCAATTTCAATCCACTCAAAAATTTACACATTTTTAGAGTCTTGTAGAATTAATTGTACAACGTGCTAGACTTGACACGTGTGTCATAGGTTGCCGACGCCTCTACTATAACCCAGAGCTTAACAGAAAAACGACGGCCACTAGTTCTTGACCATGAACTAGCGTCCACCTCGGCTATCATTGTCTAGTCATGATTGGTAGTACTATTTGATATTTGTTGATAATTATTTAGAGCTATGGCCGTTTAGGGCGAATTACTGTTGTCTCGTTTCTTGCTCACATTAAAATCACTTGATCATATTCAGCATCAGAGTTTTAGTATTCAGCCATCCTCTGTTGGTGAACATGCTAAATGTGACATTCCTCCAAAAAAGTACTTGTATTTAAGTTTAAAAATTAATTACTCTTATCTTCTTCAAAGAAACGGGATCTTCAAATGTTGTCTTTTAAGCCACCATAAGCTTTCAAACGTTTCTGCTACTGCCGCAAGCAGCTCGAGAACGAAACTTTTGAGATGACATTCAGTTGGATGATCGTGATTTGCCGTCAACTGACAGTTTCTGCAGGCAGAAAAAAATTTCATAGGTTTATCTTCATAGGAGGACAATAACCTAATAGTAGGAAATTCTTTATTAGTTGTTTTTATGCCACCTGATCCAACTGCGTCAGATCCAGGCCCACGAAATTCATCATGACAAGGGGCTAGATGCACGCCTGTCGTTGTCCGTAGCCTTCAGCACCATACAAGTGACAGTACGATTTAGCTTGGTTCCACCCCAATTTTGAGAAAGAATACCCTGGGGACTGGGGCCTCCCACCTCTCTTCCCTTTCCACCAACCGTACTTGAGGCTGAACAGCTATTTAAAGTACCCCCATGCGGCAAAAGCATTAGACATTTACAAACATCCATGCCTTCTCCGGAATTCAAACTCAGGCCCTACGGTACAGCAGTCATCGTCACTAACCACTATACCGGATGGGCGATATTCTTTATTAGTGCCTCGATTTATTTATTTCAGTCTAATTGTCTATTACCAAGATATTATTGTTGCACTTAATATGAAAAAAAATTATACAAATCTCTTTCATATAAACTTTTATTTGAAAAGTCATAAAGGCTCTCGAATTATTTTTAAAGCTACACATGAAATATACGATTTCCTTTCCTTTTTAAAGAAAATATATTGCCCCCCCCCTTTTTAATTAGTAAATGACTTAAAGATTTCTAGCAAAAAATTTTGTTATCTGGAAGAAGAAAAACAATATTCATTTCTGGGTATAAATTCTTCAGAGAGCTTGGGTACCTGGTAGCATTGCATAAGATTAATAATACTTTTAGTAATTTTTTACAATATTGTTAAACTTTCGGTACGAAATGAAAAGTCAACTAGTCTTTAAATATTAACGCAGTATCCCGAGCACTCTTACATGATTTTCAAATGACCTGAGATACATTTCAATGCTTTGGGATTTTCTGCTTAGTAAACTAAAATTGAAAAATATATTTAAAAAGTTGAATTTTTAAAAATAGATGAAATATCGAATGGTGCAAAAGTCGTGTCTATAGTAAACGTAAATGTTAACCTGACTTATAGCATTGCAGTGATTTAACTATTGTACAAATACATTATACTTGATATAACTTTTTAGGGGGAAGGGAAATATTTCAGGAATTTCGTGGATGGAAGAAATTTAGAACTAAATAAAACTTTGATTCTGTATTTTATTCTTACAGTATGTTTTGAATAATAGTTGAATATTAAAAGGGGGGGGGGATAAATATCATTTAAGGTTAAGTAATAATTCCGGGAATATACGAGAAAAACATAAAGGATGTATATAGAAGCAAATGTAAAAATTTATTAGAATATGTATAACACAGAGAAGAGATCGTTTAGTATGTTAGATAGGGATCAAGTGATTTGACAGCCTTTTTCACGTCTTCGCTGTCCTCTTCGATCTCGTCGTCCCGGAGGTCTTTCTCGCTCAGTTCAGTTCCGAACACAGTCTCGTCTCTGACCCCTGCTGTGGTCCATACCCGGATGCTCCCGTCGTAGGAACCTGTAAACAACTTTCCAGGCACAACCTATAAAATCAAAGTTTGATTTACAATGAACTCATTCAAAATAAAGGATACTTTCGTGCTTGTGGGAAAAAAAGACTTATTTCAAAATCGATTAGAAATATAAAAAAGTTCATATTTTGCAAAAAGTAATCTAATAAGTAATATTTTAAATGTTAGCATGGTGTGTCAAAAATATCTGAGAGTTATTCAAAAGAAAATATTTGTGTTTAGATACAAGAATCTTGCACTCATATATCTCAAAATAATAGTCATATATAACGACTGTCGGAAGCAGGTTGGTCCATCGTAATCTGAATATTTTCACTGGATGGAAATAAGGTGTCTTTATTGATTTCTGTCTTTGTGGTAGCGTTCTCTGTGTGTGTTTTTCTATTCCTTCAGAAGTTTTAGGCAAAATTTGATGCATTGTTCGTGATTTTCTGTCATCTTGATGGACTCAGTTTCATTCATTTGTTCACAAGAAATCTACAGGCTTCTAATACGGTTTACACTCAGAAAATAATTCAAGCGTGCGCATTAGAAATGTCTTCATACGCGCACCGAATCACGACTCCTTAACTTCCTTTACTGACGCACGAAATATATAATCTGATATCTTTCGACGTACATACGGTAAACATTCTATTTATTAATCTATGACTCATTAGATAAAATTATTCCTTCTAAAGGAAGTGGGTATAAGTAGGAATTTTTGCAGAGGCAATATGATTTGTATATCTGGCCAAAAAATGTGTCGTAACCAAATCGAGGTGACAAGATCTTCCGTTCAGATGGTCTGCAATAGCATTCTGTCAATAGTAGGTTTTTTTGTCAGTCTTTTATTTCTCCAATTGTTATAGAATGTTCCCTATTTTCAACAAAAACATCTTAATTCGAATATTTCATTACAATGATGTAAATACTAATACTTTGTGCGTTTACACACAGTGTTATACAATGTCGAATATTGTATGTATGCCTTGTATAAAATGTCGAATAAGTATACAATGAGCGTATAACACAACATAACTGCAATACGAAAGTTTTAAATCGTCAAATGTGATTTCTTTCTTTCTTAAGTTACTGATTATCAAGAAAGAGTGTTTGAATGTATTCCTTTTTTATCAATGATCAACCTTACAATGTTTCTCCAGGCAAGAACAACAAGATAACGTGATTTTTACCCCTATCTAGGAATATGGAATTTGGGGGTTAAGAAAATAAATGAGAAAGAGAAAACGTGATGTTACCTTTACTGAAAAAGAAGTAGATCAATGTGTAGTGTTTAAAAAACAGATAAGAGAGGAAGAAACTCATGCTAATTTTTGAACCAATTCATTCCTTTAAGAGGCTATTCTTTTGGATTGAGCTGTCTCATTTTCTCTTCTCCCTTAAAATTATTTAAATAATATATACTAGAGTAAATAAAGAGCCTTAATTTGCCATGTTTTTATTAACTCGATTTCTGGTATGTCTGCCCAGGTGTAATTGTATAATTTATTTTACTAACTTCCCGATGAGCTAGAGACTTGAAATTGTGATCCTAGCTCAAAAATGAATGACAATGCCTGAAAATGTGAACTTTTTTTTATTTATACATTTTTTGATGGCGATTAGTAAAATCCAATTCACATCTTCTCTAATAGATGCCGATAATCTTATCTTAGTTGACAATCTCCCCATGGCCTCCGAAAATTAAGATACAACCTATTTTTCTGTGTATAATTTGAAACTGTATGAACATAGAGAAAATATATTTAGAAGAAATGTGCGCTAAGACTTTTTTAATTGAAAGCCTCTAAAAAGTTGAATATAAACATGATTTAAACAAACAGAGCATTCTTAGCAGGAAAATCAATTCTTGGTGAAAACAACCCAGCACATTTTTGTGAGAGAAAAGATCGAACAAACAGTAAGAAAATGGGTTCTTATAAATAATGCGTTAAATGCATCAGCTTCTCAGAAACCAATCAAAATTGTCGGCACCGAAATAAGATGTGACCAGACACGGAGTAACTAGTCTTTCTTCTCATGTAAAGCTCTTGAAAGAGAACTTAAAGCAACAACGTGTATACCAAGGTATAGAGTCCCAAACTGGTTCCATCGGGTTCAGGTCTCGAGATTAAGCTGTTTCTCCCATTGTGACTCCAAACTATGATCCTCGGCAAGCACAACTCGTGAGAGAGAGTTCCGCATTATCATCTATCAAAATGCATTTTTTATCGATATCATTGTTATATGGGTGGATATACTGACCAAGGACCTCGTCCAATACCTGCAGTCAGAGTGTAGAACACATGCATCTTCGTATGACCACCGAGAGAGGTCCCTGCACAGACCATAATTCCATCTCTTTTGTAACTGCACTAAATCACTCTCCGATGTGAATCCTGACTTAAGAAGCGTAATGCTTGCTGCTTAATGAAGGAAATCCAGGAAAAACTGAATAAAAAAAAGGAAAAACGAAAAAAGGATTTATCTGTATTTATGAATTCTCTTGTTATTTTACTTGTAAAATGGCAGTTTCACTATAAATTGTCAAATATACTATAATATATATAACTATTTAGAAAGAAACACATGCTATTTAATTGAAGGAGAGGAGGTGAAATGACTATATCTAATGATAATGAAAGGACAAAAATAAACCTTTAGTAAACTTCTTTAATGTACAAAAGTTATACAAAGATTCTGGAGATATTTTTACGAGTTAATTATTAGAGAACTAATTAATACGTCATTTGTATGAAATGAACTGGTTTCTATGAGCGCCATTGTATGCATTGACGAACATTTTCTGAATAATGAATATTTAATATTCGATAAACATATTCTTTCAAATGCTGCTTTCGAACAGGAAAAGTAAAATGAAAAATGATACTCAGTAAGCCGATAGTAATTGAAAAGAACATAAGATTTTTACACTTTATATTCTCCGTTAAATAATGAATTGAAAATTAGAATCATCACAGAGTTCTTACATTTCATATATTACCTCCTTTTATTTTTAAGTTTCATGTAGTTCGATTAGTATATTTTTCTGTCTCTTTCTGAAAATTGTGAGAATGGCTAGCGATTAAGAAAAGGAACTTCTAATTAACATCTTTGAAATAATGATCTTTTGAAATATCATGCATCAAAAGCTGAAAAAATAGGGAGATGGCTCGTACAAAGCGGCTATCTTTTCAATGAATGATCAATTTCCAACGGAAGGAAAAATGCTTCACTGCATTTATTTTCGCATTTCCATTTGTTGCACTAAAGAAGCATTCGACATCCAGCTGGACTTGTCAAGAAAACTCTTGCTTCGTAATAAAAGTTCATGAAACTAAATTATTCAAAAGGCGTAAAGTAATACTCATATTTGAAATTGAAAAGACGAAGACCGAATAGTTTTCAATTACATCTATTTAAAAAGCTTTTTGTATTTGTCTTAGGACGTTTTAATAATTGGCACAAAGGATACATTTAATTTCTCCTGATGCAGGATTTCAGATACTTAGTTTAAAAGAAAAAAATCTTGTTAAAAATGAATATTTTTCAAGCTGCATTTGCTTTGATACAGTCATTTTGCGTTGATGAACAGTGTCCACGATTTACACTGATGAAATAAATTAAGAAAATTTGCATATTTTATCAAATTGCATGAAAAGAACTGAAATGAATAAAAAACCCTGCTTCTGGATAAAAACGCAAATATTGTACAGCACATATGCAAGCGTATACTTGTGTGTAGGCAGAATCAGCAGAAAACATGTGTGACGGATCTATACGCGTCTATAACTAACCCCTTGGGGACTTTTCTGGGGCAATAATATTACCAACCAACTTTCACCGAAGCAAGGAAACGTCATTATGCAAATTAAGTATATTATATAAATTCTGTATTTGCGAGTTTTGAGAGTTAGTTGGTGAGTGGAGGATCGTGAAATTATTAAGTGCAAGTCGGAGTTTATCAATTGAAGAAGTCTAAGAGAGTATCACTCGGCGGTGATTAAATCCGGATAAGGATCGCATTCAAGGCCTCGATTGGAGGACTCAACTTCATAAAAGTACAGGTATCGTGATACTTGTTTAAATAGAAGTTTAGCTTATTAGTGCGTGACATAGTTTATATTGAGCTTGTATGGGTTATCGTGGAATCAGCTGAGGGTCCGTATTATTATCCCCAGGCTAACGAGTCTCATCTCCGCGCTCTGCTACTTGATCATTTACCTTAATTAGATTATTATTGTGCTTGCTTGATATTTTGGTGACAATAAAATAATTAGAACGAATCATGTCTACTGATTATTCAGTTCCTCCCACACATCTAGCCGGGTTCGAGAGTAGACAAGGGGGATTAGAGGGAAGCAGGAACTGACAAGCATTACAAACAGGCTTTATAAGCGTGTGTAAGTTAAAACATATTTCATTCGCCAGCACACCTTGGTAAATTTCTTGGTGTTATTTTAAAGCAATCGATTCAATTCAAATTGTAACAATAAAAATGAGTAACCACCAACGTTTAGATGATGAAATGAGGTGTCGAATTGTTGGGAGGCTAGAAGCAGGCCAATGTCAAGTCCAGATTTGTACAGAGTTCAATCTAAAGCCAGGCGTCGTGTGTAACTTATGGAAACAGTTCCAGGATACTGGATCCATCGAGAGAAAGCCTGCGCAAGGTCGTCTAAGAGCCACGACGGCTAGAGAAGATCACCATTTGTCGATTATAGCGAGGCGTAACAGAGAGGCTACAGCTTCTCAGCTCTCTCGTTACTTGTATGCAGCCACAAGAACCCATGTATCAAGGGTGACTGTTTCAAGATGACCGCATGAGAGAGGGTTGTTTGCCAGAAGACCTACTGTTTGCTTCCCACTCACGTCTACGAACAGGAGAGTTCGCTTAGCATGGTGCCTACAGCATAGAGAGGAGTATGTATCAATGGGCGACCTTCTCTTCACCGATGAGTCCCGTTTCAGCTTAAACACCGATTCTCGCGGTACGTTCATATGGAGAGAACCAGGGACGCTCTACCTCTCCTCCAATGTCCGAAAAATAGACATTTATGGTGAAGGAAGTTTAATGGTCTGGGCAGGCATCATGTCTTTGAAAGAGGCTCTGTGACTGGTGTGAGGTATAAGGATGGGATCTTGGAGCTGAGCTCTATGTTCGCCCTTTCAAGGGTGCATGTGGCTCTGAGTTCATTTTAATGGAAGATAACGCGAGGCCACATAGAACTCTTCTGGTCGATGAATTTTTAGAGTGAAGATATTCGCCGTAGGGATTGGCCAGCCAGGTGTCCAGACCTCAACCCTATAAAGCATGTCTGGAACGCTCTGAGGAGGGCAATTGCAACTAGCAACCCCATTCCGATAACCATCCAGGAAATGAAAGCATTGTTGCTGAACGAGTGGGACCAATTGCTACAAGAACTGATAAACTGCCTTATTTCAAGTATGATATCAAGCTGCGAGGCCTGTAGAGCTGTAAGAGGGGGCCATACCCCATATCAATCCATTATTTTGTTTATTCTGCAACTGCTGCTTCGTAGCTTCCAACTTCAACGAGTGTTACGCACGATCATGCGTGTGTATTGTAATTGTTGAATGGTTATTTATTTTGTATTGTATCAATGTATGTGCATATCAAATTTCATTAAAATCGGTCCGGTAGTTCTCAAGATTATCGATCAAGTCTGCAAATTCTCTTAATTTCTTAGACCAATATAATGTGCTTGGTATACATTTTAAGGGAATATGCGCACTTCATGCATACTTAATAATTTTAGAAATTTTGAAATTGATGTTATTTACTTAGAATTTTTGATTTGGTTCAAACTAAAAAAATATAATACAGAATCCAACATAAATGAAAAATTTTTAAAAAATGCAACTAAAAACATTTTTTTCTCAGATGTATACCAAAATAATTATTTTGCTATTATATCCTTCACAAAAAGAGTCGGTCTATATAAAATCAAATGTATTTAATGGTTACCGGAACCATGAGTTAGCGTCTTCTTTTTCGAGTTGTCGCATGCAGTGGTAGCCTAGTTGTCAAAGTGTCGGACCTGTGGCTGGGTAGTCATGAGTTCGAGTCTTGCACCACTAAAGACGCGCCGTGCAGAGAGGACCGATGCACGTAAAATCCTCCTCCCTTTGGTGTGTTGTAGCAGTTGCGAGGGGGGGGGTTCAAGTGTTGCCTACCTCGCTTGACCATGATTTAAAATTACGAGATCCATCGCCAAAAACACTCGTGTAGCTGTGAATAGGACATCGTTAACATTCACTCACTCACTCCCAGTTGTCACCAACACGAACATTGGTGATACTATCAATCTATAGTTGTTTCTGGGCGAAATTGCGTTTAACATTAAGATTACGATACCTGAGATTTATAAAGCTTAATGACGAAGTTTTTAAAACTAAAAAACAATATTAAATGTCCGAAATCAGTATTTGGTGTAGTAAACTACGCTCTGCAGTAAGTTTTGCTATACGAAGTGGTATGGAGTCAAACAGATTTTCAATGTCTGCTTGTGGAAGAGAACACTTGTATGCGCAGCAAAAGCGTGTCATTTGAAGGTGCAGGACGCGGATCACGAGCGAGACGCCGAACCACCAAATCAAACACGTTCTCAATAGGTGACATATCCGACGAATAAGCATGACAAGGAAGAAGTTGCATGTGTTGGGCTGAACAGAAGTATCGAACAGTCCTTGCAACATATGGTCGTGCATTATCCTTCTGAAAGATAGTTCAAGGGATGCCTTGAATGAAGGGAACGACTTCGGGCTGTAGCACTTAACAGGCGCACCTATTACTATTAAGATCACCCTTAATTCGTGGCAAATTGGATCGTCCATGATAGGGTTTGCAGCCCCGGGATCCCGGTGGTTTTTTCAAATCCGGGGATTGAAATAACTAATCCCGGGATTTATTCTTTTTTGTCTGTGAATTACAATTTGAATTTTTTTTCAAAGTATTGCGAATCTGGTACTACATTTAATGTACCTTATTTACTTTTTTTTTACTGTGTGCGTTTAATGTCAGTTTTCTTACGTGTTGAACCTTGAAGGGTTCGACATGGGTGTGTCTATGTTGAACCATCAACTTTTATATGTTTTCTCTTATTTTCTTCTATAACTTTCTCCCCATCGCAAGTGGGGGCAGAAAATGAACATTTCTCCCATCCGCAGGATGTCCGGTGTCAGCTAACTTGGACAGAGGGAATTAGAATATTTGGAAGATATCTAGTAGGGTTTTTAGCCCTGGGGGGGGGGAGATCCCGGTGTTTTTTCTAATCCTGAAATCCCGGGATTAAAATAACTAATTCCGTGATTTAATTTTTGTCTTAATTATAATTAAAACAAATTTTCTCATAAAAATTTTCTAAAATTTAATTCTTCAAAAAATTGTATTTTGTTTATGAAATATGTAAGTAGGATATTTTGTGCAATTATAAATGCTATAGGTAAAAAAAATATGCACAGACCTCATTTCTCGTACGGGAGAATGTCGCTCAGATCTAAGTGGCTCACTGCAATGCTTACACACTAATATAAGCAACATCTCAAGAATAGATATTATCACATTTCCTTCTTCAATTAAATGCCTTTAATTAATAGCGGAGCTGTTTGGAAGACTTCAGACACTTCAAATCCCATTGCATTACTAGCAGCTCATGCAACTGGATCTTCAATTTCAAATGAGATAACACTTGAAATCGATTCACATTCTGATTCAATAACTGGATCAATTTATATACAAAAACCATTAAGTGTAGCAGAAGAACTAAATAAAATTACCGAAGAGGTATATGCACCAATGCAGTCTGTTAGATTTGAGCCACAGTCATCAAACATTCAAAAAGGAATGTCCTTTTTTGAAAATGGAGGGAGACGTGGCGACTACCTAAACAGAACATACTCCTATTTAATGGCGATAATACCTACTAGTAAGGAATCCGAACGTACATTTTCTTCGGCAGGACAATTTGCATCAAAAGTAAGAAGCCGTTTCAACGATGAAACGCTGGACGAGCTGTGCTTTTATAAGATTATTTACAGAAACACAAGAAATGAAGAAATGCTTTTTTTTTTAAATTTCATTTCGTACTATTTTTTATTGATTTCGGGATTACATTATCCAAATCCCGGAATGACACGGGATTGCAAACCCTTGTCCATGATACGAAATCGCTTCTCAAACCATAACTCCAGGTGTTAGGCCACTATGTCGGTCGATAACGCACTCTGGAAGGCAACGTTCACCGGCATAGCGTCTAATACGAATGTGGCCATCATGGTCCCACAAATTGAAGCGTGATTCATCTGAAAAGACAACTTGGTGCCAATAGGCCCTATGCTCATAGGATCCATTGCAGACGCATCCGCCGATGGTTTGGAGTGAGGGAAATCCTGTATAAAGGCACCCTTGCACGCAATCCCCGGTGAGGCAGACGTAGACGAATTGACGAAGCCGACATTAGTACACTTGTAGCAGTTGACCAACGTGCTGCCAACTGCCCGGAGGAAGCTTTCCGGTTATTTACCGCCATGCAGAGCATGTGTCGATCGTCGAGCTCTGACGTTACCTTCTGTTGTCCGCTGCCAGTTTTTCGAGTTGTTCGGTGCTCGTCGGTTCACTGCTTTCAAACTCGCATCACTGGGGAACTGTTCCGCTGCACATGAATTCCTATTGCGCGATAGGAAAATTCTCCTTCTCGAAGGCCGACAATCCTCTCCCCTTCAAATTCCGTAAGTTGTTGGAATTTATCCTTATTTCGTCGTGGAGGCATACTAAACGTTCGCCACTAACAAATAATCATAGACAATTTTCAACGTCCCACTACAGCTTTCTATTTATACGCCTTAAACCTCAGTTTAGAGCGCGCTGTGCACGCCACTCATGTGCGATGGGTCTGAAACTTTACTATTTTACGTAACATCCTTTTTTTAATATTTGCTGCAAAGTTATTTAATTCTGATGATTCCTTCATGGTGTAGCAGTTTTTACAAATAGTTATGTTTCCAAATAAACATAATTACCTATTATCGTAAGAAAGTATATTTTTTTCTGAATGAAGAAAAGTAACATGTTAGTATTACTGAAGTATTAGTATAGAAAATAATTAATTTGTAGCAAGAGTGGAGGTCGTCTGCAAAACGAAGACAAAATTTGTTTTGGCAACCGTATTTTTAAATGTAATAAGAAAAAATTCTATTAAAAATCATTTCTACTTTCAGTTTAAGAAATGAAAATGACAAGAATTGAGTGAATTAAATTATTAAATAATCAGTTTATTTTTGAATGAAAGAAAGTTTGTTAAGAAGTTAAAAAGATCAGTTTATTTCTGAAGAGAAAGATGCATTATTAAAAACTATAGCAGGAAGGGATTCTTCAATTAAAAAAATGAAATATTCTATTGCATCTTGTTGTGCGTGTGAAAACAGTATTCTCTCAGTATTTAAGATGTCTTTTCTTTAATTAATTGTATAAGAAGGTCAAAGCATATTAATTTTTCATTTTCTTTATCTCACAAACATTGCGTTTACTTATTTCGATGTTTTATTCTCCCCAGTATGGGTTCTCTCTTCAAAAATGAAACAATCTCTCTCGTTTCTCTTTTTTTTTTTTTTTAAAGAAATTCTATTTCTCCCAAAAAGAAAAAATACAACTAAGAAATAATGATTGTTTACCTCGACGCACACAATTGCATTTTCATGACCTTTGAAAGTTCTTTTGAGGGTCCCGGATTTGGCTTCATACATTCTGGCAATTGTATCCCCGCACCCTGTGTACACTAAAAAGAAATAAAAAAATACGGACATTTTATATGAATAACAAAAGGATTATTAGAATGAGAAAGCAGTGTTTTAAAATATATAGTTATTTTCTGAGGTGGCACAATTTTCAAAATCTGACTTTCCAATTTGTATATTCCGCAATGTCGCAATCAGTTGTTTCCAATCAAAATAAACTATATTACACAACTATTTAGAAATTGTGCATTTGATAGAAAAGCATGGCATGCAAGGCACTTTTTTAAAATCCTTACTTAAAATATGAGCACTTCTATTTATCTTTTTTTATTAAAAATCTCAGAATCCTTACCTATCAATTGTAACTGTTTTAAAGCATACTTCTTGGATAATAAGAGGAAATACTTCAGAATATACTCGAGATAATTTTTTATTAAAATGATTACAATTTTTCTTACTAAATAAATGCTACAAAAAGGAAATCTTTCAAATACATTTCGTTATTTAACTGCAAAATACAATTTTTTTCACGTATTGAAATAAAATAGTACACTAACTGAAAATAAAGGAATATAACTGTCGTCTTCTAAAAATATGAATCAAGGTTTCGTCTATTGATATGAATTGATAGAGAAAACAATTAATTACGCAAGGCGAATTTTTTTCTTTCCCATTTCCATTGTTATTGCGTGTGTGTATAAAGTATTTTAGAAATCTGTCCCGAACGAGGCAAAAAGCTGATCTTTCACCATAAATATCAATTTGAAATAAAATAAATATTGAAAATAAAAAAATAAAACTATTTATGTAAATAATTAAGGGACACAAATCTTGTATAAAAATCTAGATTTAAAAGAAAAAGAAAGTATTCTTTTTTCATCTTTGGGTTTTTGAAATACATAGTTTTCAGGTTGTTCTAAGCAATCACTAAAAGCTTTGATTGTTGTTGTTGCTATCGTGTATGACGAAGGGCAAAGGTAGTAATAACAAAACAGAAAGATATAGTCAAATATTGCCAAAGGCGTGAATGATTGCCGTGGCAACATCCATGGCACGATCCGAGTATAGAATGTCCATGCTGGCAGTCATTGTCTATTTTTAAAAAAAGCACCAACAATGGAAGGGGAGCTAAAAAGGTGTTTGGGATCTTTGCATACCTGGGCAGTTCCTGCATTCCACATATGATCAGGAACCATCGAGCGGAATCTTCATGCCCTCGAAATGCTTTATCCTTAGTCTAATTATTGTTGTCTTAATTTCTTAGCTGTAATTTAAGAACGGAGCTTTGGTAAAACAGTCTTGTTCAAAAAAGGGATAGTAATGCCCATTTTAACAGAATTAGTGGAATGACACGAGTTTTATTTCAAAAAAGTTACTTGAAGTTGGTGCAAGAGACTCACACACATCTTTTATTTTAATTTCTTCTTTTATACCCTAGAGAGTTGTTTTAATATTTTTTCAGCTTTTATTTTTTTTAAAAAAAATAGTTGAATTAAAACCAGGTATATATCAGGTAGGAGTTTTTTTTTCAGAATGGATGTCTTGAATATACAATACAAAACGACTCAATCAAATTCAAAGCGAACCTCAGATATTATGGATTATATATATATATATATATAAGGGATTATATTATTTAATTTATATCTAAGAAATATGTGCAATGCTTACACATTCCGTCGAAGTGGCGGATGGAGGACACCGTGTGTCTGTGCCCACTGTATACCCTGGTACATTCTCCAAATTCCAACACCCAAGAGCGCGCACTCTTGTCCGAGCTGCCGGAATACAGCATCCTTTTGTGTATCTGAAAGAGAAAAATGAAGAAATGTATTATTTTGCTGTTTCGGAAGAGACAATTCAATTGATGCTCTACTATAGGCTTGAGGAAGATTCCATATAATTAACACTGAGTTCACAAATTAAAAGGGAATGGTAGACAGGAAAACATCGTGGAGACGCCTGGTAATTCAGCATACTGAAAAATTCTTCACATAAATATGAAGTTTATTGTATTTATAATCCCCTCACTGGAATTACCAAGTTTTTTTCATGAAATAAAATATTAGAGCTTTTGTAGAGTACTATAATCATAGACGAGTCGTAAATTCCAGTCTATTAAAATACGAGGTGCATTCAGAAAGTAATTTTCACAATGTTTTCCCCTTTAAAATAAACGTAATTAGCCGTATCAATTGCGCTTGCCTAACATATCTATGACGTATCAATCATACGCCAGCCGGACAGGTCCCGCCTTTTGCCAGTAGCGGGGTAGCAGAGGTCCAGAATGGAAGCTCTTATCCCCCCCCCCCGCCTGCGAGGTTCGATCGGATATAAAGTTCTTGAATGCTCAAAGCATTGTGCCAATTGAAATTCAACGTCAGCTCTGACAGGTCTATGGGTCGAACATCAAGAGTAAGCAGATGGTGTGCGTCGCTGGTGTAGGGAGTTTCCCGAAGGTCGTCAAAGTGCCCCTGATGAGGAGCTCAGTGGTTGACCGTCCTTCATCAATAATGATCTTGTTGAGCTTGTGCGGCACCCCGTCGCTTCATGATTACGGGGCTGAACAGCTATTTTCCGCGGATATCGCGATCCTTGTTGCAGGAGATAGTCACTAAGTACTTGCTGTTAAAAAATTGAGTGCCAGGTGGGTGCCGAAAAACCTGACACCCGAAAACAAAATTCAACGCTTAGGAGCAACACTGACATTTCTGCAACGATATCACGAGGACGGCGACAAGTTCCTCGACAGGATCGTCACGGTGGATGAGATTTGTATTTCGCATTTCACTCCGGAAACAAAGCAGCAGTCAATGCATTGGCGGCATAGTGGATCTTCAATCAGGATGAAATTCAAACAGACGTTGTCGGTACGGAAAGTGATGTGTACGATGTTCTGGAACAGGAAGGGCATTCTGCTCATTGACTTCCTTCCACGTGCTGAAACAGTAAATGCTGGCCGTTACTGTGAAACACTGCGGAAATTGCGACATGCTATTCAAAACAAGAGGCGAGTAATGCTTACTTCAGGTGTTGTGCTCCTCCCTGACATTGCTCGTCCACATACGGCTCGACACAGAGCAGCTGTTTTGACGGAATTTGGCTGGATTTGTTTGATCCTCCACCCTGATATTGCTCCAAGTGTTTTGCATGTTTTCTTGCACCTCAAAAAATTCCCGTCCTCCGATGAGCGTTTTGGCAATGACGAAGAGCTGAAGACGTCTGTCAAACGCTGGTTCCATTCACAGGCGGCAGAGTTCTACGACCGAGGGATACAAAAGTTGATCCCACGATATGACAAGTATCTCAATTTTGGTGGTGGCAATGTTGAAAAATAGCTGAAACATTAATGTACTTGTTGCCAATAAATATGTTCCTGAAAGTGTGAGTTCTTTTTTTTAAATATGGAAACTTACTTTCTGGATGTGCGCCTCGTATTATCTTCTAGTCCCAATTTCACAAGGTGATAAAGATTCCAAATGAAAGATTCCACTTCGGTTTTCCAATGGAAACCGAATGTTTCTAGCTGAAAAGACGTGTAATTCTGTTTAATAAATAAAGAACCAATTTAGATGTCATTTACGTCATTTGACGAGTCGCCCAATAACGAAGACGAGTGGTTCAGGCCATGGATAGAACCAGAGACTCTCCTAAAGAGACTAAGAATCAATAGATGTGAATCAATCTCCCCTTTTGCGAGTTGAAATTCATAAAAATCGAACAAAAAAGTTCCTTCACCATCTTCAAAGAAAATTCCTTTTAGCATATTTCCTTAATGCACATGCTCCAAGAACCGTTTACAGCTCGAAACTGCCTTCAGCATCAATAACGCGTTGTTTTAGTGGTGGCCAGGAAATGGATCATAAAAAGGGAACGCATTCAAATTCTTGATAACTTAATAACTAATTCTTAAATGCGTCCACAATTCAAAATTGTTCCACAGCCTAAGGTACTTTACTTTTGTGAATAGCAAACTCGCGATCTCTCAAATAAACCCACCATATCAACTAAAGACTACTATATACATTTACGGAAAATGTTTCAAAAACAGCTAATACAACAGGGGGGCTTCATATACCAATTGTAGTAATCGCTGAAATATTTTTCAGAAAGTTCATGTCCCTGAAAATGGCTTTCTGTCAAAAAGGGAATATGCAGTGACTCTTCTCGTGCCTAGCAAAGACAGAATGAAAAGCGGTTAGTTAAAAAAAAATAAAAGTTATTAATTTCGGTACAACATACATCTCGACTACTCATCCCATGAAAGTTAAAATTTTATTATTTTGGAAATTTAGAGCTTCATAACGTTACACGTGGATTCATGGAACTTATCATAGGAATACAATGCCAGGGTAACTCTAGAATTTTGAGATGCGCGCAGACGAGAAGCTACAAAACCAAATTAATGGTTTAGTTTGAAAATGCAAAGTATCAAACGACTTTTTATTGACTTACTTCAGGTTGTTTAGCGTAGAATAAATTTTAAGCAGAAGAGAAAGTGGAGTTGACGTGAGAACATTATCGTGCTAAGATTTTCCAATTATTTTAAAGCTGGATTAAATCGAGAGGAATGCGTTCAACGGCTGCAATTAGCATTTGTTGATGAATCTACGTGTCGTGCTACTGTGTTCAGATGGTTTAAAAAATTGTGAAGTGATCACAATTCTCTTCAGGATGAAGAACACAGAGGAAGACTACGGATAGTAGTAATCCCGGATAATGTGTCTGCCGTACAAAAAACGTCAGTGGGTGTTAATCTTTGTATTTACCAAATGATACAGAAGGAATTTAACGTTGGATCCGTCGCCATATACAAAATTATTCATGAAGAATTACTTATGAAATAAGTAGTTTTCCGTTGGGTTTCCCATAATCTAACTGAGCACCAAAAAGAGGAGCGTGTCAGAATCAGTAATAAAACCCTTAAATTCCTAAATGATGGTTGCCACCGCATTATTCATAAAATTGAAATGGGCGATGAAACGTACATGCTGTTTTTTGACGTTCCAACACGTCAAAAAAACAAAGTATGGGACTTTGAAGATCATAGAACGCTGACAACGGTGAAAAGACAATGGGCAATATAAAAAATAATGTATGTCGTTTTCTTAAGAAGTACGAGATTGGTGAAAGTCAGAAAGTTGGAATAACAGAAGACAGAAACAGCAAACTGGCATACTACTAAATGTCAAATTCTCGAAGAAGTGAATGCTAGGGAACTAATGCTTCACCTTGACAGTGCATTTTCTCATACAGCCAGATTAACAGTTGAGTTTCTTAAGCAAAAAAATATTAAACTGGCTTATTTTCCGGATCTAGCTATGAGGGACTTTAGGTTATTTTTTAATTTAAAAAAGGACTTACGTGGACGTTGTTTTCATTCAGAAGAAGAGATTGATGTAGATATAAATGTATTTTTTCATCATTTTAAGAAACGAATGGTTTGAGGTATTTAATCTGTGGAAAATTCGTCTACAAAAGCGCATTGATGCTGAATGAGACTACTTTGAACACTCTAAAATTTTGTAAGTATAACTTTAAAAACCTAGAAGTATTTTAAAAATTTCAGAGTGACCCTCGTAAGTAATTTTATCTGTAGAAATAAATTTGAACTTCAATAACATGATATAAGTATTAGACAAAAGAGCATTAACTCAAAGAAAAAGGAGAAAATATACATTAATATAAACATATACAATAACAAAGAGGAAAAAGTATAAGACACTGTTAACTGACATTTAAAACAAGTAATATAATTTTTTTTAAAGTTAACTCCTACTTAGCTCAACAAAGAAGAATTTTATTTTAGTTTGTTTTTATTAAATAGTTACAATAAATATAAATATGTTTATACATATGACAGAATCACAATATTAAAGTAATAAAATAGAAAGCGATTTTCCTTGCAATTTTCCATTTTCCTTTTTATATATGATATTGGACCATTTTTTTTTGTTTGTTACTATTTATTCATTGATTAAATTTAATTATTACTATAAAATGGTATGGTAAAAAGAAATAACATTCTCAGAAATTAGGTCATCAGAAGTGGGATTCGAACACATGACTTTTGGACTTAGAAGTCCATTGCACTACAGGGACACAACTAATGATTTTCCTTTCTATATCTGCTGTTGGACTATTATATTTTTTCGTTATTAATTATTAATTTTTTAATTTAATCAATGAATTGATATATAAAAAAACTATATTAAACGTCATCCACTACAAGGAATTGAAAGAAAAAAAATTTTTTAGCGTGAATCCTGAACCCCAGGAATTGTTCACTTTTAAAAACACGATGTTTGGGAATCGTAAGGAATATAAAGCCACCATGTTTACCAAAAGACAAAATATGGGTCCTTCATGGCCTCTGAGAACCTTCATGGCTTCCCCGCTCATGAGGTTCCAGCTCTTGATGAGGCCGTCTCCTCCCGCTGTGTAGAGCACTTGCTTCTGCTCATCATACGCCAGACAGTTCAGGGGAGCGGTGTGTCCTCGAAAAATCTGTGAAGGAACAGCAGACTTATTGAGAAACAAAATTCATTTCGTTGATTATACATGAAAGTTTAAAATTCGCCTGGCGAACTTATTAATTGAACTATTCTAGCTGTGTGTGTGATAAAACAGAAAATAGCCACATGTAAAGGTTCTTCAATTATTCTAATACATATATACGTACGTGTGAGGTAGATCTTTTTGTATAACTGGTCTGTTTTGTGAAATTTAATAGTTTTTGATGTGTAAGAGAATTGGTTATTCTTCTCTATACAAAATAGTTACATACAGTATGCTTTTCACCACCACGTCATAATCTTGTACCAGCAGTGCTTATATTTGTTGATTTTGTGATTATGTATCTTTTTCTGTTGCTGTGTATTCCTTCTTGGGTTTTTTAAAAACATCGTGACAACTTTTTCTCAAACTTTAAAGGAGGAAAATTTGTGTGTTATTTTTGTTATTAAACATTTATTTAGTGTTTAATATATATAATGTACTCAGACATTAAATGCAATCAATGAAGAGGGAGAGCAGTTTTTAATAATAAAAACTTAATTTTTTTTATCCAGTGTTTTTAGGCTTGGCACCTTCAAGCTGGGAGAGCTACATTCAGAGTAAAGAGTGTTTGTCAACAAAAAACAAAGTATCTACTTACATAAGCGTTCAGACGCCCTTTGGCGGTTACGATGTGAAATTGTTAGGGAATTCTTAACACTCTCCACTTGATAGTTTTCTAAAATTATTACATTCTACTAAATTTTCAAATTTTTACATAAACAATTAGTGAAATATACGATATAATATACGAATTATACGAGTACTTAAAATATAATATGAATATTCAAGATAATTAAGTTATGCAACTCAAAATAAAATAAGATATTAAACATTAAAGTTCAAATTACAGCCTACATCACTGTTAATAACAGATTAGAGTTCAAATAAAATAGCTCATAGAGTTTTCAGTTCATGTTTCACTGAGTTCAAGGGGGTAGATATATTGCCCAGGTCGCTTAAATTTCCCTTTTTTAGTTTTTACAACACATGATCGAATAAGTCCATCACGTCCTTGCATAACTTTAACTATGCGTCCTAAATCCCATAAAAATTTGGATTTGGTGTTGTCTTCAAGAATTGCAATATCACCAAATTTTAAATTTCTTTCAACACTTGGTTTAGGAAAGTGATAGAAACTTCTAATATTTAGTAAATAGTTGTTTTTTCACTTGTTCCAAAATTGACTTAACTTGGTTTGATAATATTTACCTTTTAACAAGATTTCTCTGATTATAGAATTATTTAACAACTCAGAAAAATTGAAAAAATAATCATTCTTGTGTCCAACTAAAAGAAAGTTCGCTGGAGTAAGAGGTTCAAGATCAGAAATATTATCGGAAACATAAGTCAAAGGTTGGTGATTTAAGACATTCTCAATTTTTCAGCAAGAATGGTCATTGTTTCTTCAAATGTATAAGTTGAGCCTTACCGATTATTTTTCTTAAAGGTTCTTTGATCGATCTCATTAGACGCTCATAAAAGCCTCCACACCAAGAGGCAAGCTTAACAATAAACTTCCATATAATACCTTTCGATGAAATAAAATTTTTGAAGTCTTTAATAATATTGAAAAAATACTGTGTACCTTTTTACTAGCACATTCAAAAGTAAAGGCATTATCTGAATGGATAGTTTTACAATTTGGTCTTTTTGAAAGAAAACACCTTAAGGCTAAAATGAATTTCCTTGTAGTCACTAAATCGATGTGAACAGCGCGTGTAACTGCACACGTAAAGAGGGCAATGTAAGATTTTTCAGGGTCGTTCCCTAATTTGACGTAAACTGGGATCGCGGTCAACACCAATGACAGTAAAGGGTGGCGATTTTGAGATTCTGTCACGTAGTATCACTGGTGAGTTCAAAACCAGAAACTACATTGGCTGCTTGGCCTATTAAAAGACATTTTAGGTACGCAAATTTTTTCCCCTGTGAAAGTGAGTCATTTTTATCAATAGAACTTTCAAAACTGTTCCAAAAATCTTGCCAGTTTTTAGGATCACCTGCGAATTTTTCGATTGTAAGTTTTGGTAACTTAACTGAATTTTGATTTCTAATGGAATAACTAACTGAAACATTTTCATTTTGACTTAGAGAATTATTTGCTTTTCCACCAAACCTACATTTCTCTTTTTAATATAGCGCGAAATTCGTTTAGATAATCTTAAATATTTTTCTTGATACTCCTCGCTCGCTGTTATTTCTCCCCCCCCCCCCATAGAATCTACAGAAATTAAACTTTCAATATCCTGATCAACTATTTTTAAAATTTTAGCCCTATCAAAAATGATTTCATAATCCTCATGCAATTCTGATTCATCAATTTCTTCACCTGAATTTAATTTAATTTCAACTTTATTAACTAAAGTTGTTGTTAAGAAGACTCGGTACCCTTTAAATTTTTTTTTATTAATGCATTATAAAATTTTATTTTAGCATTTAATATATTGTTCCTATTTAATGAAACAATACGTGTTGTAATTTTGCACATATTATCACAAAATTTTAAAAATTTAAGTTTAAAAAAAATATGGAAAATTTTGAAATTCTACTCTTTTAGTTTTTATTCATATTTCGACATGGAATTTTTTGTAACATTCTTAAGGATGTTTTAAACAATTTTAGGGATCAATTTTACAATAACTTAATTAGTTTTGGAGTAAAAGAATGAAATGTTCATAGATATGCTAAAATTCACCAAAAAAAACCAATATCTCCGACATTTAAATCTTTTTAAAAAAAAGTATGCAGTTTTTATAGCAAAATGGATCCCTAAATGAAAGTGATTGATCTATAATTGTGGAAGGAGTAGCATTTTGAATGCTCTAATGTATCGAAAAAACGCAAGCTGTGAAAAACCGTTTTAAAGCTTATACTGTTGAAAAAATAATTCTCATAAGCTAAAAGCAACTTAAAATACCCTTTTAAAACATTAGCTATACATTTTTCTTCAAAATAATTGCATTTTCATATTATTTTAACCCGTCATTTCTATAAATGATACATTTTTACACAGTAATAATTGCACATAAAAATCCAGAAAATCCGAAGAAAATGTTAACAAAAATTTTTTCTGTTTTAACAGAAGTTTTAAAATTTTTTGCTTCACATAAGATTATACTTGTATGTAGAACATATGAAAACATAAATAAAAGCTGAAATTATGTTCTTATTAATATAAAATGCCTAAATTAAAAATATTTACATGCACGCATTTTACAAGAAAATACAGGGTGACTACAATTAAACTGCCAGTGTTCAAGGAGTGATGGTGCGAAAACCAATGGAAATATTCCAGTGAAATTTGATATCTACACGTTTCAGAACATGCGCAAATCAAATATGCAAAGAAAAAAATCGCCATTTCCACCCGATAGATGGCGCTGTACCATATTTCAACGCTCATCGGTGGTATATACTACTTCCAAAACCGAGAGACAGAGCATTTGACATTCTAAAAGAGGCATATAAACAATATAAAACACTACTTACAGTTAATCAAAATTCCATACAATTCGCTTCAGTAAGTGAACTTTTACAGTATCATGTGATCACAAATTAATGTAAATTAAGATAACAGATTAAACAATCCATAAAGACGCTTTGGAAAACACTTAAACCATTATTTATTCAATGAAATTATCACATAGTGTGGTCAATATGAGAACTACCAGATGCAACCACATGCTGAAAAAGTAAGACAGCATGATCCACCGTCGCTAACAATGCGCGTTCCTTCTTATTCAGAGTCATGATTGACCATTACTCAATGTGATCTTGTTTTTATACTGTTCGTGGGCTTAGAATTTGCATATATGTCGTCGATAAGCATTGAAAGATGGCACAGCGCCTTCTATCGGGTGAAAATTATGATTTTTTTCTTTGCATATTTGACTTGCGCATGTTCTGAAACGTGTAGATACCAAATTTCACTGGAATATTATTGGTAGTTTTCCCTCCAGCGTCCCTTGAACACTTGCAGTTTAATTATGGCCACCCTGAATTTACATTATTATAATATCTCAGAAATGCCCAGCTCTATATGAAACTCCTTCCTTTTTTTAATTAATATTTCTCTTTTTAAAATAGCTATTTTTAACCAATTTGAGTGCATGCTGGCATTTGGAGTTTTTCCGTCTGATTCTAAATAACCTTTTACGGGATTCTAGCACCACACCAATAACATGCGAACATTTCCCCAAGGGCATAAGTTTTGCTTTTTGGGTCTCTGTGACAGTATGTAGAGTCCATTTGTTGAATTCACAAATCGCTTCCAGTAAGGCATGTTTAACTCTGTCTTTACACACAAATATCTCCTTTGGACCCTTTGTCCTTATCACGTTGTCTAAGTTTTCATTAGCGTTTTGGGTTCCGCAATTAACGCACCTTTCTAAAAGTTCATTCGAAGCAAACCGTTTATAAAAAGAAAGGATATGGGGCAAAAAACTTTCATTGATTGGAGTTCCAATATGTTGTTTATGCAGACCTGATTTGGGTCCTTTTGCTTTTGCAGACTAGTACTGCATTAGTGGTTCGTATACATAGAACAGAAACATTAGAGTTGGAAATAAAACTCAAAGAAATGTATTTTACAATCCATCAAGCCGGAGAATATATTTCTATTGTATTAAGTAAATCAATATGTCTATGTGCTATCTGGTATCATTACATATTTTATAGAACTGCTATTGCACAAAAGTATACAGAAAGACAGCTCAGTTGCCAAGAGAAACCCAAGTATAATTACAAATCGTAAAGGCGTCATTGTCTTAACTTCAAAATCATAGACGTACATTAACAATGGCCAGACGTGTAAAATGTTAATGGTATATGCCGCAGCTGGATTTTGTTCTGAATCATCACGAATGACTGCTTCCGTCTTTAGAATGCACTGCCATTGATTGATTCTCTGTATATGATAGACAAATGACTGCTTTAAATCAGACGCAAACTGTGAGATTTAGTTTGTATACTATTTCTATAGGTTACCTAGTTTTTTTGAATCTAGAAATGACGCACCTGAAACACTGTAATAGTAATGCTGGGTGTAGTTATTACTTAAATCATTGACCCTTTTCTCTGAATTTGGTTCGTAAAATTAAACTATGTTATTGCTCGGTTTTCTGAGTGCACATCTCACCAAGAATACGTATTCTTTTATCGACAAAATTATCTTTAGATGTATAGCATTAAGAGCTAGTATTGCAAAACAAGATATCAATCATTGGCATGGCCAAGTAATTTTAGCGCGTTTTTCACATGTTGTATTTTACAATAACGCAACAAATGAACTATTTACTAACAGAAAGTAGTGTACTGTACCACTCCTCTAAATGTACTACTATTGAGCTGAAAAGAAATAATGACACAAATCTGTATCAGCACTATAAAAAATCAAAATTTGGGAAAATTTTGTTATAAACTAGCGAAATTCAGGAAAATTTGTAGGAAAATTCGGGAAAACTATAGAAAAATTTATATATGATTCGGCTCATCTAGGGCACAAATGCGACCCAATGCCGAGAACCCGAGGTCAATTGGTTGCTTATTGGCTGAGAAAAAGGTACGACAAAATATGGAACGAAGACGAAATTTGCGTCCTAATAGCGCTTTTGTTCCACTACGTGAAAAACACTCTAAAAATCAACAAAACTGCTGATTCTTTAAAATCTTACTGAAATTAGTGTATCTTTTTTAATTTGTCAATGATTAATACTATCGAATAGTGCCGTCAGACAATGATAGCTAGATAACATGCTAAGCAATAGGGATCTTTAAATATCAAAATTGGGGCCGTAGCCTAGTGGTTAGAGCAGAGATATAGTTAACCTTTTCTGGTCTGCCGCCCACTTTTGGCAATTTTACCAGGCAAAATTTCATTTTTGCCCAGCAATAATATATTTATTTATTTAAAAAAAATAAAGATTTTAAGAAATGTTATTTTTCACAAAATTCATATTTTATTTTGAAATGAACAAAAAACAAAAAAGAAAATTCATAAAAACGAAAATTAAAAAAGTTATGCAATCAATGAGAACCTTGAGCTTGATGCTTCGAAATTATTTCATTGATATCTGGTTCAATTTTTGTTAAAAATAACCGAAGATCTCCCCGTTCTGTAATGTTCAGTCTATTTCTTTGTTTACTCATAATATTATTAACGGCACTAAAACCGGATTCTACCAAATATGATGCTGGAAATGGAATTAATATATTTTTCATGTTTTCCCACATTTTCGGGTATAACTTGGGCATTTTTTTATTTTGCCAAAGTTTAGCAATTCCATGCTTATTGAACGAATTTTTGCTTTCTTCGTCGTATTTTAGTTCTAAAATTTCCTCTTGGAAAACAATATCAACCTCATTTACGTCCACAGTAAAAGGATTTAACATCCAATTAGAAATTTTCAAATTTAAAATGTCGTTAAATCTGACTTTCATATCTAATGCAAGTTGTTTAATATGATCACTAAACCTTTCGATTTCTTCTGGTGTTATATCTTCTTTGATAGAGAACAAATTTGGAAATTGATGAAATTCTTTTTTCAAAAGGTTACGACGAAAAATATGCAGTTTTTCTATAAACAACGATACAGTGTTTTTGCAACAAATAAGTGTTTTAAATGCGCCTTGAAGCTGCAAATTAACATCTTCAAATCGTATAAAAATATCTGCCAGATAAAAAGCACCGTTCTTCACAATTTTCAATTCGTGACATAAATCAATTTCGTCATTTTCCTCTAAGAATTGTATTATGCTGGCATATAATGCTACAAAACGTGTTAGGCACACACCTTTTGAAAGCCACCGGACTTCCGTGTGTAAAAGTAATCGAATGAATTGTTCATCATTATTTTGGCACATCTGTCGAAATATTCTATCATTTTTAGCATTACATTTAATCTTGTTTACAATTTTTATAATTAAATTTAATGAGGAGTGCAAACTTGCACTTAAAGACTTCGCTACAAGATGTTGTCGGTGTATTACGCAATGAATACATAAAACATTTGGTACTACTTTTTTTAGGTGTGCAGTAAATCCACGGTGACATCCAATCATCGATGGTGCTCCATCAGTAGCGCATGCAATTATATTGTTCAACGGTATACTGTTCTTTTCAAAATATGTTTTCACAGCATTAAATATGGATAATCCTGTTGTATCTGTAATTAGATTCACTGCATATAACATTTCTTCTTGCAGTTCATTATTTTCATCTGCGTATCGCACATAAACCATCAATAAAGCATTATTGTCCACAATAGTAGACTCGTCCAGTTGTATGGAAAATGAAGTTTTTTTAAAAATTGTTACGAGTTTTTTTTTTCGACATCATTTGCCATTTCCTCAATTCTTTTTTTAACCGTGGTATCACTAAGCGGCAATGCTTTTAAAATATCCGTTTCCTGGTGCATTATAAATACCTATAAATTCTTTAATACACGGTATTATCAATGATTCTCCAATTCCATAATTTTTTCCAGTTTTTGTGATTAATTTCGCCATGTGATAAGACGCTAATAATCCATCTTTATTTTTAGAACATTGCTTCTCAATTAGCGACTTCATTGTAGGACGATTTATAAATTTTCTGAGCAGTTCTTGAAAATATTCATTCGGTTTATTTTCATATTCAGGATGTTTTGTAGTAAGATGATCTCTTAACCGACTTGGTTTCATTGCTTCATTGGAAAAAGATTTCTGGCATAAAAGACACATAGGAAGCTGTTTGTTATGTGGTGCTTCTATGAAACCCATATTCAAATATTCCTCAGAATATCCACGCACATATTTTTTTTTTGAGACATTTTTCACAAGGTTTATTTTTTTTTGTTGAAATTTATTTGATTCAGTCCTTCGACACTTGCAATGATTGAATGAACAACTTGCAGTGGTTGATTGAAGTGCATAATATTTAGTTTTTTGCCTGTTTGTTTGACTGAGTAACGGGAGTTGGTCTTATTTGAATACATGCAAAAAAAAAAAAGAATATGTTGAGAGTTTTTTGTCTGTTTGGTTGCCCGAGTAACGAATTTTGGTTTTGTTTATTTGAATACATACTTGTTACTGTTCGCAATAAAAAAAAGAGAAGAAATTAACGCCACAAAGTATGCAAAGTGTTGGTAAAAATAGTAATAAAAAAAATTAAGGAAAAATCTAGGAAGATAAATTTTAAAAAATACAAAATCAGAATTTTCGTAGCGCCCACCAAAAAAGGGGCTAGCGCCCACAAGTGGGCGATACGGACCAGGTTAACTATCACCGGGTTAGAGCATTGAACTCCAGTCCAGTAGGCCTGGGTTCTATGCCCGATGCCACCAAATACACGCCGAGTACACACGGAGAACGTGCTCATTAAATCAGTGGGTCCGATGGTGTCGCCATCTATCGTGTTGTACCGAGCAAAATCGTACTGTCACCTTCAAGGGGCTCAAAGCTTAGGCTAACGACAGGCGTATAATTCTAGCCCTTAGAGCCGCGATGAATTTCGCGGACCTTGATCTGATGTTACTGTCGATCAGGTGACATAAACAACAACAACAAATATCAAAAGTATGGGACGAAATTCTAGCCTCTCGTCTTAAAATATGAGTGTTCAGAACGTGATTCTTTTCTTTCTTCTTGCTTTGGAAGTCAAAGCTCACGCAACAACGAATTGCATTTTGGGATTTGGCAAACCATGGAAACCTCAAGAGTAAGGAATAAATCCCTTGGCTTACCCCAAATTCGTTCTTTACTAAACTATTCCTTTGCCTGCACCGGTTAATTTTTTGTTCTCTGAATTATAATTTTTAAAGTTTAAAATAAAATATACATGTTTAACTGTTTTCAAGCAGTAATGTGAGAGAGTTAATAACATGTAATAAAATATAAAAAAAATAGGAATCTCTCTTTGAAAAATAATTTGATTTAGTAATTCCTTGCAATCATTTACGATAAAATTCAACTTTGGTACGTGATTCACTAATTCCTATTTAATCGCCGAAAGTTAATTCCGTTTCTCTTTTAATCCTGGTTTCACAAATACCCTTGGAATGACGTTAAATGAATCCTGATAATTGAAAAACATCTTTTGTTAAGAGGAATTTCGATCGATGCGATGTAAATTGTTCTACCAAAAACTATTTTTGGAAAGGTCGTATTGAAACTTGGTTGCTCAAAATCGTTTAGTGCGGTTTCAATGCAATTTTTAATGAAATGAAACTCCTCCGAAGGAAAGAGGACTTTTTGATAGTGAAAAATAAAAGTCAGAGGAAAACAGAATTGTTGATTTGTTAAAAATGGTAATTTGACTGCCATAGGGTATATGTGATAAGTCTTTAAAAAAAAATTACAAAATAATCATTAATTCAATTCACTCATCAGTAGAAAGTTTAACCAATAAAAATGAAACCTCTCTCTAACATATCCTTAGCGGTTTTTAATTTGTATTAATAAAAATAATTATTTTTACTGTAAAATCTGGTATACAAATAATTTTAATGAAAAAAAATGTCATAAAATGAAAAAAAATCGTGTTAAGGCCCTATTGTAACGGAAAAATAGAATTGAACGAAAGGATTATTCAGTGAAAAAAATATTCGCTAAAGTGTAAATCGCAGAATTTTTTAATAAGTGATTAAAATCTCGGCGAGAAATATAACCACCACGTTCACTTTAAAATAAATGTTTATGAATTTGAGTTTTTGAAAGAATCAATAAAAATTTGGAAATGTTTAGGATGGATTTCTTTGAAAAAAATACACACAGAATAAGTTCTTTTTTAAAATGAAAAATAAGTGTTAAGAGAATGTAGAAGAATGCTTGTAGAAAAAAATTATTAATGTAAGGAAAGGGATGCAGACATAATTTTCCCTTAGTTTTCTTAAATTTTAAGTAAATAATGTTATTTTCTGTAAATTTATGTTTCTTCTCTTAATTTTTTCTTTCAAGGCTGTCAAAAATGTCATTCTTTAAAAATTTAAAATTCAAATTGTTTTCTAAGTTTAATTCTCGTTACCTGAAATCTCAACTTTTTAAAATTTTTTTCTCTACAATGCATACAATAATAAGTTAGTATTAGTTTTACACTAAATATTTTTACTCATGATAAATATATATTATCCCATGCAAAAGAAAAAATGAATATTTTATGTTAATTAATTAATAATTTTGTTTTATGTTGTCAATTACGAGTTTTGAACTAATTAACTACAAAAACTATGTAACCAAAATAGTTTAATATTAAAGACATTTGGAAAACTGACTCCGGGCAAAAATAGCACTGAATGACTATAGTTAAAGTTTGATTGCATGTAATACCGAAAAAAAAATACGTTCTGAAATTTTCATTGATTGTAAAACACTAGTCCTCACAGTACTTTAATTTCCCTAACATATTATTTACTGCAGGATTCTAATAAGAAATTATACCTACCAAGGATTTTTACCCTAGGGATACTTTTTCTTCACCATATTCTTCCTGATAAAGATATCTCACATAATGAAAAGTAGTAAGATTCAGATTTATTTAAATAGAGAGAGAGAGAGCTTGAATGACTCTTCTTTTACTGAAAAACCACTGGCTTAACATTCCGCAGGCAATCAATATTCATTTCACCTCACTCACTGACTTTATCCTGATAATCTGATTATTTAGAGGACCTGACCCGAATTTAAGGAGTAATGCATTATTTCTCGATTAGACACATTTCTATTCGAAAGAAAAGTATTTTATAATTCTCTAATTCTTTCTCTTTTTACAAATCTTAAATTATTTGATATTGATTTTAATGTCATTTCTTGGAAGGAGGAATGAGTGAATATTAAAGTCGCATCGTTCATTTACACGAGGGCTTTTGGCGACGGACCTCGTAATTTTGAACCATGGTCAAGTGACGAGGATGACACCTGAGTTGTCACCCCTCTCCTAACTACCACACTACACCAACGAGAGGACGCTTGAGCTCTCCACATATTTAACGCGCATCACGCCCCTGCACGGTGGGTCTTCAGTGGTGTTGGGCTCGAACTCATGACAAGCCAGCCACCTTGATCACTAGGCTACCGCGGCCACTTTTTGGGAGGAGGATTAATGTAGAAAGGGGATTTTGTGGTTGGCAAACAATGAGTTGTTATGCATTTTAGAAACAGCATTTTCAACGGAATGAAATTTCCAATTCAGATTGTTCAGTTAATAAGTTTTCTGTTAAGAGCAATTACTAAAGTTACATAGGATCTGACGGTTCTCTTAATGATTATACATTTCTAATTATTCTTTTAAGGAATGCATTTTGATTGTATTAATGAAATATGTATGTGAAAAAGGATTATTTTTGATTTCTCACCCTCTTTCAATATTTGTTTCTAGAAGTAACCCGGGAAAAATTAAACTCAGTGGCGCAACAGTCCTTAAAGGGCCAAGGCCTACTGTCCCCATCTCACTACTGAGGTGCATAGGCAGATGTTACGGTCAAGTGGTCAGAGTAATAAATGGGTCAGAAAGCTTGGTATTCTTTTATTGGCCCACTAAAGGGATGAAAAGGTGAGTTGATCTTGCCAAGCCCAAGGTTTGAACCCCGGACCTGAGGCATGGAAGCGCGATATGCTAATACTAAGCCACTGGGCTTCAACCTATGAAACAATTTAATAATTATGGATTCTCAATAGTCCATGGTTTAGTTTAAAGAGCAACATGATCAATTATACTTCAGTAATTTTGATTTAATTTGATTTTTTTATTAACACCACACTTTTTAAAGCTATACGAGGGTTAAAGATCTCTCAAATTTAATCCTCGTTCAAGTGAAGAGGATGAAACCTGATCACTGAAAACTGCCGCAATACATACGGGGATTCGAACCTATGGCTCAACAGAAGAAATGCCAGTCGTAAGTTAACGATCATGAGTACTCAGCTATCTCGGTCAAATATTTATCAGAAGAATGATTAAGAAAAATATTTGTTTTGGTTTCAGAGAATTTCTCATCAATGCTTCAGAAGTACAAAACAATCTTTTCCGTCTAAAAGCTACAGTTGCATTTCTTTGAATAACCAAAGTGACTTTAAACTGGATTTAATTTAATCTATACAAATAAATAAAATTGAAGTGTCTGTTTGTAATTTCAAATTAGCAGCTTTTTACTTAATGCACTAAAAGTATATACGGTACTCATAACAAAAAAACAATTTTTAAAATTTTTGTCTGTCTGTCTGTTTGTTCCGGCTAATCTCGGAAACGGCTGGTGCGATTTTACAAATTCTTTCACTAATGGAAAGCTACATAACGGGGAGTAACATAGGCTATATTTTATTCCCGTATTCTTACGGGAACGGAAACTATACGGGTGAACGTGAAACTGAATGCCAAGATGAACGCCAAATTGAACGCCAAGCTGAGCTAATGAAATCGTTGTTTTGGTTACTGGCGACCGATGCTCTTCATGAGACATAATAGTGTTACGCGCACATGATAATACGCTGACACGTGCCATAATTTTTTTTAATGATAGTTTTATCTCACTGTTCAGTTAAGTAGAGCATCGGCTGTTTCGGACGCACTTTTAAAAATAATAAATCAAGGCTTCATAAGCAAAAAGCAATGCAACAAAAAAAAATTGATAAGTTTTACGGTTAGTTTTAATCCTTTCTTTTTTTTTTTATTTACATTTTTAGTCACATTTAAACAATAGTTATTATAATCCCAATCTATATCTATACAAATAAATAAGCTGCTAATTTCAAATTAGCAGCTTTTTACTTAAGGCACTAAAAGTATATACGGTATTCATAACAAAAAAACCAATTTTTAAAATTTTTGTCTGTCTGTCTATCTGTTTGTTCCGGCTAATCTCGGAAACGGCTGGTGCGATTTAAAAAATTCTTTCACCAATGGAAAGCTACATTATCATCGAGTAACATAGGGTATATTTGATTCCCGTATTCCTACGGGAACGGGAATTACACGGGTAAAACCGCGTGGCATTGCTTCCTCCCCGCCAAGTTGGCGCAAGATTATGCATTTTGTCAATACCGAAAATTTTAAAAAACACATTTTTCTCACATTTGTAACAAATAACTGAAACATAGTGTAATTTAACATCCTTTATAAAAGCAATTTCTCAAATTTTTTTTTATTAAATGTCAAACGTTTTTTGCGCTACGTTTATTAAATTATTCTTTGCGTAACTTAGGCTACTTTTCCTCACCGATTCCTAAATGATTTCCTTAAAAAAAATTTTCTAGCACACTTTACTTACTGTACTTTAGATTGCTGCCACTCCAACAGAATTTTTAAACAGTATAATTGTGCCTGGTCTACCTCCTCACAAGCTAGAACTTAAGATTGGCGTTCCCATCATACTACTCCTTAATTTAAACCCACCAAAACTTTGCAATGGTACTAGGTTGCGAGTAGTGTCATTGCAAAGAAACGGTATAGAAGGTCGTATAATATCCGGATGCGGAAAAGGTAACATAGTACTTATACCACGAATTCCCATAATACCATCGAATTTCCCGTTTGAATTCAAAAGACTACAATTCCCTGTAAGTGTCAGCTTTGCTATGGCAATTAACAAGTCACAAGGGCAAACGTTAAGCAAAGTTGGCATAGATTTAACTAAGAGTTGCTTTTCACATGGCCAACTATACGTGGCATGTTCACGTGTGAGGAATGCCACTGGCGTTTTTGTTTTAGCTCAAGAAAATCATACACTAAATATTGTATATAAAGAGATTTTTCAATAAATTTATACGAAAAAAACCACACAAAAATTAACAAAAAACAAAGAAAATAAAAAAAAATAAAACAATAAACACCAAAAAGAAGAAAAAACACAAAAATATAAAAACAAAACATTGATTCACAAAGTAAAAAAATGACATTAAACTCTCTCTATCTCTCTCTCTATATATATATAGCGTGTATGTATTTCTTAACGTGGAATACAGAATTATTAAGTTTTCGTAAGATCTGTGAATTGAACAAAACACTTTTTTGTAAATTTCTACGTGAACGAAGTCGCGGGTAACAGCTAGTTTTTACAATAAATTAGAACATCATAATAAGACATGAGAAGTATGATTCAATTTCATTCAAGGAGGTACAGAGTTGATTTTTTTTGGAGAATATAAAAAATAACCTGCCTTTTCAACGTAGAAAGATTGATAAGGTAGAAAATTAGGAATAATTTTGGGTCCATATAAAAATGACCAATATTTGAATTGCCAATATTTCATTGTAGAATTACTCTTTAATTGCCTTCACTTAATCAATGAAATAAATTTAGAGAGTCGGTTATGAATAAAATTTTGAATTTTTGATATGCACTATTTTATAAATGTAATAAAGTATTTACTTGTGTGAATTTGATATTTTACTTTATCCACGATTGTGAATTTGACATTTCACTTTATTTCCAAAATTCATTAAATCAATTTTTTTCAGTGTATTGTAGATGATTTTAGGCAAAGAATAGAAAAAGGCAGTGTTACCTTTAAGCACAGGCCTGAATCCACAGACCAGGATCGTGCGGTACAATCAGCAGACCCCGAGATCAGGACTCCTGCACCAAGGTCTAATCCTGCGTTCTCGTCCATGGGGACGTGAAGCATAGGGTAAGTCCCTTTCGAGTGACCCTGTAGTAACAGAAGAATTTAGGTGAGCATGTGAAGTGGTAAATGTTACTCAAAATTATTTTGTATTCAGTGAATGAATATTAACGTCGCACTGTTCAGCTACACGAGGGCTTTTGGCGACGGTCCGCGTAATTTTGAACCTTGGTCAAGTGATGCGGACGACACCTGAGCTGGCACTCCCTTCTCCTAACTACCACATCACACCAACAGGAGGACGTTTGAGCTCTCGACAGATTGCCATGTAGCATCGTTCCCCTACACGGCGGGTCTTCAGTGGTACTGGGCTCGAACTCATGACATGCTAGCCATGATTCGATGCCTTTACCACTTGGCTACCGTGGCCATTATTTTGTATTCAAGAAAAAAATGTTTGGGAATTTTTGCAAAAAAGGGTATTTTTCTGTTAAACGGGTGCAAAGCAAACACTTTTGGTGACAACCCAAAAATTAAGCCCAAATATAAAACTAGCCGCCCATCCGGTATAGTGGTCAGTGAAGCTGACTGCGCTGCCGTAGGGACTGGGTTCGAATCCCGGAGAAGGCATGGATGTTTGTGTTGTAATCCTTTCTTCTGTCTGTGTTGTATGCCCCTCGTGTTATACATTGCGTGGTGCACGGGGTTTATAAATGTTAAACAAAAAAAATAAAATAAAAAAAATATAAAACTAATTACACTCAGTTGTTACTAATTTTACTGAATTACTATTAAAACCCATGAAAAATAATGTGAAATGTGTGTAATTGGCGATAATTCGTTTTTGATTGATAGATAGCTACAATTGGTTATTTATTGCTTTCTCCGAACCCGTATCCGAAAAAGAACAAATGAACTTGTTCATAAAAGACATGGATCCATGATTCTTTTCGTTGCACAGAAGAACAAATGCTCGGCCCAGGAAAATGATAGGTTATTGGCATCGAACTCAGTAGCAACACGGCGACTATTGCCAACGATTTTCGTTATTTTGAACCCTAGTCAGAAAATGAGGTTGACACCTGAGTTGACAACTAACTCTTCCTCGTATCACACCTCTCCGATTAGAAGATTTGGAGCTCTTATAGCTTTGACGTTATTCCTAGTTTTTCTACACGGAATCACTACTTGAACCATGACCCGACTAAAATAACACCGACCACAGCCACTCAGTTACCGCGATCACTGAAATTATTACGAGGAGCTTTTTTAATTGTTTCATTAATTACGGTAATTTTTCAAATTCTCTTGAATGCTTTTTAAGGAATGAAGTCCCTGTAACGGAATACAAACTCCATCACTCTGAATTTCTATAATGATTCTAGATTTCATGTATCACTGTATGGATTAATTGTTAATTCACACCATACTTTGGTGAAAAATAGGGCTATTGGAGGTGAAACTCTTATTTAGAATAATGGTCAAGCGAATTAGTACTCCAATTTTCAAACTCCTCTATCATGCCAGCGAAAGGCGTTTCAGTGACGGAATTCGCTCAGCGAAAGCATGGCAGATATAAAGCATCGAGGGATATTTGTGTTCAGTTTTATATATTTTCCAATTCTCAAAATCAAAGATAGTATAACTGTATTTATGTCGGTTATCGAATAAATCCCAATTAGTTCTTAAAATTAGTTTGTTCTTGTTTTTAACTTATAAATATTTTAATTCAGATAATTATATAATGAGTCTGTTATAATTTTGAAAAAATAGTTACACAGAACACGTATAACAGCAAGCAACCGTTGCTTGAAGTGATGTAGTAATTGAGCCTATATTTAAAAATGCCCTGTTCTCGAGCAAAAAATAAAACCTTCATAAAGACGAATAAGTTAAATACGTGATCTGAGGAGGGAGTACATGCTTGTTAAATGTGCCCCGGATGCACCCTGAGCCGTGGAATACAAATGAACGCTGCAACAAAAAAGAGCCATCTCGAAAATTCATTCTATTGCTGGAAGAGAGGGCCCTTTCATTTGGATATTCATTTGCAACGCTTCTAAGCTCAACTCCGATATATTAATTATTTACTAATGGCCTTAAATGCACACAAAATGGGCGGCTTTCATTACATAATAACAAGTTGATGCGAAAAGAATTAAACAATTTAGGACACTCAACTACTACTAGAATTGATATTTCTAAGCGTCGAGTGCTCTGGAAAAAATTTTAATTTCATTTCCAAAGTTTAAACATTTATTTTTCTGTATATGTTTGCGAAAAAGAAGAATAAATGCAGTAATGGATAATTTGCATTATGTATTCTAAAATCCCATAGCGATTAATTCCGTGTTTTTGTTCAGTAATATAATGTTAGCTAAATATTTTCTTCCGTATAAATTTTGGTTAGTTCTTTTGGTTCATTCGTAAGCATACATACTACAAAAACTTAACTTACACGCAGATTAAAATTTAAAATATTTCTTTAGTGTTACACCACGAAACAAAATCTGCTTATTTAGTTCTCATGAATTGTAATAGTATTTTTTGGCGGCCACGTTGTACTTGGTATTTGTCATGCAGAAAATCTAATGCTACAATGGGAAATGATATTGATCTCAAAAGCGAAAAGAATTCTAATTTTAAAAAGAGAATTTTTAATGAATTTCCTTTACAAATGAGAGTGGAATTGATATTGATCGTAATGTTAGTGGTCAAAAAGACTTTTGGTACTCAGCCTCGGAGTGAATAGGTTTTTGATTTTTTTTTCACAATACCTTTTATGAATACCGTACTTTTAAAATACAGTATTAAGTTATTGTAGGTAAAAAAAACCCTAAATATATTTTTTATGTTCGTTTTTGAGCCATTAAATTCTGTCTTGAGGGTTCAACGTAGATCTAACTCCTCGTGGTGCATCCTCGTAATGCTTTGAGGCTAAATGATCTACAATTTTGGCTAGTTCCTATAATGCCTTCTAGAGAAGCTTTGAGTATTTTGCAGTGGGACGCGGGTGGCTTATTCCAATCCAAGAGAGCGGATCTTGTGCAGACGCTTAGCACTTATGGTATCCATGCCTTAACTATTATGGAGGCAAACCTCAGCAATAATAAAATAAAATATTTCTCTTTTAAGGGATACGTCCAATATATCCTTCCTAAGTCCAGACAAGTGGCGAGTGGCATCCTTGTTGGAGTTAAAACTGGGCTCACCGCTGATTTCTGCATTATTAAAGATATGGAGGGCTCTCCTGATAAAAGTGAAGCCCTCAATCTAAACCTTTGGAAAAATGGAAAACGTTTTGATATCCTCGCTATTTATAGCCCATCCAATAATAAACCTGACATCTCTTACTTTATCTCTCTGACACGAACTGTTTTTCTGGGAGATTTTAATGCCCACTACCCAATAGGGGGATATAATGACTCTAATGATGCGGAAAAAGCTTAGAGGATCTTTTGAATTCTAGTACTTTCGAGCTAATTTATAACAACAGTGATCCTCACACATACCTACACTATAATAGAACGTCCACGTCCTCTGACCTTCTTCTGGTCACTTCGGACATCGGTGAACACTCGAGACGATAGAAACCAATTCTTAGAAACCAACAGTTTCCTCACAGAGAAACAGGCTGGATCCAGACAATTTAGATCTATCAACCAACTGGTAGCATTCTTTAGCCAGTCTATCAAAAACGCCTTGGATAAAAGCAGAATACTTTCAGCGGTACTCATTGACCTTAAATCTGCTTATGACACTGTATAAACTGACAATTTCTTGCTCAAACTCGTCAACCTTGGTATTTAGGAAAACATGTTTAGTTCGTGGTCTTCTATACCAGATAAGATCAGATATGGTGGAGACTTTTCCAAATACAGTGTTCTAAAAACTGGACTACCTCAGGGTTCAGTATCCAGCTGCACTCTCTTCAATATTTACATAAATAATCTTGTCCATCAGCCGAGAATGATTACTGGAATTAGATGCCTACTTTATGCTGACGATCTTGTGATCTGGACAGAATCTCCCAAGAAACAGGTTACACAATTAACAAAGTCATGACTTTGAATCTAATGTTTAAGGTCTTGGAGCGTTGGTGCAATGAAAATAACATGAAGGTAAACCTGAACAAAACAGTCTCAGTCACATTCTCTTTGACTCATCTGCCCTTGCATATCGATCTGTCATATCAAGGATATGTCATTCCGGAAGCCGATAGTTTTATCTATTTAGGTATGACCTTTCTTTTACCATACTAAAAATATAGTAAATTGTGTCTCAAATAGAAGGACGCTTTTGAAAAGACTAGCAGGCTCTAGATGGAGCTCTTCCAACCATACTTTAAATTTAACTTATATATTATTCACTTTGCCCATTTTGATCAACTGTTGTAAGCCCCTGATTACAGCATCAAGATCTGTAAGAGATTTATTTGATAGAGTCCAAAATCAGGCACTAGGGATCCTCACAGGAGCTGTAAAAACAACCCCGATCGATTCAATGCGTAATAATAACATAAAATAAACCCTTTGAAGAATATTTTTCAAGGTAGAGCCCTGCCACTATGGAAAAAATTAATATGACTACCCGACAGCCTTTCCCTTTTGAGTGAACTCCACTTGGATTTAGGGAGGCGTTTGAAGTCCCAACGTGGTTTAGTGCAGAGTGAACTGGAACAGCTTGATATAGATTTCGTACCCGAATCTCTGGTGTCATCTTTGGACCCAATTGTTGATAAAGGTTTTTGAATCCTCACTGAGCTTACCCAAGCTGTTTCCAAAACGAGCAAAATACCTCAATTTTAAGGTCACTTGCCCTGGTAATAATAGACACCATGTATCCTGAAATTGACTGGGTGCATATCTATACTTATGGAAATCTTTTGAAGGACTCTGAAAGCGCAGGAGCGTAAAGGTATTGAAACCTTTTCTGCTTTTTTTTAACAACTGGAAAATTCACACCTGTTTTTGATAGTGAGGTTGCTGCCCTTCAAGTAGCCTTTGCACAGTTGCATTGTCATCTGAATAGCTTTACTAAGGGTGTTGTCTTCTGTGATTCAAAAGCGGCATCTTTTACTGTGAGTTCACAGTAAAAATTGTCGATTTTGAATCACCTCCTCTAACATTCTTTAAATATAAAAAACTACCGAAGAATATCAGTACTCTAAGCAAATTGTTTTGCAGTGGATCCCTGGACACTGTGGTGTAACTTGTAATGAGTTTGCGGACCACCTAGCAAAGAAGGGAGCTTCCATTCACCAGGAAACTAGGAAAGCTGTCCCTTTTACCAGTGATAAGTGTATTATTAAGATAAAGATGAAAGATCTCATTTCAATTCAATACACATAAATTCCAATAAGATCTGGTGGAATAATCTTAAAGATTTTCCCATGTGGCCAAGACGTAAAGCAGTAGCCGAGTTTCATCTGGCTACTGGACACGACTGTCTCCTCAAACATCTTCACATAATTCATGTTGCACAGAACCCTTTCTGCACGCTCTGTGATATTTGGGAGGACATGGATGCAGATCACATTCGCCGCTCCCCATCATTAAAGAGCTCCTCTTTGAGCGATCTTTATTGACAACCTAGGAACTTATTGGGTTCATAGACTTTTTCACCACGTTTTTATTTCCTACTTTGTTTTGTCTGTTTTTGTTTCTACCCCCTTGTGGTCTTTTGTAACTCTGGCCATTGGAAAAAAAACCTGTCTTGAAAAATGGTAGAAAACAAAGTGAAAAATACAAAAAGAGAAAAAAAAACCTTTTTTAACTGCATCAAATCTTGACTGTAATTGAAATTTTTTTTTTCTGTTTCCCCAAGTCCAGATTTTTAATGATGTGATTGACGGAAAGGAGAATGCGAGTCGCAACCCTTTAATACTCCTATGGGTTTGTGCAGTGACATCACATCTGTTTTATGTTTCTGTTCTTGTTTTTATGTTGTTAAGGGAACAACAGATCTCAAGGTAAGAAAAATATTTAAATGTATTTTGTTATTGAAATAGTTATTTTTCAAACCAAGTATATTGCTTCAACGGCGAATGGCGAAAATATCTGACAAGTACATGTTTTGCATATTCTTACATAAAAAAAACCCATTTTGTCTAGATTATTCTTTTTATCTTCGCTCTATATTTCTTTTGAATTACTATTAAAGCAAGGAAAATCAATAAAAGATAATGGGTCGATCACTTGGGATCCTGCAATTTAATTCTTACATTACCTCAAATGTAAAGTATAAAACATGATTCGCTTACAACAAATCAGGGAGTATACATTTTTAAAAGATAAAATAAAGAGCTAAAATACATGAAGTTTTTAAGAAACTTACATTTTATATGATTTATTTGGGTGTTATTATATTATTTTTTAGATAGAATCACACTCAGAAACAACACGAGAGCTATTAGCAAAAACTCTCCATTTTAAACCAATTTAAAGTGACTAGGATGACACCGAGCCTGTCCACATTTCCAAACAAAGCAAACGTGTGAAGACTACGATATTCGACAGATTTAATGTAAATCAGTATGGTAAATGTGAAGACATACTGTGTTTTCATCAGGACTCAAATCTACAATTCAGGAATATCGGAAGCGAGTTTGCAACCGTGATAACTCAGTAAACGCCACCGCATATTTGCATGACATTCTAGCTTTTAAGACCAAATGAAAGTGCATATATAACATTTTTCTTATTACTGGTCTTGAAATGATGCTTATTAACTAAATTATTAGCGAAAACTTTTAAAACTGTTATTCTACTACACAATGAAATAACTTATTTTAACTAAGCTTTTTAACCGCTTGAACAGACTCGTGCGGATGCTGTGGTCTTTTCAAACAGACGCATTGTTGTCGAAATGGAGTGAAGTGACGGATCACTCGCCTCGAACACTTTGATACAGGCTTCTCCTTGTTCGTCTGAGATCTCCTTGAGATCGAAGAGCCATGCCCGGACGGTGTGGTCGCTGGAGGTGGAGAAGAAGAGCTGGCCTACGCAAAGAAGGCGTGAAATCCGGGAACTGTGTCCGGTGTAGATGCCCATGCACTCAGCCGTCGCGATGAACCATTTGCGAATGGTGGCGTCGGACGAACCAGTCAGCACGCATTGCTCGTGAACAGCGCAACAGGTGATGTAACCTGCAGAGGGAAAAGGATTATTGGTATAATTTTTTCGAAAGATTATGGTTCGAGTTTAAACAGATTAACATCGGTTGACTGATTATTCTTCATGAACGTCTATTGGCGACGAACCGAGGTGCCCCGATACATTTAACCTTTACACAAGGTGCGTTTAGTACAATCATGGAGTTTCTGAAGTGAAATATGACCGCTAATGACGGCCATTGGTCAACACGGCCAAGATGAATACCAGACGTCAGGTCCAAAAGGAATGATGAAGGCTTCTAATTTTAAAATGTTACCGGGTGATGAAGGGTAAAGTGTATCTTATACTTAACCTATCGCAATATCAATATAAGGATGATGTCTCCCCCCCCCTCCCCGATGTAACAAACTGCTATTTTTTGAAAATCTTCCAGAATATTCTAAAGATTACAGCTTCTAAAATGTATTGTTTATTTTTAATGCAGACACCGTCTCGAAATCGAGAAAATTTTCAGAGTTCCAGTGAATGAAAATATTTTAAAGAACTATGGAATAATTAGACAAATAGAACATTTAAAGGATTAAGGATGTCTTTTAGAAAAAGAGAAAGAGCGCTTGTGTTCTTAATGTTAGTTTTTGAAGAATGATGGTCTGTTTAGTAATTCGATATTTTCTAAGGTTTGATTAAATATATGAAATAATTTCCTTATATTTAGTCATTTAATATACACTGATCTATTGCCCACAATGAAAAAACGCCCTTTTCACATTTAAAAGAAAGCATATATCATGATTAATGACAATATCAGGCTATGGATCAACAGAATAGTTCAGATAATTGTTCACAACTTCAAAAAGATTGAACGCGTGATGAAGAAGGCTGCCAGTTTCAATAATTAACAACGTTAACAATTTTCAGCTGAGATGGACAAAATTAGAAGCTTTCTTGTTGGCTCTAAAGGAAGCAAAATATAATGTTAATTATCTCTTAAAAATTATAACAAATATTTTTAGAATTAGCAAAAATGGGCTAAGTAGCCTATGAACTAACTTTCATTCGAATCAAAAGAATAATTTAAGAAAAAATCCGTAAAAAAAAATATCGCCAAAGAAACATTTTTAGATTAATTCTGGCAGACAAATCATAATATTTTCTTCCTTTTGGATACTATTTAATAAGATAATTGATATACAGATGTAGATAAAAGTTATCTTCATTTTTTTCAGATTCCTATATACTTTACTAATTTTACATGATAATAAAAATGTTTACTCAAGTGGAAGGAAGATTTGGAAGGAAAAATGTTTAAAAGCCATTCTAAAAAGTTTATACGGTAAATAATATTCTACATATCAGGTTACAGCAGCCCACGGGCATTCCGTGATGATCGATTACTTTTATTAACATCGCACTCTGATGTAAACACGAATACTATCTTCCATCATTTAACCTCGAACTCATACACCCTCAATCTCTTAGAACAGTGCTTCTCAAACTTTCCATTTTCGCGACCCAATATTCAATCATACTTTTCATCGCGGCCCCTCCATACAAAAACAATGTATTGAATTCAATAATACTATACATTGACGCTAAAACTACAATACGACTTCAACTTCTTAAGTGCCCCCGGTGTATATAAACGTCTCGCTCAGACAAATCATTAATTTTCTGGACGCATATATACGTCATTCTGAGGTACATCTTTTTTGTGCACTGCTATCCATGAAATTATTCCAATGGCATCGGAATGCATTAAAAGGACATTGACAGTGTATGTGAATGATTTAATTTCAGAGGATTTGCTTATTTATTCCTTTACTTCCCTTCCCCCCCCCCTCAGAAAAAACATCACATACACATCTACATGGAAAACGATGGCATTTGAAAACGAATCGCATAACTTAATAGGCACTTTTAGCTGGCAGTTTAGGGAATTATTATAAACCAAACAAATTATCAAGATAAGTGTTAGTGTAGATAAGCCCATGAGGTCACTGGTAATTATCAAACTTGTTCTTAACTTAGTATTGTTAAATTAATTATAAAATTAATTTTACAGTACTCATACATTTATAAGTGTATTATATCAGTGTAAAATTGTATTTTATTATTTGTCATGTCAGAATATATTTTGTTTGTTTACTTTCAGTAAATTAATAATTTCTTTAAATAATCTTTTGTTTTCGACTTTTTATTATGCTCAAACCCCCTTCCTTGGGTTATCACGCCCCCTAGGAGGGTGCACCCCACAGTTTGAGAAACGCTGTCTTATAGTCACCAAATCTATCGATTGAGTGTAATTTTACACAGTATCTAGCCAGAAAAATATATGTTTCACTTGTTATTATTGCTTAATATGACCTATTATTCGAAATATATGAGCTAGAACAAACCTTCGTGTCCTTCCAGCACTCCCAGACACTCTGTGGGGTCCGAGAGGGTGCTCCACATTCGCACCGTTTTGTCGTCCGATCCTGTGATGAGTAAAGATCCATCATCACTGAGCACCATGCAATTGATGCCGCCCTTGTGGTCTTTGATATCCTGCAGCAGGTAGGGCTGCTTCTTGGGCTTTTTAGGCCCAGCGTCCTTGGAGGGCTGACAGCCCATCGATCACCTCGACAGCCTCATATCTGTCTTGTTTGCGTTAGATCTGAAAAAGGTACACAGAAATGGACTAAATGGCTGGAATACAACCCTGAACCGAAATTTTATGATTACTTATAAAACTAAAACGACACAGAATACTAGCCTAATTGATGTTAAGCAGCCTAATTTTTATTATGTATAGAGAGAGATATATTTAAATAAATTCTGTCATAACTATATATTCCAGTTCTGGTATACAGCTTCCAGCCATAGTTGAAGCTATTTTTTTGCTTATGGGTGCAGAGTTCAAAATCAATAAGTTAATCAACCAGCCATGTGAGTTTTATAATGTTAAGCCCAAGCAAAAAGTACAGTCGCGAACAGGTGGCCTGAGTTATTTCTATCGAATCATTGGTTCAGATCCTGGACTCACTAATTTTATTGTATTATTAGAGCAAGAAAAACTAAATGGATCAGATGCCCTTTATCTGTTTTTGTTGCCTGTGATCTTTTTAAAAATTAGTACTTTCATGTCTTCGTTTGTATTTGGTGTGTTGCCAATGGTAATAAATACACTCACTTTCAAAAGTTAAGCACAAAGATGTGAAATGCAAAGAAATCAACAAATACTGATTTGATTGACACAAAATTTGGCAGTAAAGTAGCCATATATATTTATACATAAAACAAAATCAATAATTATGTACAGAAGTGAAAATAATATTAAATTTTTGTAAATTATCAGATAATGTCATACTGGAGACTATAAAGTGAAAATAAACAGCATAAAATGAAAAAAAAAGACATAAATAAGGTATGTGATCCCCTCTCATCTGTATGCAAAGTTTAAACCTTCTGACCATGCTTTCAATTAGGTGGTCAACCACCGCAGAACTAAGCAATCGTCATTATTCTTGTAGAGCAGTTTCCAGCTCAATAAGAGTATCTGGAGATGGGAAACGTGAAGATACAGCACGGCCGAGAGCATCCCAAAGATTTTCAATTAGAATAAGGTCGGGCGAATATGCTGGCCACGCCATACGCGCAATCCCTTCACTCTCCAGATAGTCATCGACGATGTCAGCTCTATGGGGACGTGCGTTATCGTCCATTAAAACAAAAGTAGGGCCAACTGCTGCAGCATACTATCTCACAATGGGTTCTAGGACTTCATCTCGATACCGGACAACCGGCACAGAACCCCGTTTAATTGGAGTCAGTAGGGTAAACACCTTCGGGAAGTCGATTTTGAGTTTTTGATATTTCTAAAATCCCCAAATCAGGACCTTTCCAATGATGTACCGTATTTGCCATTTTACTAATTAAAAGTATGTTAAAATGATTTTTAAAAAATAATCAGCTGATTAGCCACGCCCCCTTTGACAGATAGAAATGTAAACATTGACCTCTTAAATCTGGGAAGCTTTTCCAAAGCCACTCTCTGTTTTATTTATTCATTAGGTAGATTAACTGCAAGCGTAACCGTAGAGTGTTTACTATTTTGGAGCGCATACACGTTTTTATTGTGTGGTTTATCAAGTACAGATTAAAAAAACAAAAAAGAGATAATACGTTATGTAAAATGATAAAATATAAAATTTCATAAAAAATTCACAAGTTTTGAAATTTTGAAGTTTTTGTTTCTTTATTGACAGACGGAAAAAAATATTTTAAAAAAAACATAAAGGTACGTTTTAAGAAGGTAGGATTACTCTCAATCATAGTAACAGTACTTCAAATACTAAAAGAGTAATGTGTATGTCCTCAAGCTGGACATACACATGACTTAAAGGAGACAAGTGCAAAATAAAGTTTGATTAGAGTTTTTCTTCTTATTAAAGTAAGTATTAAAAATACCATCATGAATTAAAATATTCTTGCATTTGCTTTCAAGAATTAAGTTCATTGTAAAATGCGTAAAAGAGGTTTAGACATGCAAGTTTTAAAAGGTAAGTTTGGGCTGGAAATTTGTCCTGAAATGTTGTGCTTGTCCATATGATGTAGAATTCTCTTTTTTAAATATTCATGAAGGAATGCAAATTGCCACAATAAATACCAGGTTTGTATATGCTGCGTGTTCCATTGGGAGATGTGCAGAAGCTGGGAGAATGTTTTGCAGCATAATGAATCTTCTGCAACCACTTACAATGTTTTCTCCTTACGGTAAGCAAATCTCAAATGCTGTAAAACTTGTTTACGAGGAGTCCATTCAAAATGCTGCGAGGGAAGCTATTTGTGAAAATGAAGGTAATATATAATAATATTGTGGACATGGCAGAAACACGGTTACACATCATCAAATGGTGCAGTTACTGTGACCAGCATTGATACAGGTAAGGTGATAGATGTCAATATTCTTTCGAAATATTGTATATGAAAAAAATGAGCACATAAAAACATTGTTTTTGACCTGTTCGTGAAAATTCATGGTGTGGATATAAACAGGCTGAAGAATCGGGTAAGTCTTACAAACATAAAAAGTCTTCCGGTTGCTGTTGTAGTAGCAATGAGTTCTATATTTAGATATCTTTCCCAGCTTGATTTGTTGAGATAATGTTTGCATCGAAAAACACAAAACCCGAATGAAAGTTTTCATAATGTAATTTTATCACGGGTTCTGAAAACAACATTTGTGCACATTGAAACACTTTCACTTGGTGTTTATAATGCTGTTTGTTCCTTTAATGATGGTAATGTATCCAAATTAACAAAAACTTCAGTAAATGGCAGTAGGACCTGGAGAATATCCGGTAAGTGCCATGAAAATTCTCGATAGAGAAAAATTAATGAAAGCAAGCAAGCTTTTTCTGGATGATCAAAGAAAATTAGAAAAGATAAAAGAAAAGAGAAGAAGATAATATTAAGAAAAATAAGGTAAAAACCGGCTACAGTGCAAGATCATTTTGATGAGGTAAAATTTTATATAAAAGTTACTGTTTTCTAAAAATTTTCTTTTCTAAACTGTGTTTTCCCTTTTCTATAAATTTACTGTATGCATGAACTGGAAATTTTTATTTTATATTTCATATATATTCTTATGTATACTGAAGTGAAATTTTTGAAATATTCCTCAGACATTTAGCTAAAAAGCATATGTCGTAACACAGAAAAGGAAAATTTTTATTAAATTCCTTATTGTACTCTGCAAAAATTATTTTTTTAATCAGGCTGATCAATTTTTTAAAAAAAGATTTCACTTCTGTATAAAAATAAATGTTTATTTAATGCACACACAAATATATCTCAAAATGCGTTGCATGAAGCTTGTTACATACAAAAAAAATCATAAATTTCATGTTTAAAAACACAAAAATAGTTTACTTGTTGTTTTGGATACTATCTATGTAATATTTATATAATCTTTTTAATTCTCGTATTTAAAGAAATTGTGTTTACATGTGAATATACAAAACACTAAGGAAATTTTTCGAAATGCCATATAATCATGTATTACTGTTTTATATAGATTATATTTTTTAATTTGTGTCTTCTTTCTCTATAAATTAATTGTTTGCATGAACTGGAAAAATTTATTTTATATTGCATATATATTATATATACTGAAGTGAAATGTTTGAGATATTCCTCAGACATTTAGTTGAAAAGCAGATGTCGTAACATAGAAAAGGAAAATTTTTATAAAATTCATTATTCTACTCTACAAAATTACATTTTTAAACATACTGATCAATTTTAAAAAAAAAAAAAATTCACTTCTGTATAAAGATAAATGTTTATTTAATGTACACACAAATTTTTAAGTTTTGTTTTCTAAAGTTTCTTAGTAAAAGGTACATAAATATATCCCAAAATGCAATGCCCTTTTTCGTTGCACTAAACTTGTTACATACAAAAAATAAACAAATTTCATGTTTAAAAACATAAAATCAGTTTTCTTGTTGTTGTTTTGGATGCCATTTATGTAATATTTTAAGAATCCTTTTAATTCTGATAATTTAAGAAATTGTGTTTACATGTAAATTTATAAAACACTAATGAAATTTTTCGAAATGTCGTATAATTATGTATTACCAAAGCCATATTTTCATGTATTGACACATTTTTACATAGTATTTATGATGCTTATAGTCAGCTTGGATGAAAGTAATGTATCAGAACAGAAAATTCTTCAAAAATTGATGCATAATTTGAGAAAAATGATGCAAATGCTATAAAATATCTCGATAGATTAAAAGTGAAAAATGCTATACATGTATTTTCTGAGAAATCTAAGTAAAAGAAATAAGTAAAAAGTCTTAAAAGTTATTGAGAATAAGCTAATATTTAAAAAAATAGTGCAAATACAGATTGTAATTCATAATTTTTTTGATGAAGTGACATTTTATAATAAAAATGCAATTATCTCAAAACGGTGTTTTTAAAAATGTGTTTACCATTTTCTAAGAACCTATTCAACGGAAGCACTTGCAATCTTCACTGAATATTACTGATATGTTAATATATATATTCAAGTGAACTTTTATTAATATACCGATAATATTTTTGTAAAAGTCAGTTATCGTGAAAAAAAATGACATTTTTCAAAAAATTCATAGTGATAGATTACGATGAAAGTTTTTGAAAAAACTAAACAATATATTTGAAAAAGGTCACTTCAGTTTAAATAAAAAAATCTAATTAATATACAGAAAAAAATTTAAGTCTGTACATTTAATATTTTATGAGAAAAAGGCACAGAAAAATGCTCAATTTAACATTAGCGGGATAGGGGGTACCGACTTACCTTAAAGATGTGCAGGTTGGTATGTTATCCTAATGAAATCTCTGTCCACACCATAACGCTTCCCCCTCGAAATGCGTGATGTTCGGTGATGTTTTGGGGCTGATTGCGTGTTCCTTGTTTACGCCATATCCTTATACGCTTGTCATTTGGCTCCAGAGCAAATCTTAACTTATCACTAAACATGACATTTCCCCAGTCAGACACAGTCCAATTGCCATATTACCGGCACCACTTTAATCGTGCCCCTTTTGATTGGACGGATAGAGGAGCCCGGGCATACAGTTCATTCATATGTAAGCTCGGCATACAGTAGCTGCAGATGTAGCCTTACCAATGGACGCTGTAACCATAGATGTCCCGCGTGTGGAGGTCGCTCTGCTATTCCGTTTGGCTACAATAGCAATATATCGATCTTCCGTGGTAGTTCTAACCCTTGGGCGACCACCTATGGGCCTTCGGACAAATGTCTGTATGGTTTGGAATTGTTTCCGTAAACGGTGAAATTACAGAATGATGAACGCCGAAGAAAATAGCAACAGTTGTGATCGACTGTCCTGCTTCAATGCGCCCCACAGTACTCCAGCGCTCAGAATCTTCCATTCGTTTTCTGGAAGTCATAGAAACACATAAGTCTTGAAAACAAATTGTACGAAAGTTTTAAACACCTTCTATCAGCACTTACAAATCAACTTCTGTAACCCTTCATAAAGCTGGCTTCTTATAAGAGTGCCTTCTTTGCATATTTCTTGACATGAAAGCACGATTGGCTGTTACCAAACATATTTGCATACTTCCATCTACCTCTGCAGTGAATTGCATCCTCTTCAATTTTGATTGGCTTCCGGAAATTAGCATTTTCCTCTCCGTGCTTAACTTTTGGGAGTGTAGTACGCGGTGGTCTTTTAGTCCTACTTTCTTATTAGTGAGTTTTCCCTGAATCATCATCTTATTTCCTTTTATTTTTGTTGTCAAACTTGTTTTGTATTAAAATGTAAAGAGATGAAAATGGAAGTTTGAAATTATTTGCTTACTTGGGCCCAAGCAATTTGAGGTTAAGTTTCCCTGCGGGAAACAAGCACTCCGCAACCATTCTACTTACTCGGATTTAGCGATCTGACAAGCTGTGTTAGTTGATCTTTAATTAACGAAGGTCAACAGTTACCTAAAATTTCCTTGTGTTAAAAGAACCGGTGATTATCCTAACTGTGTCTTTCTTTGGAATATCGACTAAATAATAAAGACTTTCAAAGGCCCACCCATCCAGGACTTTGCATTCAACGGGAAGTGTCTCCACTTATCGCGCGTATAAGACATTCTTTAGATCAGTGTTCCGCAACCGGTGTGCCACGGCACACTGGTGTGTCATGAGCCAGATACAGGTGTGCCGTAGTCAAATACATTGTATTTGACATTTTACAATTTTTCATCATGTATTTAATACACACAATGAAAATTTTTTTTCATAATAATGTCTATTTTTCTAAATATACAATAGAATAATTATTATAACTAAATAATTATTCAATGGTCCCCTGGTGAGAACAGTTGAAAACTGCATAGTGTGTTGTGTAAACACCAAGTCCCACCAAATTAATCATAGATAAAGCAAACTGACCGTTATGCGCGTCGTTGAAGACTTATGCGCATGTGTTATTTTCATTTGCGCGTGGTACATCACGTTCACACGTATGTCACTGTTGTCACTATTTTACAACACAAAGTTAAATAAGCACGTTCCTACCACTAACGATAATTATTATTAATTATCTTACTGAATTATGTATGGTTAACGTTCTTCGTATAAAAATTTTTAAGTTTTATACCCCTTTAAATATGGATAAATTTTTACGTCGGAAAGATTCGTCTTCCCGTACTGATGATGAAGAACCCAGCACAAGTGTTACAAAAAACCTAAAGAAGGTAGTGAAAAGAAAGTACGACGAAGACTACATTAAATATGGATTCTCGTGGTGTGGTGACGAAACGACACTAAGACCACAGTGCATCATTTGCGGCGATCAGCTATCAAACGAGTCAATGGTACCCAGTAAATTAAAGCGGCATCTATATTCAAGCCATCCTAGCTGCGCCAACAAAGACAAACAATATTTTAAGAGGTGCTTAGAACAAAATAAAAAACAGAAGAAATTTATGAAATCGGCCGTAACAGTTTCTGAAAAGGCATTAGAAGCTGGCTATCATGTTGCAAAATTAATTGCACATCAGAAGAAGCCACATACTGTCAGCGAAACACTTATTATAAACCAGCATGCATGGAAATTGTTAGACTATGCTTGGACCCAATGAAGTTAAGGAAGTGAAAAAGTTTCGTTGTCTGCTGATACTGTTAAAAGACGTATTCACGATATGTCAAGCGATATTTTAGGAGCACTGATAAGAAACTGTTATCGGCTGAAAAATTTGCGCTTCAGATCGATGAAACAACTCATATTAAAAATAAAGAACAGCTGATAGCTATTGTACGTTTCGTTGACGAGGACTTTATTAAAGAACATTATTTATTTTGTAAGGAGGTTCCAGAGCGAACTACCGGTGAAGAAATTTTTTGAGTAACCGATGATTTCTTCAAAATATGTAATATTCAATGGAGCAACTGCATTGCTGTTTGCACGGATGGCGCTGCGGCAATGACGGGTAGTAAAAAAGGTTTTGTCTCTTGCGTAAAACAAAAAAAATCCGACGGTACCAATTTACACACTGCTGCATACATCGAGAAGAATTGATGGTCAAGAATTTGCCGGAAGAACTTTTGAACACGATGAATGAATGTATTAAAATCATAAACTTAATTAAATCAAGAGCCACATAAATTTGCGAATTTTTGGATTACTTTGTGCAGAAATGGGAGCCGAATATGAATCCTTATTATTTTATACAGAAATTCGTTGGCTATCCCGCGGCAAAGTTTTGGCTATATTATTTGAGCTTCGTCACGAGGTGCGGGAATTTCTTTTAACACAGAATATGCTCGAAATATGCCAGCACCTCGATGATGATTACTGGATAGCCTAACTTGCATACATGGCTGATATATTCGAGCATTTGAATGAACTTAATAAAAAAATGCAAGGTCGAAATTAGAATATTTTGACGTGCTCCGACAAATTACAAGGATTTATTAAAAAAACTCGAACTTTGGCAGAAAGAGTTGCAAAAAGGATGTTTTGAAATGTACCAAAGGACCAATCATATTACAATTGAAAACAAACAATTAATTGTGGATCTGGCCCAACAACATTTAAGTATGCTTCAGCAGAAATTTGATCAATATTTTTATCCCATTAATACGGAACAATACGATTGGATTCGAAATCCTTTTGCAACCAATGCAATAAATTCTACCGAAGCACTGCCTCTACAAATTCGAGAGGAATTTACAGATTTAAATAATGACATGACTTTAAAATTATACTTCTCCGAAGTTCCATTAGATGTTTTCTGGATTTACGTTAAAAAAGAATATCCTCACATTTCCTACAAAGCAATCTTAACAATACTTCCATTTTCAACGACATATTTATGTGAGCAAAGTTTTTCAACTCTTGTATTAATTAAAAATGATAAGCGGTCATGCTTAAAAGATCTTGACCAAGAACTTCGGGTTGCGTTGTCAAATATTGAATATAAAACTTTTGTGTTTATTGAAACAAGCGCAGGTATCACATTAATAATTATTATGATTGCGTAGAAATAAATATGTTATGGTTTTATGTATGTATACTTTTCAAATAAAAAACAAACATTTATTGTAAAATTTGTGTATCAATTAATACCTATATACTTTAGCTTTTGGTATGCCGCGGAATTCTAGAAAGAATTTTGGTGCGTCGTAGGTGAGAAAAGGTTGCTGAGCACTGCTTTTTAGATGACTATTTAGAAACCACATCGATAGCAAGAGAAAAACATTTGAGCAGATACTGCAAGAAAAATCTTGAAAATGGCCGGAATCCGTAGTCGAGTGGTTCGAAGAAAGCATTATATTTCACTCACCAATCGAATTAAACATATAGCTTTCGTAAAAGAGCGTATACATAAAACGCCGGAATTCTGGAGGGTTGTGATATTTTTCGTTGAGAGAACAAATTTTGAATCTTTGGCATAATAGGTTGTAAATTAGTACTGATGTGAAGTTTTAACATTAAAACCCAGGTTCATATTAACTACACCCGCTTGATTAAGAAATTTAAATTTACATTGCTATGAAATAAGACTTAACATTAATAATTGGATACTACGTTTATTTAAGAGCTTAAGAGCGTTGAGAATTAAAAAAAAAACACTTATCTGAAAGAAGAATAGAGTGAGAAGGGGCTCCATCTTTACTGGGATTGCGATATTTTGGATTCTATTTCTACACGGTTTTCTGCATAATTCTCCGTGATTTTCAAGTGCAGCCCATTATAAACTCCACCGTGTCGCACCAATATTAAGAGGTAGAACTCTTTTCTGCCATTGCAACTAACTCGTTAATTGGGTGAACGTTTCCGCGGAAAGTTACAATTAGATATTTTATGAGTCCAACGAACCCAAGGGGTGCCAGGACGCACCCTCCTTAAGGAATTTCAGACATCCTGTCAACAAGAATTGAGCTAAAAATTAAGAAAATAACAGATACCACATGTAACGCAATTGAGCCCCTTATCAGTATGGAGAAAACCTTGCACAACGCTTCAAAAGGAGCATTTAGTACCAACGGTAAAGCACGACGGTGGTGGAATCAAGGTGTGGGGGTGCATCGCTAGCAATGGTGTTGGCAAGTTGCAGTATATCGAATCAATTATGAACAAATATGATTACCTTGATGCAATTAAAAGCAATTGAAAAAGCAATTTAAATGAAAGTGCCATCAAACTCGGTATAGGATCGTTGTTTCGTTTCCAACACGACAACGATCCTAAGCATACCGCTGAGATTGTGAAGCTTTGTTTCTTGTGTAATGTCCTGCACACGCTCCTGCAGTTGCTTGATATGAATGTTATAGAACACCTATGGGATTTTCTGGAGCAAAGGATTCGTCAACATAATATATCGAGCAAGGATATGCTGAAGAGTGTTATTAAGTACTAATGGGACAATATAAGCGCTAAAGAAACTATAACACTTGCTAATTAAATGCCGAAACGACTTCAAGAGGTTTCTCAAAACACGTGCTTATCCAACCAATTATTAAATAGCTAATTATTATGTTAAAACAATTTTTATAGTTACTTCTAAAACAGTGAACGCAGACTTTTTCTACCTGAATTTTGTGTGTTAGTATCGCAACCCGTCTTTATTTTAAAAACTGTGAAAGCAAACCGAATTTATTTTTGCAATTTTTAATACCTGAAATGAACTAAATAAAATATAACTTTACAATTTTTTTCAAATTCCAGTTTTTAAATTTTTTTTCTTTGTTTATGTAAGCAATAATAGGTGAATGCAGACTTTTTCTATCAAGTTTTCAAAAAGTTTAAAAAATTTATTGGTTTTAAAAAAGTTAAATGGAAGTTTTTTAAATTATTTACAATACAGTGAAATTTTTGAAACATTCGCGATTTTCAGAATATTTTTTCTGAACTGGATATCAAACATATAAATGAAATCTTTTAACTATCAAGAATAGGAGAAAAAAAGTGTTTTTTTACGACAAAAAGGTGGCAATGCAATTTTTTTTTAAAAAAATTCCCCACATTTAAATGTAGGGACACTAAAATGCCTTTGGCGGGCCACTCGTGGCCGCGGACTTCGGATTTAAGGAACCCTAAGCTAAAGAATACTTAGAACTATTAAATACATGCCACATACATTATTTACAATATGCACATACTAAACACAAAACTTTTTAAAATAGTTTTAAAGTTTATAAGTCACTTATACAAAGAAAAATGTGAATAAATCATATGATATAAAATTGAGACAGCCGAACCCACGTCGCAGAGATTAATCCATAAAAAAGGAAAGATATAATTAGAAAAGAAAAGGAAAATTTAAAAAAAAAAGAAATTATAATAAATTAAGGATTAAATCTCCAAACACATGGGGAATTAAACTAAATAAAAATTGGAAGAAAGAGAAAGGAATTATGAACAAAAAAAAAATAATAAAGCATAGCCAATTTACCAGGGATTTTAAACAAAAGGAAAATCAAAGGTAAAAAAACAGTTCATTTTGTTGGAGATACATTTTCCTACTAAATTTCGCACAAATGTTTTAAATGCTAACAAAAGAGCACTGAGACAGGTAAGCTCAGTAAGTGGATCAAATTTTGTGAAAAGACAGCGAAACATATAAACATATAATTTTGTGAAAAGACATAAACATATCCACCTCCCCAATAAATTGACAAAAAATTAGGGTGATTTTTGAATCCAAATCTATATAAATAGTTTGGGAAGGAGCCATGGTTAGTTAAAAATTGTACAATGTGGCTAGGATTAGGGTTAATTTAGGGGGCCAGAAAGTATTTTCTATTCGGTAGACCGCTTATTCACCGCCTGAAGTTGCAAAGTACAATAATAGGCAACGTTGTTATTATACTTTAATTATAAGGTTTAACCTAAATGGATATTATAAAATTGTCGGTTTAAAGAGAGTTCATTTTTAGCTTAACTTAAATAGGAAGATTTCTATGAAAGGAGGGATATTGAGGACAGACTCTCAGTATATAAATACGAGATTTAACATTACCATATACTGCCCTATAAAAAGTAAACCAATTGTAGATAACTCCTATATATGTTTTAAGTGTTTAAAATTTACGTTTTGGGGAGGATAGGTCTGAAAACTTTGCACATTATTATTGGCGAGATGGACCTCATCATTTTAAATTGTGATCAAGTGACGAGGATGACACACCCTAGGATAGCACCCTCCTTTCCAAATTTCAACTCCACACCTACAAAAAGAATTGGAGCCATGACAAAAGCAACAGCCGCCATAAAGGATAATAGCCTTTGTTGCTCCATATCCCACAAAAATAATAACTATAACTGTAACCCGCCACAAGTTTGCGATCTATAAACATATATACGTATCTGTGTGAGTGTGATTTTTAAATATGTGAAGTGGCGCGCTTATCCTGTAGGATAGAACCAGGTACCTTTGGATCCGAAGCCGAGTAACTTATCCACTACACCAAAATGATCACCGTGGTGCGGAGGTAGTTACTGGCTTATATATAGATGGTACCGCTACATACACCCCACCAGTGAGTCGGTGGAGGGCGAACGAACGATGTATTTGTTTAATCAAGCGCGTTTTTTGCTGCTGCGTCATGAGTTGTGACGGCTTTTTGCTGATTGCGTCATATGTGAGACGACTTTGTTCTTTGCGTCATATGTGAGACGACTTTGTTCATTGCGTCATATGTGAGACGACTTTGTTCATTGCGTCATATGTGAGACGACTTTGCTGCGTCAAGTGAGTTTTGACGACTTTGCTTGCTCTTCCTGCAGGTAGATGGCGCAACGACAGTTCAGAACGTTGCGTCTTTCTGAGTTCAGCCAGGGTCACCAATGAAGTGGCGCGCTTATCCTGTAGGATAGAACCAGGTACCTTTGGATCCGAAGCCGAGTAACTTATCCACTACACCAAAATGATCACCGTGGTGCGGAGGTAGTTACTGGCTTATATATAGATGGTACCGCTACATATGCAAATGTAAAACAATAAAAATAAAAGAGCGTCTTTGTAAATATCGAATATACGCAATATTTCGTTGAAAATTAAAGCCTTTGTTTGTATTTTTATACATAATAACCCTTGTTAGTACATGTCAGCAATCATAGGGAATTCAGCCAATTGCTAAAACTTTTGTCTTTGCAAAGGTGTATTCAATATTTTCAAAAAAATTTCTGTTATTGAAATGCGAATCACGGGTGTTAAAATTTTTCTAAGCATTATTTCTATCTAAAGAAATGAATCATTGAATGGTGTCATTCAATAGATTACAATTCATAATCAGTTTATATTCTACAAAGAAAAAATTCACAGATGAGATAAGATTCTCCAGAAATTTCACTGAAACAAACAGACTGCAACTGAATAGAAAAATAAAAAAAAAAGTTGTATCTCCATAAAAGTTTAAGTTGTTGTAATTAATGAAACCTTAAATGTTAATCACATATTTTTTATGCTTCATTTAATTTATAGTTTTATTTCCATTTCTAATTTCCAATGTATTCGCTTCTGGTTGAATTATTTTTCCCTTGGTGTTATTACTTATTTCTGCTATTTTGATTCTTATATAAGATAATAAAAAGTTATATATATTTATTTTTTAATACAACAAAAATATTTTATTCAACATTCTTCATCTGTGCATGCTGAATGTTGACATTTGCTGATGTAATTGAAAAATAAGCAATTTAGCAAATATTTGATGCCTACATCAAATGATTTTGTAAAATTTACGAAACATAGAATTATATTCGACTTCCGCGTTCTAAAGCAACACAACACACCTCGTCATTTGAACCATCATCTGAGTAGGCCCTCTATTCTCCAATGCGATGACTCTAAAGCAGATTTCAGCCCCTGCACATGACGGATTTTCAGGACTCGATATCTATTTTTAAATGCGCTGGCTAAATCCGTCAAGGTTCTTACAAGAAATTAAATCATTGGACACAATTGTGATAAGAAAATAGATCAAATATTGGCATTGCATAAAAGTTCTCGAAAATAATGATTATTTTGTTTTGTGAGCGTAACCTACTTGAAGTCGCTCCTTCACCGTCTTGCCTAAGGGTGTGGAGGGAAAAAGCACCACCAGAAACTTCCATAATAATTATTATTTTATTACTATTCAAACACACTAATCAACCACAAGTGAAACTATAAAAGAAGACCCTAGGAGAGTTATATAAAGATAGCAATCTATTTTATGTGAACAACTTTAAATAAACAAGCGCAAGAGATCTGTTTAATTTAATCTAATTCAATCTATCTTAGATTCTTAAACTTTAATCCACTAATTTATTATAGTAGCAAAACTCCTTCCTAAACTCCCGTTGTGATAATGAAATATGCTTCACCTACGAATCACCGCAACAGTTCATATGCTCCTTCTATCTTACATTTTCACAAAACCTTGATTTTATATAGTCAAAATAATTTAAATATGAAGGTTTCTTCTTAAGGGATGGCTGTGAATTAACGCGAAAGCTAGCCTCAAAGTTTCCCCAAGAGAATTAATGATAAAGTCCCGTATAGATCCGTCACAGTTAAAAATGGATAATTGTTTAATGTTTGATTGCAACTAATAAGCCAAATAATTTATGTTAAAGTAATTTATACAATATTTACGAATATTGCGAATATATAATTTATACAATGAAATTCAATACATTTCTCGGAAAACACAATTTCCATACAAACATTTTTATGATGTAAAGAAGTATACGATATGCAAAAAGGCATTTATCTTAAAAATAACAAAACGTGCAAGTTAAAAAATTATAAAGTAATGCATAACTATGCTAAATATAGAAATAAATTTCAAAAAACCGAATCTAAAGTTCTACTGAACATTAGAAATAATACCCATCCGTCTTGGATAGTAAAATAAAACACCAAATAACCATTAAAAACATGATTATGTATAATTAAGGTTCAATCGTACAAAATAAACAATTAAATCAAAACAAAGAATTTTTGAAACACACACACATATTAGGTTCTTGCAAACATTGCCTTAGCATGAAAATTACGACGGATTTTTGTGATATTGTAAGCATATAAGGATAAATTGAGATTTTTTAAAAAAAATTCACTGTATCCTTCAAATTTGAGATTTAAGTAAATATTCTAATGTACTTTATACAAATTGTAATTTCATGTATATTCCTATGTATCCGTAAAGCAAAAATATGAATGATTGTGATTTTAATGCACTGAATTAGAAATACATGTCCTGAAAAAGTTTGGAGAGAGAGATTTTTAGCGGAAAATATTTTTGAAATGAAGTTATAAATTTCAGACAAATTTTTCCCTCTATATAATTATATTGTATACCAATAAATACATTTTAGTGTACATATATAAATAATATACACAGAATATATCATAATCTCCATTTTAGATTTTAAACCTAAGGTGTCCAACTACTCTAAAATTTCAAATTTTGCCAAAAATTCACAAATATTTTTTAGAATTTATTTTACAGACCATCTTATTAGCTTTAGAAAAATACCAAGTTTATATTTTCAGTTCACTAGAACAAAAACAACAATCGCTTTAGTAAAAGCAGATGCCTTTAATTAAGGCAAGATATGCCATACTTTAAAACGCGTTTTACTTGAATTTTGTTTTGTTTTTAAATGCTCAAACAGGGTTGGCAATTTCTCAAAAAGTTTTGAAAATAATTAACTGAATTTTTTTGAGTATATTCTGTATAAAAGTAGAAGTGTTTTAATTACCAGATTTATCAATCATTGTTTTATTTGCAAAATTTACAATCCCTTATGTTAATGCAATCACTTTCTTTTTATGCAATTTTAAATAATAACTAAGATAAAGTGATCTCGTTTTGGTAAAAACTAAAATATCTCTTATCCGAAAGGTCATTTCAAAAATGAATAACATAGCAATACACCAGAATTGAAAAATTGAAAATTTGCTCATAAACTTTTGGTGCAGAATGGGCCGTGTTTATGATATTTTTTGTAAATATTTACCCATTTTTTCCCATATTAGTAGTAATAATTTACTTTTCTCTACTTAATTTTAGCACATTTTTCTTAAAATTTACTAAACAAATCTAAAAATCACAAAATAGTCCCCATATCTCTATTTTTTTAAAAAAATATTGTCTCAAGTAGTCGGATACCTTAAAAACGTTTTCTAATGCAACTTGAAACATTTTCTGACTGGGCGCAGATTCATCACGATTATTTAAATTTTTTTGGGGGGAGGGGATTGGTGATGCGTGAAACATAATTGAATGTCTGTCATAGTTAAACCCCGATCGATGTTTTCGGTCATTGACCAAACACACATCGTATGGAATCCAAAATATCGCTGATATTTTACCTTTTTGCCTATGATTTGCAAAGACTGGAAAAAAATGCTCAATGTTTGCAAAATAAGTTATCATTAAGTCACTCAAACATATTTAAATAATCTCGAAACCATCTTTTCTGGAAAAAAAAACAGCTGAAAAGATTCTGGAAATATTTTACCTATTTATTCTTTTCATGGATTTTACCATTGCATAAGGAAATGACATGCATTGTATATTTATTTTACCTGAATATGATAGATTTTATGCAGATATAAAATTTTTCCTGTCTATATTGAAAATTTTATTAATTATTACTGTTATTCAAAATCTCGCACTTTAATATTCATCAGATGAAAAAATATTTCACAAGAAGAATATGAAATGTTGATTTAAGGCCTTAATTTCGGCTATTTCAGGAGCTTCTTCCAGATTTTAGTTATCGGATGTGAAAGACAATGTTAAATAAAGTAAATTGTCGTGCATTTTCTTCAATCTAATTATGCTTATAAATAGATACTCCCTTACATAACTTTTTTAAGTTTTTTTTAAAATATTCAATTGTTCTTTTTTTGTTTAGTTGAATAATCACACAGTTTGAGTAATTTATTTCTTTTGACGCTTCAGGTAACCAACATATACTTTTATTGGTATGAAACACATATTCAGTTCTTTTTTATCACACATTTTTATGCAGTATTATAAACTAAAGAACCATTACTCTTTCGTAACTACCGAAGATACGTTAAAACTGAAATTTTCATTAAGTCATTTTTTTCTAGTTTATATTGTTTGTGTTTTTCAAGTATAAAAAGTATGGTTATTTATTTATTATAATAAGTAAACAGTTTTCTTTTCGGTCAATGTCATTGTTATAGCTTGATTCTAAAATAATTTATCATTTTCTCTAGACCACAAATGCACAATAGGTTAACATTTACCTTCCTGTTAAGCAAATAAATATTTGATTTAGACAAAATGATTAGTAATAAATATGAAATATATATATATATTAGCGTCTACACAGTAAACGATAGCGTAATATATATTGACTATGAGTAACTTGAAAATTGTTACTATAGCCTCCTAATAACTTATAAATATTACTGAAGTAGTGATATATATATTTTTATTTATAATAAAACTAAAATAATTCTTCAATTTTTCTTAGTACAGGAGCATTTAATTTTATATTGTGCAGTGTTTTCATTGAGTGAGTGAGTGAATATCAACGTAGCACAATTCAGCTACTCGAGGACTTTTGGCGACGGACCTAACAATTTGAACTATGACCATGTTTTTTCAGAGAAATAATACTGAAATTCTGATTAGAAGTTTAATAAAGAATTTGGGTGCAGAAAATAGTTGCTATAAATGACGTTGGTCAATCAATTTCCTTAATTATAACAACCTTATTCTATCAGAAAAAATTTATAAAGTAAAAATAAACATTCGTGTCTAATTAAAAATAGCAATTCCTTTGAAACTGGATCTCAGATCATTTACACTGTGTTTGAAAAGTTATAAACACTTTTCAAACACAGTAACTTTTATGCTCTGACCAATTCTTAAAAAAAGAATGTTCTCTTTATTGCTAGATTCCCTTCATTGATGACCTTACATAATTACATTTTCAATAATTTCACTCTTATCTTCTTATCTTTCAGTCGGATTCTTATTTTTCCCTGAGGAAATTACCGTTCTTCTCCTGCTTTTTGGGAAAGTAGCTTCAATATGTCATTGAAAATTACATTGAACTATCATCCAGACAGTGGTCACGGATCAAAAAATATGCATTTTAGAGAAACTGTAATTACTGAGACTTAAGGAAAATAAATAGGGATTTGTATAAAAAAAATCCCTTAAAAAATCTATTTTTTAAAATCAAAAGTCAACCATTATCATATGTATTGTTTGAGATAAACTTTCTTCCTATTCTTAACACAAATAAAAAGTATAATATTTTTTTAATTTCCAAATACTGTTAATAAATGCTAAATTATAAAATGAATTCCTTAAGAAAATTTCCAAAAATTGTCGAGTTCCTAATACATCATGGTATTATGTAGTTCAAAAAATTAAAAAAGAGACAAACTGTATTTAAAATGGTATTGTTGAATGTATATAATAGCACATTAAGTGCAGAAAGAAAACTTATGAAATATTATTTACGCTATTTCTTTCTTTACAAATATCTTTTGACTGTGATTAATATTTATCCGATATCGTTTTACTATAGAAATTTCTACAATATTGTATTTAAATGTAACCGAAACATACTTTGAGTAGAAATGTTGCTTTCAATAGCAGCCGTATTCAAAATGTTTCGCGATTTTAATTTTAAAATATATATTATAAACTTTCCATTTTTTTTTGCTATCACTTTTTATTTCAGAACAGTTTTATTTCCTTCTTTGCCTTTTATTTATATATTGATATATAGTTAAAGGACTTATATTTAAAAATTTTACATCAAAATTTTTATAAATCTGAAATTTTAAAAAAAGCATATTTTTTGGCGTAGCATTATTTTGAGAATTTTTTTTTCCGTAAATTTTTCACAATCGAGTGCAACTCCATAACTACGACAGTACTGGTGCAATAACTATTACATACTATTAAAGGTTTTTTTGTTCATTTGGTAATGCCACATACAATTATTTCAGTTCCCTGAAAATCAATACGTATAAAAATATTATTCAGATATTTACTGAAAAATAATACAGTTATGACAACGGAAAGTAAAGCTATGGATGAGATAATTAATATCGTGTTTTCACCAACGACCACGTGGGGAGTCTGAATGGCCGCTTACCTGTTTTATTCCGAGAGAAGGGAAAGACTAGCTTTTTACAAATACCAACAGCTAAAGTAAACTATATCTGGTAGGAATCTTTGCGGAAGCGTCCATCCCTCGTTCGAATGGTCAATTGAAAGAGCGGCGTGTGAGATTCCGTATTGAAAAATGTGTCTCCGAAGAAGCGTCTGTGTTGTCTCTATGGAGACAGATGCAAACAAGCATCATAAGTGTGACGGGATCACGCGCCGGGGCGGACACCGGAATCGTTAATGCTCACTGATTTCTGTTGTTTTGGTTCCGGCACGGAAAGAAAAGGCGTAAAAGGGAAGTTTATGGGAAGCGTCGTAAACTGCAATCAGTTTCTCCTTTTACCCTTTCTGAATTTCGCAACAAAGTTTGCTGGGAATTAGAAGTAAAGTGATTATTCAATTTATCAGAACTACATGGTTTCAATTTTTTTCTAAGAAAGGAAGAACAATTATTTGGAATGAGCTCATTGCAAGAATGCGAAATGTTGACATAAAGTTAATTTTAGAATTGCAAGTAACATTAAAAGTAGATACATCTTCGTTTTACAACGTCGGATAAATTTATAGCTGGTGATAAAAAACATTTCGATCCTTCACGGTGTCTTTTTTGTTTAAATAAAAGAAGAATTGGAACATATACAATTAGAAAAAAAAACACACACACACCAAAAAACACAGAAAATTGTTCCCGTTTAATAATAAAAAGTCCATTTAAACCTGTCTTGAGTAATTAAAAATTTAATGAGTTTATTGTGTTGCGCAAAAAGTTGAAACATTTATTTGTTGTTGTTTTACATTTTAAAAAAAGTGCCACGTTTGATTCATTAAATAAACAATTTCATTTAAATGGTTGAGGACAGGAATTTATGTTAGAAGGCTAAGAACTGCAGATGCGGTTGTTATTGAAATGTATTATTTAACAAGGTAAAATAAAAATAAAGCCGCCCATCCGGTATAGTGGTTAGTGACGCTGACTGCTGTGTGATAGGGCCAGGTTTTGAATCCCGGAGAAGGCATGGATGTTTATAAATGTACAACGTCTTTGCAGCATAGAGGTAATTTAAATAGCCGTCGAGCCGCCAGTCCTCTCGTGAGGTTCGTGTAAGGAGAAGAGAGGAGGAAGGTCCCTGACCACCCCCAGGGTGTTCTCTCTCAAAATTGGGGTGGAAACGAGCCAAATCGTACTGTCACCTGAATGGTGCTCAAAGTTACGGCTAATGATAGGCGTACAACATAGCCCTTTGCCATGTTGAATTTCATGAGCTCGGTCTGCTGATCAAGTGGTATTAGCAACAACAAATTTCAGGGTTTTGTTAGGAAAGGCTTAAATAAAACTTTACCATATCTGAAAAAATCTTAAGAGCATCATAATCATTGAAAATCTGTGTAAAAGCATCGGGTTTTGTACTGATTATAAAAATTCATTCCAAAATCATTGTTTAATGCAATGACTTTTGCATCATTGGAGAGATCAGTTTTAGCAGGTTTTTTTAGCGAAGGAATCTTCAAGAGTGATTCAATAAAACATCTGTAAAAAAAAAATTCCGAAATGGCGTTGTTTTAAGAGAAATCCCAATGTGTGTTTTGACGTCACGAAACAAAATCACCCATCAATAATCAGTATACATTTCGACATTGTTATAGAAGCAAACATCCTGTTGCAAAAACAATAAAGTGATAGCATGAAACTTTTAAAGAAACCGGCAGCGTTAAGGATCTTCCTAGCAGTGAGTGGCAAGCCTAGTATGATTGAAGTAACTGTAGCCCCTTCGCGAACATCGTCTCACCCACGCGCCGGCATCAAACACCGTCAGGAGACTAGTGTCTCCCCCGTGAGCTAGCGTGTTTCTTCCTCACTGGCTTAGTGACTCACCGATGCGCCAGGCACCTGGAACGTTTTTTCAGCTCAGTTTTTTGGCAATAGATGGCATTCTATGTCCATAAGATTTGAGATACATGGAGGTCTGACCTTCTACTCGAAATGATAGAAATATTACTCACTTATATGTGGTTTTTGTTTTATAAACATAAGGGGAAAGGGATATTTCCGAAATGAGTGCTTTACGACTGCTCTTGAAATGAACACGTGGTTTTCGTTTATAGTGAAGATGAGAGATTTATTTTCACTAAAGTATTTGATTTGGGTTTTCAGTCTAGTTTCTTATGGATAATTAGATCTGATAGACAAAAAAAATTTGACTTTTTTTTCTTACTTTTTTTACAAGGTCGGCTTTTACAAATGCTTACAATAAAATGTTTAAAAACTTGTACTTAAACAGAAAGTGGCTGAAGTAAATAAAGTATAGTAATACGAAATATATAAAGCATATGCCGTTCCTATAATATACAGAACAATATTGAACAACGCGTTTATATTTCGGTATTTTTATGGACTTAGGCTTAACTACGCAAAACCCTCCGACCTGTGAGTGCCACTGGTGATAGAAACCTAGCGGTACGCGTGCGTTTGCGTCCTTCGTCGCGAAAGGGCTAGAAAACTTTCGGCAATTGTTTCAACGAAGTCTTTTTGAATCAAATTGTCAAGCATCACATGAGCTACAAATACCGCAAATATTTCGTAAGAATTTTTTTTTTAAAAAATGCATTGGTTACATGCTTATAAAGTGTAAGACATGTTTAAGAACACTTGGGAGAATACCGCTCCTCCGATGTACCAAGGAGGCACGTGTTGAAATTTACTGAGGTAAATGGCGTTATAAAGAATTCACAACATAAAAGAGCTTACAATATATTTAAGCAGCATAAGTCTAATTCAAATAGTGTGAGCACAAAAATGTTTATTATCAGGGTAAGTGACATTTAGCTCAGCCTACATCTTAGGAAAAGTAAAGCATAAGGTTTTATTTTCTATAAATCCAGTTTTTTGCAGTATATAAATTTAAGATCATTAACTTTAAATTAATAAGTAGGGAGACAGCTTCGTGAAAGGAAAGGAGAAATGGGATAAAATTTACATTCATTCATTCATGAAATTTCAATTGAAAATTTGAATTCTTTCAAATCTTCATTTGAAAGCTCGAAAACTTCGCGTAGAGTGATTACTTTTTTTTTGTCGAAGGATGTTGCAGTTCTCATTTCATTCTCCCGAATTCAGGTGTATTCTTCTTCCCTGAAAAGGTCAAATTTCGAGTACAGTACACGTATTTAAAATCTGAAATAAAAATTGGGAAAATTCTTTTCGACACTCTACAAGGTGATGCGAAAGAAATAAACTTCTTTTCGATTGCCGCAACTCGATAAACCTTCCAGCCTATTTTTGAAAGCGTATTTCTTTAGGACATTCTTGCCCCTCTGCTGTTGAATAAAGTGACTTTTCTCCCCATTCTTCTCCGTGGTTTGGCGGATTTCATTCACAAACTTTGCAACCACTCCGTGATCTTATCAAATCTATTTTTCACTCAGATATACTCAGGAGGAAAAGGATAAAAATAGTTTGGATTTTACCGCGATGCGTACACATTCTTTTCTCTCTAAGACCAAAAACTTTTTTGTATAAAATCGGCTTAAGTTACTGAAAATAATTTGGAAAACAGTGGATGAATAGTTTATAAGAACATCACAATTAAATAATTTTTTTGATACATTTTTATGGGAAAAAATACAGTGACTCAACATTTGTATACATGCTCTAACATTTCTGTTAACAATTCTAAAACATTCCATGAAAAGCATTCAGTAAAGAAGTTTTAAAACTGTAAAATTTTTAATAACTAATCGAGAAATACACGATGTAGCTATTAAATGACGAGACTGACTTTGTAAAGTATTTTATTTTGCTTTTATACATATTTACTTATTAATAAGGTTCAAAATAAACACATCCTCTATCCTTACAAAGTTCCATGCTAATCTTCCATTGTTTGAGACTGGGCTGGAAGTCTACAGAAGTGGAACAGCTTCAGTGGGAACAAATGTTGTTCTTTTTAAACCAGATTTCCGCTTAAGAAATAGATAGAAGTCGCATGGTGCAAGATTCGGTGAATAGGGCAGATGGTCTAACGCTGGGATGCGGTGCTTCGCTAGAAACCTATTGATAGACAATGCAGAAGGCACCACAGCATTGTCTTGGGGGAGAGCTCATGTCTTGTTCTTCTACAAATCCGGTAGTTTTTTCCATATTCTTCTATGGTAGAATGTAGAATTCTGATGGTAGTAATGTTGATTAATATTTGACCTACAGGAACCCAGTCCAAGAACGTAATCCCATGAATATCGAACAAAACAGTGATGATTGCTTTGAATTTTGATCTGCTCATTCGATTATCTTTACACATCTTTACTGTCTCTCAGTAAAGATGTGGTTTTCCAATGTGAGAATTGACGCTTCGTTTCAATATCTCAAGTAAAAAACAACGATTCACCACACGTTATATTTTCCTTTCCAATAAGTATGGTTTATTTTCAATGACACATTCAAAATGTCAGTACAAACATTTTTGCTAGCTTCTTGTTGTTCAAACATGCAAATTTTCGCTACCATTCTGCACACATACTTGCATGTTAAAATTAATAGAAAAAATTTACCGAACGAATTGTTTGTGAATTGCTGCAGTTTCAGCATTTGTACGAATAACTAACCGACGGTCAGATCGAACCAGTTTACCGATTTTTTCGATATTGTCAGCCTTTTTTGGCGATAAAGTGTGATCATGGCGTGAATAATTTGAAACGACTTTTTGGCCATGTTGGAAACGCTTAAAACACTCAGAAACACGAGCATCCGTTCTACGTTTATTGTCATAATCTTCTTTCAATAAATTGTAAGTTTCAGTTATGGTTTCTCCAAGTTTTATATGAAACTCCACAACAATTCATTTCTGTCCTGTTACATTTATCAATAACTATTCTGTCGAAACAAAAACAAAATAACTCTTTGGCGAACGGAAGATGCAGTAAAACGAACTTGGTTTGAGAAGCATTGCATTCGGAAGAAAATGCCTCAAGCTAAGCAACTGTAGGTCTCTACGGCGCGTATGCATACTTCTTATGTAGCAGCGTCAGTCTTATCATTTAAAAGCCACACCTCGTGTGATCATTATTAAGAATTACTAAGAAATAAGGCTACTTTTCTTTTAAGGCCGTGTTTCAAGACAGATTTCCATCATTTTAACTTCATGAACAAAAAACCACTGACACGCCGAAACATTAAACATGTGTTAGCCCTTCTTACTTCAATTTTTAGAAGAATTTATGAAGACAAAGCCATCAAAATTAAGCTGCAGTTTGTAAAAAATGCAACGCCATGAAGGAATTATCAGAATTAAATGAAATTTAATGCACAAACGACTTTTATTCGTTCAAATAAATGACGAAATTTTCAAAGCAAAAAAAAACAATATTAAGTGTCCGAAATCAGTATTTAGTGTAGCCAACACGCGCTGCAATAAGTGCTGCTATACGAAGCGACATAGAGTCAAACAGATTTTGAATGTTTGCTTGTAGAAAATAATTCCCTATTGCTTGTATGCGCAGCAAAAGTTCGTCTTTTGAAGATGCAGGACTTGGATCACGAACGAGACGCCGACCAACCAAATCCCACGCGTTCTCAATAGGCGACATATCCGGCGAATAAGGAGGCCAAGGAAGAAATTGTATGTGTTGGGCAGAACAGAAGTTTCGAACAGTCTTTGCAACATGTGCGCGTGCATTATGTTGCTAAAAGATAACTCCAGAGATACCTTGAACGAAGGGAACGACTTTGAGATATAGCACTTCATGGACGTACCTGTTGTTATTGGGATTACCCTCAATTTGTAACAAATTGGATCGTCCATGATACCAAATCGCACCCCAAACCATAACCCTTGGTGTTAGGCCATTATGTCGTTTGATACATAATGCACTCTGGAAGGCAGCGTTCGCCGGCATGGCGTCTAACACGAATGCGGCCATCATGGTCCCACAAATTGAAGCGTGATTCCTCTGAAAAGACAACTTGGTACCAATCAGCTTGCCAGGCTCTGTGCTCATGAGCCCATTGCAGACGCAGCCATCGTTGGCTTGCCGTGAAAGGTATCCTGTATAAAGGCACCCTAGCACGCAATCCATGGTGCGGCAGATGTCGACGAACTGAGGAAGCCGACATTAGTACACCTGTAGCAGTAGACCAACGTACTGCCAACTGCCTGGAGGAAGCTGTACGGTCATTCACTGCCATGCAGAGCAGGTGTCGATCGTCGCACCTGACGTCATATTCTGTCGTCCACTGCCTGTTTTTCGAGTTGTTCGGAGCTCGTCGGTCCACTGCTTCCAAGCTCGCATGACTGTGGAACTGTTCGGCTGCACACGTGCTCCAACTGCGCAACAGGAGCATTCTCCTTCTCGAAGGCAAATAATCAACAAATAATAAGTTGTTGAAATTTCTCCTTATTTTGTCGTGGAGGCATACTTAGGTTTCACTATACGTTCGCCACTAACAAATAATCATTAACTTTTTTCAACGTCTCACTACAGCCCTCTATTTCTACGCTTTCAGCATCAGTTCACAGGGCACGCATGCGCGGTGGCTGAAATTTTACTAGTTTACGTAACGTCCTGTAATTGATATTTGCAGCAAAGTTCATTTAATTCTGATGACTCCTTCATGGTGTTGTATTTTTTACAAACAGCAGTGTACTAACTAAATGATTAATTGTTTGTGAACCCCTGATATGTCATCGGTATATATATCCGTCTCGCTCAACTCATTCGTTATGTGCTCCTGACGTATATATTCGTTATTCGGAAATGCAATTAATTTTTTACGCTGCTATCAATAAAACTGTTTCGAAGGTTTTTGGAAGACAAAAAAATTACTTTGACAGTGTTTACAAAGGATTTACTTATTTCAGATGAAAATGAACTTTCCTTTTCTTTTCTATCCAAAACACCGCATGCGCTTATTTATGTAAAAACGATGACACTGTAGAGCGACTTGCTTAGCTTTTAATCGGCATTTAAAAGGTGTTAATGTTGCACTTCGAAGCTGCATGTGTGCTCTATTGGCAACACACCTCGTAATTATGTGTACTTTGATGCAGTCTCAAGGAGTACATTTGAACTGGTAACTCAATGTACAAGCTTCCCCACCACGCCAATGGGAGAAATTTCAACTTCGACAGATTTAATGTGCATCCAGCTCATCTACATGGCGGACTCGTAGTGTCACTGGTACTTTAAAGCAGGATTATAGACTAGATTCCTGTTAAATTTCTAAAAACTTGAGTTACACACCTTTTTTACTTAAATTTCGAAATTATTTCGTACATTCAAATAATTATTCATTGCATCATCTTTTGAATACTGATCTATTTGATTCGGATTGCTTCTTATGAACGTACGAGGCCTATTGGGGACACTCTTCGTAGTTTTCAATTTCCATCTTATCCTTCGAGGACTACAAGTGAACTGAGGCCACTCACTCTTCAAACTTCCACACCGCGCCAATGTGAGTTAGACAGATTTAAGTTCCCTTTTTTCTCTACAGAGGCGTGACATTAGAAATGTGTCTCTCAATTTCCCCAAAAAACCACCCCCTGCCACGAGTTTGCAATTATGACCACTCGTCTCCCACGGCCACACACAAGTTTATATTCATAGTCTTAATTCTATCATGGCGCAGATGGAATTCAAATTTTAATTAAAAAATTTCGCTTCTGTTCTTAGAAGTAATTTTTGAACAGAAACTTTTGTACCTAATTTCTCTTCCAAGGACAGTAAAAGATTCATAACATAAAACTGTAATAAAGGATTAGTTTCACTTATTTAGGCTCTGAAATTAACAATAAGAATGATTGTACTACTGAAATCCAAAAGAGAATTATTATGACCAATAGTTGTCTTAATGGAGTGAGTGAGTGAACATTAACGTCGCACTGTTCAGAAAAACAAGGGCTTTTGGACCATTTTACAAGGGTGTAATTTTGAACCATGGTCAAGTGACTCAGACGACACCTGAGCTGGCACCCCCTTTCCTAACTACCACACCACACCAACGTGTGAGCTCTCGACAGATTTAACGCGCATCGCTCCCCTACACAGAGGATCTTCAGTAGTACTGGGTTCTAACTCATGACATGCCAGCGATGATCCGATACCTTTACCACTTGGCTACCGCGGCCACGTTGTCTTAATGGAATACGAAAAAGAAATCGGATGAAATCAAAAGAAAAATAAAGGTTTTATTTTATAAAAGTCTTTTAAGATCAGTATCAACTTATGCATGTGAAACTTGGTCCATGTCTCGAACAAATGAGAGCACGATAAGTATTTACAAAAGAAAGATTTTAAGCTTTATTTTTAGAGGAATTCATAAAATGGAACGTGGCGAAGAAGATCCAATTTCGAGCTCTGTCAATCATATAAAGAATCTGACGCGTTGTTAACTTCATCAAAATAGAACGAAATAAATGAACGGATCACGTTGTCAGAATGGGTGAAGACCGCACCACTAAAGAAGTTTTCAATGTGGCCACATTCAGAAAGAGCACACCAAATCTAAGATGGCCTAGAAAAAATTTCCTAATTTTGATAACTAAGAATTGCAAAACACTAGCAGGCCTGGAAAAGGCTTTTTGAGAAAGCCAAAGACCACCCTGAACTTTCGAGCTACTGAAGAAGGAAGAAGCAAAGATTTACAAAAGCTGTTACGATAACGAGGATGAGATAATAGTAAAATATAACAAAAGTTAGAGTTGATTACTTATATAAAACATAAATATAAAAAGTAAGTTAACAAACGATATCATTTCTAGGAATCAGAATCGGTGGCTTATTTTTTCCCCGTATAGCCCAAGGCCTTTTACGTGTTCGTCTAATTACTTTTCCAAGAATGAATGTCATTCTAGTCGTTAATGCAGAGCGATAAGCATCAAATATGGATTCCTCCAAGAAGTGCCGAACAGTCGCCAGAAAGAACCAAAGATAATGTAATTAGCTGTCTGGCACATCGCATGACATCTCCACTCAAATATGCAGTCCAATATTAGGAAAGCCAAAGAAGAGAGAAGAGATGATTGTCTTCCCCCCCTCCCGTCTATTCATTACTGGTAACTCATAAACGGCTCTATTCAGATATCGTATACATGAGAAATATTAATCACTAAAGACGATTTAGTTTGAATTCTTTTTGTTTAATGGAATATGTTTTTCGCCGAATTAAAAGCCAAGGATGAGCAAAAATTACAATATTGACAGAAATTTCGTACGAAGAATTCATATAGAACGAATATTTTCTAGGACTGAAGTAGTAAGTTCCGTGCGATATTCCAGTCGATTGAGATTGAACTGTCACTTACGCCCGTATTCACCACTAACCTGACCACCGGTTAGAGGAAGGAAACCTGGGTTTCGCCAAAAGTGCGATTCACCAACGCAAGTTAATAACTTAACTCCGGGTCAGGTTAAAAAATTCTAACCTAGGCCACTGCCGGGTTAGTTTTAACCACGCATGTGCAGTATGCGATTTTTCGAGTGTTTAGTTTTGAAGCTGTTTAAGTTCGGATTTCTTTCAACTCTTATGATGAATTTTTTTTAAAATTTGCCCAATTTCGAGCTACGTTATTCAAAGTATTCTACGTTATCCAGAAGAGAGAGGATATTAAGAAAAAAGGAATAATGTATGTCTCAAAGTCCGTTAAAATTCCATTTCTTACGATATTTCACCACACCTTATTTTTCTCCTTTCTTGACAAAAAACGCTGTTTTTTTGTTCAATTTTTTTTTAATTTCCATAACATTGACGGAATTGTTTTGTCGTTCGTGGATTCATCACTCCGTCAATGTCTTTAAATTGTCGTGCTATTTCACTATATGCTTCGTTTTTTTTAAACAACTAACCGCATGTTTCCTTAACATGCAAGTGTTCCCTTTCTAAATTGCGTCAAATAAACTTTGAAAGTATTCATTTTGAAGAATAAACATTGATAGAAGTTTAGTTCAGATCACGGGGAAATCAGCCGAAGTCACGGGGTTTACTTCGACCAATGAGAGTCGACCAGTAACCCCAGGTTAGGAAACCCGCAGTCAAGTAACCTGAGGTCGTAAAACAGTGGTGAATTGAAGTTCTAATCTGGGGTTAGTTTTAACTTGACTGCCGGTTACTTAACCTCAGGTTTTATCGCTGGGTCAGGTTAGCGGTGAATACCGGCGTAAAAGTCCTAACAAGGCTGATGCACGTTATGTTTGACCAAGGTAACGGACTCGTCACCGGTTCGAGCCTAGTACCGCTGAAGACCTTCCGTGTAGGGGAAAGATGCACTCTAAATCTGTCAAAAGTTCAAACGTCCTCCCGTTGGTGGTTATGGCAGTTACGAGAGGGGGTGCAAGTCTAGGTGTCATCCTCGTCCTTTAACCGTGGTTCAAAATGATGAATTCCGTCACCAAACGTCCTCGTGTATTTGAACAGTGCGACGTTAATATCACTCACTCACCCGTTATGTCTGTCGAGGCTTAAAATCCTCATGCTTGCTTGGCGTGGATGATTGGAGAATGGAATATCAATTCAAGTGTCACACCCGCTAATTGCCTGAGGCTCATAAAAACGTGGTCTTTCGCCAACAGCCCTCGTGTTGTTTTAGAGTAAGACATTTATAAAGCTATAAAGTAATCTAATTATGAACTGGAATTACATTCTCGTTTTTCTAAAAAATAACGAGTGTGATGTTTATAAAAAAACTCTAGTTAAGATCCAATTAAGCCTTATATCAAATTTAAAGCATTTGGTCAAAATAAAATCTATCAATTTATACTTTGTGTATAGTTAAGAATTTATTTATGCATGGTACAAGGGATTTTATTGCATATTTCGTTCTAAAAGCATAAGTTCAGCATGTTTTCTGGGAGTTGTTTATGTATAGTGTTTACGTTGTGCTCGTGTCTTCCGAACGTTCTTTATAAAAACGACATATTTGGTGCTTCAAAGAGGATCAAGGGTATTTGTATATTTGTATGAAGTGATTCGATGGTAAAAAAAGACACTGGATAAACATAAGAGGAGCCTAAATGTTCGAAGAAAATCATGTAAATCATTTTTTAGAAGTCAGATAATTTAAAATTTTTGAAAGAATTACGTAAATAACTTTCATAAGCACTATGAACTTGATGAATCAAGACGAGGGCTGTGGGTGTCGTTATTTTGAAATATGGTCACGTGAAGACGTCGAGGTCGTTACCGCATTTTTCAAACTTCAACACGAGTACTTCGAGCCTGGAAGACACAGCAGGTCTTTAGTGGGCATTAAGACAGAAGCAACGCCATCTATGCTTACTGCGGTCGAATAATGTAAACTATACCGCTCCTAATTCTTTCCGATAATTTCTTGTATACTGTCACAAGTTAAATTCTTTATAACCTTTCAATGTATCTCCAACTTTGATATATCTCTCTCTCATTCAACTGATTCATGATTTAAAGCGATTGAAATAAATGAAGGAAATATCACCATTTAGAGAATGATCTTAATTAATAGGACATCAGGAAATTGAAGGAAATTTCAATTCGCCCAAAAGGAAATTGAAACTCCCCCCCTAGAACTGTCAAGGGGTTTTTAAAACGCGTGAGAAAGCTTTCTTCGATAAATCGCCAAGAAACGAAACCCTCTGGGTACTGAAAAATCAAAGAGAAATAAAGAAAGACTTTTCAAGTTGATTAAATTCTTTTCGAGTTGCCTCTCCCCCTGATTAAGAGTGACGGGGAGTCATAGAACGTACGGGTTTTAGCCAATAAGAGCGAGGGATGTATCTCGAGGAATAACGTCCTTTACGGACGTGACTTACGTTCTGGAAGTTGTCCTTCTGCGTTTTTGTTGGAAGAAACTGTAGTATGAGAATGGCGCTTTCATGGTGAAGGACAATGGGAAATGTCCTTTGGATACATGCGATATACAATACAAAAAGATATAAGTTTCGTGGTGATTTTAGCGGAAGAGAAAAAACGTTTATAGCTTTTAAAACAGAAAGAGAATGTTTCATAAAACTTTTTAAACCACTTATTGCTCCTACCTTAAACTCGAATTTCAGTTTTGAGTCATTACTTATTGAGGGCGATAAATACAAAATTAATAGAAAATTTGAAAGAGAAATCACACAATTTATGAGTAAATTACCTATTTAGTCCTGATTTTACAAATTATATTTGCAAGTAATTTCAATATATATATATAGCCTGGTACTTTACCAATGTATTCTTTTGCAAAATCCTTTTGCAATTTTAAAATTTGTGGTATACTGTTATTGTAAATAGCATTCTCGAGTTTATAGTTCAATTTCAATGTCTGTGAGTACTTTGAATTTAAACTCATTAAATGCTTTTATTAAAAAAAATGGCAGGTATAGAGACTGCCGATAGAAGTGAAAACTTAGAACCTTTAGTATTAAAACTTGAAATTTCATAATGTTTGAATCAATCTCAATTTGGTTTTCACATCTATTGATACTCCGAGCAACAACTAAATGCATGTTTAAGTGGTTTTTTATCATTCAAATATATTACGGGCTGTACAAGATCATGACAAAATATAAATACAATTCAATTGAAATAACAATTAATATACAATCATATTATTTATGGATCGCATTTGTATTTTCTTAAATTTCAATGTACTTGATTTTTAACATTATTTTAATTGTTTGCATCATTGTCATCATTAATTTCAACAATACCTAGACTTTTTGTACTTTCAATTATTTCATTTTGTTCTAAAAAAGGTACAATAGGCTTATGGTAACAAAAGTAAGAAAGGTAAATGTTTGATTCAAATTTATCTAAGTATCGCGTAAAAACCGCATCGATCGTCATTTTATATTTTGTAGTACTGAGTTTTCGATCATTGGACATAATTAAATTGAGTGTTTCATTTAGAAATTCAATTAGTGGTAGATTTTTATCATCTGCAAAGTTTATATTGAAGTCTCCACTTATAATCATCGGTAAATTATCATATTTTTCGCCAAATTTTTTTCGAGTATTTCAGAACCTTCTTTAGTATAAATCATCAAATTTTCGATTAAAAATTGTTGTATCTGTCTCATAGATTTTCCAGACGAAATATAAACGGCAACCATTAATATGTATTGCCCATTCTCGGAATCGCAACGAGCAATGCACAGTATATACACATCGAACTTTTCACTAAATCCATTCAATATCACTTATAAGATATACACAGCAGTATACGTTAGCTGTATAGCTACAGATATACTAATATAAGCATGTCGGTGAAGCGAACGCACGAGATTTCACCAATCCAAAAAGTGTCTAAGGCGAACAGCACACTGCGCATGCGCCAGTCAAAGCATGTCGGTGACGCGAACCCATAAGATTTTCACCTACCAAAAAGTGCCCAACGCCGCTAAAGAAGTTTTCACTTCAAAAAACCATATTTAATAGCGATTTTCATCACAAAATTATCAATAGTAATCCATACGATATATATATATATATAATGTTTCCAAATGTTTTATAGCATCTTATAGTTACAAGAAACTCAGATAAAACAATTTTTGGTCCTCAAAACATGAAGCACTATAAGGTGCCGATGATGAATTGAAACGCTACTTGAAGCTGCAGGAAAATACCTATTTGGGTTTAAAAAAATCTGTTATTATTTTGTTATTACCTATTTGGGCACATAAATCTGTTTTATTTGTGCATGTTGCGCTCGTTTATGGCGAAATTACCAATACGCAAGGGATTATGCATCTTCATTAAAAATTTTTCTATAACAAAAAATGAGGTTACTTTTTAATAAACGCATTTTTGTATTTTGTTCGCAAATTTCACATTTAGCATATTCAGTGTAATTTTTCCATTTCTTTTTTATATAACTCGTATTTTTTGATTTCAATTAAATTCGGAATCGAAGAAATGGAAATTTGGTTCGTTGGAAAGTACCACGAAGTACTTAATTAATTTACAACATTTTGTTTGATGATCTTCACACGTCAAGAATGTTCCAATATAAGTGAGAAGCAGTTGCAGAGGTGCAATGAATGCGAAAAAAGAAACAGGTCCTCTCCGAAGTGGCTCTCGCGGATTCTGTCAACAACACCCTTCCGCCTGATTTGTTCAGCAGAATGAGCTGAAGGTTGGGCATCCAGGAAGATCTATTAATTACAATACATTTTTTTGTTGCAATATTCGTTATTATTAATTTTATTGTAGTATACAGCTATCTTGAGCAAATATTTTTGTAATGTAAAGTCAGAATAATAATGTAACGGATAAGAAGTAATGCATATTGAACTTACACTAATATATATATATATATATATAGTAACATAAAATGAAAGAAATACATGGCATAATAAAATTGATAATACAAAATTATATCATTAACAAAGCTAGAAGATTTAAACCAGATTTCAAGAAACACAACTTTAAAAATGATGGAAACATCTATTGTAGAAGAATTAACTAAGCGTGTGTATGTATAACAAGGAACAGAATTAGAACTTTAAAATGTAAGAAGCCAAAAGAGTCAATAGACTAAATTGAAGACCTGTTATGATTTCTAAAGCTGTTGCTGAATTAGGACCAGCAAAATTAGGGTTAAATATATTTTATGAAATATATATATATAAATTTTTTCACTGAAATTTTATGATATTTTGTTGGTGGATGCTATTGCTTTGTGGCAATCTACTAAAGGATGATATTTCTTTGTATTTTTAGATGCACAGTTATTGATTTAAAACAAATAAAACGCATAACACAGACACGCGTGATTTTAGCATTTCACAAAAGCGTTTTTTGTTCGCTTCACAGATCTCAGCTTTTATACGTTTCGTCTGCTGGAAGATTTTAGAATAAAATGATTTCTAGTAAAGACTTTATGATTGTTCAAGAATACGCGGATAGCTTACATCATCCACGCAAAATGTAATTCACACGAAATTGAAGGGCAATTTCGTGTGAATTATATATTGTCCCCCCCCCCTCCATCTTTCAAGAACTCATATAAAGACGTTCAAACGTTCAATATTATTGTAACTATATCAAGTAAATAAAATATTTTTGTGTTTTATGCTCGGAGCTTGATTAGTTCCATAACACTGCATATTGAATACGCATTTGATGAGGTATATTTGTTATATATTGGATTAAGCATTGCCTAAGCATATGTAACACATATTAAATTACTAATATTTGATTAAAGTTGTTAGCTATTGAAAAGAAATTCCATAAAAATATAACCATAATTGCTAATATAGAAGAGAAATGTATTTCATTATGGTTGATAGAAATAGAATAAATGCATTTTTGGATAAAATTTTTACGTATTGAACAAACATATGTTTGATTACAGCTTTTGAGTTATTATTTGCGTTACAGATTAAACGTTATTAAAGTTGTTATATATAATTTGACATTTGCTTTATATAGGTGTTACGCGTAGAATAAAGTAATTGAAATATATTTTGTTAAGTCATGATGAATTCTGAACTTAAAATGATATCACACTTAAGCAAGTAACAAATATGAACCACGTTTAAGAAACGTGCAAAAATACATATTACTTTACTACCATTTAAATAACTCAATCGTGGAATAAGCACAGACCTTGAATGAAAACTTGTCCACATTCTAAAACATCTAATGCCGATTAAAATATTTTAAGTTAGCAAAAATTGTCCACTTACGAAATCACGATCACTTCAGAATGATTTTCTCTTGCACTTAACCTCAAGAAATAGCTTACGTATGTTGTTAATGGCATTTTCATGTACACATCTCAGTTACTTGTCATTAGAATGAGAAGTTTCTGTGTGTCTTCCCCCAATTGGATTTGCACATTTTTGAACAGATTGGAACATGTTTATAAAGTCAATTTAAAAAAAAAAATATTGTAAATCTAAAGCAAAAAAAAAAAATTCTTATTTTACTTACACAACAGAAGAATAGAAGCAAATAATAATAATAATAATAATGTGATATTTTATACACATACAGTGGCAAACACAGGAATTTTTCAAGTGGGGGGGGTCGAAAGTCGTCCATTCTCGTATCATACCCCAATACTCCACCAAACAAATTTTTTTAATTGTATCGATTGTCGGGAACAAAAAAACAGTAGAAAATAAATTGTTTGATAAATAATAAGCATTAATTAATAACATAATTATTTTATGTACAACACATAGGATTATAATAATAAAAAAAAATCATGGGCAATGGGTATGGATCCCCTGGATCCTTCCTCCCCCGCCTTGTGTGCACCACTATATACATATAGCGTATACAGCGGTATAGCATATACATATAGCGTAGCATTATGTCTATCATTCAAGTAATGCACATTTAATTTTTATTCATATTTTTTAAAAATATTTATGAAGCTTAATACTTAAAAAATAAAACTCTCTTACGCTTAAATAAAACTAATCACTATTAAATCGTTTTTTTATATACGCGTATAATTTACTTGCATTCCTAGAAGTTTCGATTTTTGATGTAACCTTTGATAATTGGATTGTTACTTAGTTTTATGATCGTATGGATGATGATAATATTTTCAATTGTGTTTTCTATTCAATGGGGGTATTTTAAAGTTCTGATTTTAAATTTCATTTATGATTTTTCAATGCAGATCTATTTTTTTTTGTAGTGGGATCGATATAATGAAAGAATTATAATATAGCTTATATCCAAAAAAAATTTGTGTCACAAGTCAACTTATATATATATATATATATATATTTACACTTAATATTTTTTTTTCTAAAACAACAAGAAATTGCATAACTAGAAAATTTTGTGTCAATCGATCGCTGTGTAAATAAAACGGTTTGAAATTTTTAACAATAGAAATAAATTGTTTTATATCTAACATTTAAACTTGTTGATCTTACATTTAAACATTTTTTAATTGAAAATCTACTTTCAAAGAGTTATTTCATGAAAGAAGTTACTTTTTTTTTACAAAATCTTTTGTAACAATTAGGATACTTATAGAAATTATTTTAAAACTAAACATTTGAGAAAAGGTCAACTTATGCACTACATAACAAAAATTAAATATCAACTGTAGATATCATCCTCTTTACAATTTAAACAACACATGCTTTTAATTTAGAACTGTAATCACAAGCAAACGCCCAAAGTTTTTTGCGGAGTGATACATATAACTAATTAAAAGTAGATTTATTGAGCTTCGATAAAATTAAATATACATACATATATATTGCTCTGTTTATATAGGGCTACTTTGAAATTTAAATTGCTGCTGAAATGTCTTAAATATTAAACGGGTAAAATGGTTATAAACTGAAGCGAAGATAATTGTTAAAATAATTTTTTTTGAAAGAGAAAATATTATATATGATGAATTTTATTATAGAATATGGAATTAATGTGTTCATTCTTTCTTCGATATTTCAAAGGCACTTGACACGCCTCTCATTTTCGGGGGGGGGGGGAGATAATAGAGCAGTTATAAAAATTTTATTTCTGAAGAATTACAACGTTTGAAGCTATGCGCAAATTAAGAAATTTATTTTTAACAGTTTCCTTTCTCAAGTTGTTACGACTAAAAATTATTTTTAATTATGTGGGATGCATTATATATATTGAAGGGCGAGCACTACATATATTTTAAAATACCATACAAAATGAATCATATAATAAAAATCTTAGCTAATTTAATGAAACTTGCTTCGACGTAAGCAAACACAACGAAAGGATATTAAACTATTCTATCAGAATTTTCTCTCCACTTTTAGTTCTTTGTTTATTAACTAATGCATAATATAGTTAATGTTATTTCACTTAGTTCCCATATAGCAGTTTTACTGGCAATTTTACAGCTCTCATCACTTATAAAAATCATTCAAATTTTTTAAAGCAAAAATTTAATAATATCTTATAGGAAAAGGGTAACATTACTGGGTTCGAACCCAAGAGAAGGCATGGATGTTTGAAAATGTGTAGAGAAACGGTGACGGGAGATGATCCTCTCAAGGAGTTGGTGGTAGAGGAAGAGGGGGGTACCCTTTAAATTTGGGACGGAGCAGAGCTAAAGCTTACTGTCACCTGCATGGTGTTGAAAACTGCGGCCAAAACTATAGACGTAATCCAGTCTCCTTACCACAGTGATTTCCATGTGTCTCCACCTGACACCGTCGAGTGGCCGTGGTGGCCAAGTGGTGAAGGTATTGGATCACGGCTGGCGTGTCATGAGTTCGAGTCCAGTACCACTGAAGATCCACCGTGTAAGGGAGCGATGCACGTTAAATCTGTCGAGAGCTCAAACGTCCTCCCGTTGGTGTGGTGTGGTAGTTAGGAGAGGGAGGTGCCAGCTCAGGTGTCACTTGACGATGGTTCAAAATGACGCAGTCCGTTGCCAAAAGCCCTCGTGTAGCTGAAGAGTACGACGTTAATATTCACTGAACACCGTCGATCGAGTGACATTGGTAGAAAGGCCAACATACTGAAATGAAGGGACACTCTCTTTTATTAAACGTCTTTACTACGTTAAGTCTTAAAACTTACTTTTTTTTATTAAATTGTATTGAATTAAGAGTCATATATTTACGGAAGAGCTGTTACGTATTCTCAGAAGTATATTTAATAGTAGTTCTTGTACGTAATTACAATCAAGCTCAATCTAATAGGATAAAAAAGTACTGAAATAATCATTGCACAATATGTCATATGTAATTATTTATCATAAATTTTTTTTAAACTCCTGATTACTGATTTGTTTCATTTGCTTTTGTTACTTTTAAATTAAAATCTATATGTCGTATTCTTCCTCAAGTGAGATCAATAAACCTACTGTGTCGCAAGTGACCCTATGTTTAACAAAATTTCTAAGTAGTGAAATGAATCACACAGCTTTTAAACTATTTTTTGAATTACAAATTACTATAATTTGAATTTACTACACAATAACTTACAAATTTCAAAATTATATATATATATATATATATATATATATATTGCATTTTTTGTGGACCATATCATTGGGAAACTAGCCACTTGAAATTTCAGATCTGATAACAAATTAGTTTTTTAGATAGTTCAAGTTTTTTGAGCTTTGGTTTTCGTTTAATCTTAAAGCCCTCTTTTCTACTATTAAATTGAATTAATGAAAAAAAATTGAGTAAAGTCAACTCTTTTAGAGTAAAATATCTATTAATTCCAATTTGTATTACTAAAATAATTTCTGCTTGATTATGTTCTCTTAGTTACTTAATTAAAATTGATTTCAGGGTCAATTTTTCTTTTAAAAATAGTTTATAAAATTTAGAAACTTTACCATTAATTTTTCATTTTGAAAAAACGCCGCCATGGCAAAACGTTCTTAGATTGCTTTTAGAAACAATATTTCGAAGAAAAAAGGAATGAGCTTATATTAACTCTTTCGCGCCTAACGGGACACATACGTCCCAAGCAAATTTCAAAAAAATATTTTGGGACAGAAACGCTTTTCTAATTGTAGACTTTCCCACCAGTCCTGCCAATATTTTTGAAGGTATTTTGACTCACAGAACATAGATGGCACTACCGTACATGATTCAATTCCCGCGTTTTTGAAGTGTTGTAGCAGCTCATTCCATACTGTACGAACGTAAATAGTATAGTTTGGAAAATACCACCTATTTTCGATTAAATTTTGATTGATCTACAAATTTAAGGCCAGATAAGTTACTCACGAAGCGGAATACCTCTCTAATAAACTGGTTAGAAGCAAAGTTTTACTTCCATTTTTATTATCGTGACATATGTGTCCTTCTCGTCTCAAACACATTTTCCGAACAGCCCTATGTGATCATGATGCTGAGTATTTACCACGAAACTAAATACGCAGAAGTAAATCACACCATGAAAGATGGAAGCAAAGAAGAATTTGAGTGCCCTATGGCAATTTAATTCTGCAACAAAATCATGGGAGGTGTAGACCTTCCAGACCAAATGGCAAATGTCTATGAATTAGATGGAAAATTTTGCAAGTGGCGGAAAAAGTATTTTTTCGCCTATTGATGAGTGCAGTGGTCAACTCATGGATTGCGTACTCCGAACTCAAACATCGAAAAACCTCCCTTCTTGATTTCATTGTACCTCTTGCAGAAGCCTTGATGGCGTCCGGAAAGCTCAACGCACAGTATCAACGTCGTAGTGGAACTGGACGCCCATCCAAAACCTCACGAAGCTTACTCAGTGTTGGTGACACCATCTACCAGTAACAACAAAAACACAACGGTAGTGCCGTAAATGTGCACAACAAAAGAAGGAATCGCGCACTAAAATAATGTGCACAATGAATAATGTCCCATTGTGCATTGATTGTTTCAAACCATACCATTCATAATTAAATTTTTATGACTAGAAAATCATGGGTTTTTTTCCCTTCAAAATTACTCATTGAAGACTACTGGGCCACACATATGTCCCAGTGGTCAGGTCTGATGGGATATATATGTCCCGGTCCAAAATCGGTGTATAAAATTTTCCTAAAAATATAAAATCTTAGTTTTAGCATTCTAGTGTGCCCTAATCATAGTTTATGCTACCAAAATTGTTCTGTTGTAAGAAAAAACACTCGTCGCGAAAGGGTTAACGTCGCACTATTCAGCTACACGAGGGCTTTTGGTGACGGACCTCGTCATATTGAACCCTGGTCAAGTGACGAGGATGACACCTGAGCTGGCACCTTTCTCTCCTAACTACCAAACCACACCAACGGGAGGACGTTTGAGCTCTCGACAGATTTAACGTGCTTTGGAAAGAATATGGACTTGCCTTCGACATCCCCAATCACTGTCTCCTACACTATTGGTTGTTTCTAGAAAGAGACCCGTGTGGCCAACAATCTGTTTGATGCCGCATGTCGAAACACAAATGGAGTGGTCGTAAATCGATTTGTCACTCCGACGCATTATGCGCAATTCTTGGCGTTTCTCCTCATAACAGCAGACCTTAGCGCTCATGTGTATCAGGTTCAAGTGAAAAATGAAACAAATAAATGAACTTTATAGCTGACGATCTATCTATAAACCGCTTGAAAAGAAGAAGCCATATAATGTGTCCTTTCGCCTGGAAGGCCGAGAAACTAAAAAGAGTTAGATAACTATGTTAGCATGAATAGTTAACTATGAATAATAGTTAGTTAGTTAACTATGAATAGCTATACCACACTACTTTTAGTGACTGCGACTGAGCAAAGAAATATCTTTTTTCAGCTATATTGCAAAAATAAATCTTTGAAGTGTGAGTATAGTATTCCGACCCTTTTTTTATAATTAAAGTATTTAATAGTAAGTTAGAGTTAGTAACAGTTCAGGAGGAGAGGCAGAAGTAATATTAAGAGAATTTCCCTCAGATAATGATTTGAATAAAACAATAAGAATTTAAATATTTGAATATTCCATTTTTTTTAATATACAGTGAAAACATATTATAAATTCAAAAATTTAAAAACTCAAGAGTAAAAATGAACTAAAAGTGGTATAAAACTGTGCTCGATTGTTTTGGATTGAATGTGAGGAATGTCTCCTATCCTTAGTTGAGGAAATTATGTTCGGTACAAGTGTACGAATAATGTTTCTTCTGTGTATTCAAAATTATATTAAAAAAGTATGTAAATACTTAAAAAAACTCAAAATGTTTATGCATGTATCGCACATTTCGTTAGTGAAAGGCTTCTCGTCTTTAAAGGTAAAAGTCTGAAATAAGGTGAGTGTAGAAGGCAAAATATGAACAAGTAAAATAATGTGTGATTCGAAAAACATTTATTAGAAAAGTAGAGAGTTATATATTTATACATATCAATATGGCACGATAAGGTGGAATAAGTCAACAACAGCTTATTAACATACATAAAAGTTCGGGGTCTCAGGGGTGTTAACTTTCTCTGAGGGTTGAAAATATAAACAATATTCAAATACATATAACTCTTTGAAATTAAAATGAAATAATTCGAATCTTTTACACATTATTTATAAAGGCATGCGGCTTCAGAAAAAAGTAAAATGTTAAAAATATAATCATAATTTCAAAAATTATAAGCATATGAATATAAGAAATATTTCTATAAGAAATGTTAATTAAGTTTTACGTTGCGCATGCTATTTTCTAAAGTAATAGCTTTTTAATTACTAGCAATAAGCTGGTTTATAAAGTTAAATGTATCCTTATTACACCGTAGTACTTTTAAATAAATAGAATAATAAATTATATTTTTTAAAATAAAAAAAAATATATTCATTTTTTTTAAATTTCAATATTTTTTAAATATTTTGAAATACAAAAGATATATTATTCTTAAATTTATAGGGTTTAAAGAGTAGGATACATTTTATAATTCTATAAAGTTTTATACATCAAAGGCTACTATTTTAGAAAATAGCGTGCGCAACGCAAAAATTACTTAATATTTATTACAAAATTATTTTTTATTTGTAAAAATTATTTTTTATTAAACATTTTGTACTTTTTTGAAACCATAATCCTTCGTAAATAATGTGTAAGAGATTCGAATTATTTAATTTAAATTTAAAAGAAGTACACCTGTTTGAAAATTGTTTATGATTTCTCCCCCGAGAAAAAATTAACACCCCTGAGACAAATTGAGACATTTTACAGTCGTCCACCGTGTGAGTAAGACGTCCAGGGAAATATTCATGACTGGCATTTTACAACTCGTGTATGGCTGTGAGTAGTTTGCAGAAGTAACGCAGCTGTCAGGGATCTTTTCCTGAGTCACAGTCAAGATCTTAGTGCATTGCTCGAGAACAGTGACCAGAATATATTTTCAGTTTCCATCGTTATAAATGTGTTTATGTAATAAAACTTTATTTTTTGTAAACCTACAAAAACCCCTTTGAGGTCCATCTAATTGATTTTCCAGCAGTTCACAAGTCAGTGTTCCATGCTACGAAATTTAAAAACCAATAATCCCAAAATCGGGTGCACTTTTTTTTTTACAGGAACCATGCTGTGGAAAAGTAGCGATATTTTCATACTCATCAAAATTAGTTTATTGTTATTAACGTCCTTTTTCGAAGAAACACGAAGGCTATTTGTAACATACCACGTATTTTTGAACTATCTTCAAATGACATGGGTGGAATTTGAGTTGGAATCCCACTCTGGGAACTGAATAACGTCAACTTGAGGACATCGAGCCCCGAATCGATTCAACGTACATCTGCCCCTCTATTTGGCGGAACTTTAGTAAATCGGGACTTGAATCTGGAACTCGATAGAAACACGTTGTCACGAATTCGCACAAACTTGACCGCATCCACTTGTATTAAAATATTGAAGTAAATAACGATAATGTTTTATAACCACCCAGAGCAACAAATAGGTTTTATCTCGTTATTTTTCAAACGCCTAAGTTTTCACCATTAGTGAACTTATTTTTCAAAAGTACAGTGTAACAGTGATCAAACCTCCTCAATTTGTATTGCATTCAAGTAAAACTCACAAATCAAAGAATTTTCCATTGATGAGATGAAGTAACTTAAACGTATAACATGGAATTTATTAAGTCAATGAGATTCCAATTGTGAACCATTTGACGACAGTTGGGATGTTTATCTCGCGAACTGCTTCTTCCTCATTTGGCTATCTTCTTGGCTTATTTTCGGGTCAAACATTCTTCCTACGTCATTCATAAAACAGTGGGAAAATTGGGATTGGAGCAAATTATTTTGAAAAGTCACACCTTACAATAAAAGCTGAATCGCTGTGTGTTGTCACGTGTCATCGGAGAAAGAAGAATATATCCGATCGTTTGACACCCAAATACATTGTATTTCCATAAATCTCAATTCCCCCTTTTCAAAATTTTATTGTAAAATTTGGTTCTTAAAAACCATGAATAAAAGAACATATTCTCTTCATATTCTTTAAATAACTTTGTATAATATAACTTTTTTTCATTTTTGGTAGGACTGATTTATCAACAGATGTGTTTACTTTTATAGGATATTTGTTTCAAGAAAAATTGTGACAGAACAAAATGTATTGATATGAGTATAAGACAACCAGTGTCTGTAAAGTTTTATTTGATTAAGATTTTAATATAAATTTAATATTAGGTTCGATCATTTCTTAGTCATAATTTTCTCTGTTTCTCCTTTTGATCCCAATTTATTTAGAAACATTTTTCAAAGAAAAGTACTGTAATATATAAAAGTATATTTAAATTCTATTTTAATGCAAACTTATCCCGCAGTTTAAGTATAACGCAAGTTTAAAAACGTCAACTTCATTGTATTTTGGGCATGTCTTTTTTTAATATGTTTTCTTAAAACTACCTTATGAAATTTACTTATTAGTCGAGTAATTTTTTTTGTATAGATGGACGCTTTTTTAGTTTTTTTCCCTCTCCTTTTGCACAAATATATCCTCTTACTGAAAATTTTTTTTTGCTGTTGGGGCAAGCGAATCTTTAAATAAAATTCGTATAAATATAATTTAAAATTTTTCTTTTACTGAAATTCAATATGAGGCCATTTAGATCAGTGATCGTAAATGGATATCGTAGCTACTTTAAACCAAATTTTATTACAATTTGTGTTTATGCCATCTATGAGCCATCTGCGCAATATAAAATAGCAGTTTTTTCAGATAAAATTTTATGCTACTGATTGTATCATCCTTTTTAATTTAAAAATTTATTTTTTTGGTGACACTTTTTCTCTCGGATTCTTCTGTAACATAACCTATCGCGCAAAAATCGAATCGTGTTTGTGTGCTTTTTATTTTTATTTTCATAAAATAACCTATATGTAGCTAAAAACCATCTCTTTTTCAAAAGTTCTTTTTATATATTTAAAATTGAAAATGCTACTTTTTAAACTCTAAATTATTCTTCGTTCATCTTTTGTTTTCCGAAGCTGAATTCCTCTTTCACTCTGTTGTGCTGAATGAAATTTGAATATATCCTCTGATATCCAAAATTGGTATCCTTTGACAGAACAAATTGACCCTTCAGATGTCTTTCAGCTATCACGTTAAAAATGGCTTGCTCATCCATGACAGATTCACACGACGCGTGGGAGGGATGACAACCCTCGGACCCATTGATAGTTGTGCATTTGAGTGACGCGGCGGAAGGTATTTCCAAATCTGTCTAGGCAATTATCAGCGTTTCAGAAATTGAGAGCTGTTCTAATTACCGAATCTATGAATATCTTGGTGGAATAATGATGCCGTCACTGCGGCCCTTTGCTTACGCTTCACTACTCGCCTGACACGCGACACTTTCCACCACTCGTCGAGTCTCGAAGACGGACTGAAACCACCCATTGTGTGCACTCTTCGATAACGCATAAATGAAATAAATTTAGAATCCAAGGAGATGTATTTGAATGAAAAGCTTCAGGGACGACGAACTGAAGTTAATTGTAAAGGATTATTGATTACACAGTGGCTTGAAAGGTAGTATTTATTTTGTTAAAATGACATGTATTTTTGTCACAATATTATACCTGGTTTTTTCGCTAAATTATATTTATTATGTTGGCGCACATTTATTTTTAAATTACACTCATTATTATTTGCAAATAAATAAGCGCACATTTGAAATTCTACTAAGTATTTTTATCTTTAAAAAAATTAATAGCTTTTCATCAGGTGCAGATAAGAAAAATTCATGATCTTCGTGTTCTCCCAGCCACCAAAAGAGGGTTAGTTAACTTTGCCTCAGCATCCATCTCTGTCAAGAAATTAGCAAAAGCAAATTTATGTACATTATTGCAATTTTGTGATTTTCCCAGTTAATATCTAACAAAGCTCAAAGTCAGTATCATTAAGTATTGAAAAGATCTTACTATCTCATTTACCTTTATCCACTCCAATAATCGTCTATTTAAAGTTAGGTTTCCTTTCAAGGGAAATGAAAAATGTCTCTGTTCGTTGAAATTTTTAATACTTGAGTCAGAAGTACTACATATGCTTTTTTTAATTTTAGAAACGATAAATAATGCTTCAAATGTTGCAGGTGACTATTTTCTCTTTAGTGAGGTGCTGTTTGTTACCGTAAGTTCTCTGAAATTATTGCTACGAATGGCGGTTCACAGTCAGCATTTTCCGATACTATTCAGCAGTTTAAAGAAAAATAATACAGTCAACCAGAATGTTTTTCTGAATAGCAGTCAGCAAGATCTTAATATAGACTGGGGAAGAGCCCATAGAAATAGTTTCCAGACATATCTGCCAAATGCCACCTTAGTCGGAATGTATTATTGTATAGTAACGTCGCACTATGCAAAGCAACAAGAGGCGGACCGCCAAAAGGCTTTGGTGAGATGAACCCCGTCATTTTGAATCTTGATTAAGGGATGAGGACGACAACTGAGGTAGCATCCCACTCTCCGAAATGTCCTACCATGTCAACGTCAGGGGGCTTAAGCCACATCAAATTTAAAGCGCATCAGATCGACTGCACGACGAGACTTTAGTGGCAGCAGAACTCGATTTCACGACTCGTCGGCTGCGAATCTGTGACCATTACCATTCCACGAATGCATTTATTTTAAAAATATTATTATAAAATAAATGTGAAAATGAGAAGTTAAAAATCCCGCGTGAATGTCTACGGAATCATTAATTTAATTAATGTTATCTATGGAATCCCCATGGTTGGCAGTCATGCTTTGAGCGCTTGCGTTTATTTTGGAGCTACGCTTGGAAAATGTATTGAAGTAAATGAACTGACATATATATCGAAATGCTAAGCAACTCGGATTATGGAAGTTCTCCAAAAATTAAGTTTACGTAACCAATTCAATTCTGTTCTAGGGTCTCTTTCAAGATATTTTTTACACACAATACATTCTTCCATTTTTATTGTCAATGTGTGATAGTAAAGAACAGTTAAGATTTGATAATTTTCATGTAAGATTTGTTCACGTGCCCAAATACGATTGATCCCATTCAATTAATATTCGTTCGATTGGTTAAGTGTAAACTGAGAAAGCATTTGTTGAGACTCGAGTGTTTCCCTCATACGCCGCATTCTGTCCACAATTAACCGGGGAATGTCATTTTTTGAAGAGAGCCACAATTTTTTAAAATAATTGTTTAAGAAATAGTAAGGAAGTAATAATTATAAGTTAAGATTGAATAAAAAAATAATAATTATAAGTTAAATAAAATAGTGGAATTTTTTCAATTTATTTATTGCGCTAATTTCATTTTGTCTACAGCGTAAAGCCAATTTGATTTTAGAATTAGTTTAAGAAGCCAAATGTTCCTTATCCTACTATTCCTCATACTTTTTTAAAATCACATCCCCACCCACACAGTCGAAATTTTTTTTATTTAAATTCTCATCCCAGCCTTTTCAAGTTTATGTCAGCCAACTTGCACTTATTCTTCTACGAGCAAGAAAAACTTTGCTCCCAAATACATGTCAACTAAAATACAAAGAACAACTTCCCCGCAAATTTCTTCTTACATGAAAATTTTTCAGCTGGCAAGGATTCGTAAATTCATGGCCATAGCATTAAACATTTTCGATCACACTGTGATCTGACTTCGTCAATAAGTTAAAGCTGTAGCTCATTAGTCGTTGTATCAATATCATTAGTAATGGGATAACAGAGAAAATTGAATTTAAGCTCAATTTTCTTTAAATCCTGAAATCTTCTCGTGACTTCATTCTTCAAACTCGGCAGATGATCTCAGCAGAAACATTTTCAGGCATTTTGCTTTTCTAATAGTTGAAAATAACAGACAAATCTTTGATCGCTCATGAAAAAGAAATATCGGTTCAATTTTCTGACTGCCTTGGCCAGGCCACATAAAGCTCATAGCAGGTTCCACGCGGCCCGTGGGCTCATAGTAGGCTCTCCGGGCTTAGACTTTCTCCACTGTGTTTAAGTATCTCTAGAGTCGATTAAGATTCCTAAAAAATAAAATAACATTCAAGTAGAATCTATGTGCATTGTTGATATTATAGTCTGAAAACTGTACTTTAATAAATTGTATCCTTATGAGTTGAGTAGGACGTTACATATTTTCAATATAAGTACTATTCAAACATAAATATATATTTATCTATCACCAAAGATGCATTAAAATTTTATTATGTCTCCTGTAGATTTTAATGGCGATAACAAGTGGAGTTATCATGTCTGAAAATCTTCATGATTTTTCTTCCATGACTTTAAAATTCTTCAAAGTAATATTGAAAGTAACTTGAATGTAGTTTATTTGAAAAACGCCAAATATTCTGTAAATAATGCGCAATTTGATAGGCTTTTAGAGAGTGAAATGGTGATCATTTTAAAGGCGTATTTTCTGTCTAGAAAGTATCCTTTATAGTAAAGATGCTTATTCAAAAGAGTGAAATGTGTATCTGTATACTAACCGACATTGCATAAACCCTTTTTTTAACCATTTGTAATGCTTGTTGGTTCCTAATTCCCTCTGATCCCCCTTGTTTACCCTCGGACCAGGCTAGGTATGTGGGAGGAACTGAATAATCAGTAGACATGATTCACTCTAATTATTTTATTGTCACCAAAATATCCAAGCAGACAAAATAATAATCCAAGTAAGAACGATGATCAGTATGCAGAGCGTGGAGGTGAAACTCGTTAGCCTGGGAATAATAATACGAACCCTCAACTGATTCCACGATAACCTATACAAGCTCAATATAAACTACGTCGCGCACTAATAAGCTAAACTTCAATTTAAATAAGGATCACGATACCTGTACTTCTATGAAGTTGAGTCATCTAGTCGAGGCCTTGAATGCGATCCTTATCCGGATTTAATCATCGTCCAGTGATTCTCTTAGACTTTAATTAATAAAGTCCGATTTACCCTTAATACTTTCCCGATCCTTCACTCATCAACTAACTCATAAAACTTGCGAATATAGACTTTATATAATATACTTCATTTGCATAATCGCGCTTTCTTCACTCGGTGAAAGTTGGTTGATAATATTATTTCCACAGAATAATCCCCAAGAGGTTAGTTATAGATGCGTATAGATCCGTCACACATTTAATATATTTTATTCTTTACTTTCCGTTAAAGCTTGATATATAAATAAAATTACTTTCTAACAAATTGGTCCTTATGTTATTTTTTCATTATGCATCTAAGCCTCTCGTAGAAGAATGTGACTTGAGTAGCTACTGGCTATAATCACGAACTCGTAGTCACTGTATCATGATTTCGAGTCCTAGTGCCGTTTAGAGGAGGCGATGCAAGTTAAATTTGTCGACACTCAGAGTATTCCCATTAGAATGAGGTGGTACATTGGAAGGAGGTGATCCACCTCTCATCACTTGACTGAGGTTAAAAAATACGAGGTCCTTCGCCAATAGCACTCCTATTTCTGTAGAGTGCAATATTAATGAGCACACGCTTGCAATTTCACGTTCAAGGTAAAAAATAAACATTAAAAAGTAAGCAATGGATCTATATTCTAAAATCCGATTTTTAACAATACACAGGGGAAAAAATCATAATTTAAAAAACGACAAAAATTTTTAAGGGGTATCGGAACGCTCTATACTGATAATGTTAAAAAGGGCTTTTTCAATGTACTTTTTCTAAAAACCTGTTGGAAATACAATCCCCCAATTTTTTTTTTTTTGCAAGTTAAGCATACATCTAATATTATACTGAAATGAGCTTTTTTTGAAATTTCTATTAGTTTTTCTTTAAAGTTTTTTTATTTGATGTATAGTGAGAAAACAGTGTTTTTCGACAGAAAAAAAATTATAAAAAAAATGTATACAAAATTTTGCTAAAGGCTCATTTCAGTATATACTAGAATATATAAAGAATGTTTCATGTAAGTTTTGTTGACATCAGATATATACTTTCTGAGAAAAGGTACATCGAACCTTCAAAAGTGACATTTTGAGAAAAACACATTTTTATAAAAAAAGTTACCTTATCAAAACATTCCAGCTCCATATTCCAAATTTTCAGCATTTTTTAAGTTTTCATCTTCTTGTTTCATTCTTTTAAGTCTTTTTACTTTTCTAGTCTCCTTAGTTTTCTGTAAATTGGCATATCTTACCCTTGTACTGCTCTCTTTGTCGAGATGTTCCATGCAGAATGTCGCATAATATCCTCGCTCTATGTTAAGTTTTTTTTAATTGTCCAGCTTTGTTGCATTCTCTTTATTAAATGATGCAATAACATCATATGTACCAAAGGAAAGTGTTTCTATGTGCACAAATGTCTTTTTGGGGACACGAGACCAAATAACATTATTAATGCTTTCATTCGGATTCTGCGTGTTTCCATGCAAGCACTTTTTCAATAATTCTGGATACGAAAGGTCCCTAAAAATAGGCCTAATGGCTTCAACAACAGCAACTGGAAGTTTATGTTTGTGGAGATAAAGTTTATTTTCCAATTGAGCCTTCTTACACTGACACCATGTGTCAAGACCTGATGGACAAAATCCATGCTGTGGATTTTTATCCGTAGATATTTTGTGAAGAAATATTGCCCATATATATAGCTTGTTTCATACACTTTACATTTGATAAATTTCTTCGAATGTTAAGACCCTAATATGTTTGCAATTGATCAATAGTTGCTTCTGTTAATCTATTTTTGCCACATAATGCTTTGCCATCTGATAATTTTTGCCCCCTCATTTTTGCTTTGAAACGTCGGAGGCGAGATCCCATCCGTTTCATAACATGCCCTAAAGAAATTTTAAGAAATGACGTCAAACTTCAAGCTAACCCAAGAGGAAGTGCAATGTTTACCTTTTAAACACGCTTTTATAAGTTTCACTTGCATGTAACGGAATCTTAGAACTCGATTTTTACCCACTTTAAAAGATCGGATAAATTCGAAATTTTGCCTACTTGTCAAGGATCGATGACAATACAATAATTTCATAATTTTGTTCCATTGTCCTAATCAGGATCGTCAGGAATAACGATAATCAGATTTGGCGACAATACCACATACCACTTCCAGATTTGGCGACATATTGCGTATACAATTTTCAAATTTGGCGACTAATTCCATATACCGTTTTCAGATTTGGCGACTAATTCCATATATCATTTCTAGATTTGGCGACAAAAAGAATAGGTGTAACCCTAAGCGAATGTTTTTGATTTAAAGCTAATTCTATGCGAGTGTAAAATACACTTGTGTTTAATACAAAAAAGACAAACAAAAAAAATTATTTTTTATGTGAGAAAGTGGAGGGTGTGTGTGTGCGTAGCAATTTCTAACCATAATATAAATATCTTTTCTGAAAATGAAAATAAAAAAACGGCTCGTGCACGTGAAAAAAAATAATTTATCTTCTAACAGCTAAATATTTTTTATTTTTATAAAGCAATACACACACACACATTTAGAAGTGATGATACGAATTAGCATTATAGCAACACGTTTAAAAGGGGATAATACGATTGACACTTGATATTATCATGTTTTTATTAACTCGATCTGTACGGGTGGAATTTTGTAATTGTTTAAACTGTGTGACTTTCCGATGAGTTACAGATTTTAAATTTGGACCATAGCTCAGAAGTAGATGACAATGCATACAAATGTGAAAAAAAGAAAAAAAAAATAACGAAAAAAAGGAATTTTATACTTTTTAGTCCGTTATAAAAACATGGTACATTAATTTTTTATTAATTCAAATTTTTTCTACTAAATACACTTTTAATTGTTTGACCTGTTCTAAGAGACGGAATCTAATATAACGATTAGGGACTCATCCGAGGCCCCGTCAACGGAGAAAATAAATACACTTCCTATTGATTTAATATCCATTGAAGACTAATTCCAACAGCCGCGTAATTCCGGTCCAAATATCAAACTCAAGAATAAATTTAGCAATGAATAAATGATAGTTTAAATTATAATTTAAAAAAACTAAAGAACACGCTTTTATACTGAATCGAACTAAAAAGTAAAACTTATAATTCTTAATATAAGAATAAAATGATGAACGAGAAAATTAATGTCATTGGGGTAAAAGTGTGGTGGGGTGCAATTTCGGAATTGAAAGAAGTTAGAAAATATAACAATTGATATATTTTTGTAGAACACCCCACGCTTTTACCCCAAGGACATTAATTTTCTCGTTCATCATTTTATTCTTATATTAAGAATTATTTTTTTTACTTTTTAGTTCGATTCAGTATAAAAGCGTGTTCTTTAGTTTTTTTAAATTATAATTTTTTCTGTCCATTTAAATCGGTGACTCGTTTAGACGATTCTTTAAAAACAAAATTTTAGCACTTCTAATTAAGCTAGAGATAAAAATGAGGTATTTTTGGAAAGGTAATGAGCTGAAGAATTTAAAAATGCAAAAACCTGAAATTCACCTTTTGAAAAAATTTTACCTTTCCAACTCCTCTTAATGCAGATTTTTGATTTTTTTCTCCCAGAGATATAATGATCTTGCGGAATTCTTACACAAACAATTACGGACTTTTTTTTTATGTAGATCACCGAAGGAAAATATCTACTTGTTCCCCGCTCGTTTTACAATCCTTACTCAAGCATACAAGTCGAGAGACATTGTAACTCCGTTTCTCAACCTGTTATCAATCAGCCGAAATGAATAGGGTCGAGGAAGAAATATCTTTGAGGAATTTTTTCCCTTTTAAGCTTAGCACAAAAAAGTCTGTGCGAAGGCGGCGATTTATCACTGACAACGAAGCGCAAGGATTTGAATTTTTATAAACGATGGAATATTTTATGACAAGCCAACAGATTTTCTACCGCTACATTTGTTAATGTCGCATTTCAAAAGAGGCCTTCATCCGTTATTGTATAAAATGTTTGTCATGTATTTTAAGGAGCTGTGTATTATTTATTAGGATCGAGTTCTATCGCGCGTTATTTCTATAAATAAATACATGAAAATACTTCGCAGTTTTATACGGATTATTATAATCCATTTACTGATACGGAAAGATTCAATTTTCTTTATTTTTATTCAGTTGATTGTTTTTCGCTCAAACTCACTTGTTTCGAATTAATTGGGAAAAAAGTTTGTTTATCAATTACTTTTAAACATGAGGGGATTGTTTCAATTAAGATGACCCATGTTTTGTGAATTGTTAAAGATTTTGACGGAGGAGAAGTGCATTCCTTTCGAAAATAGAATCTTAGTACAAGGAGAAGGACTTTGAATCTCGACAGAATCAATGTGTATCGTCGCCTCTCCATGGAAGTTGTTGAGGGGTACTCCAACCCAAGACTCAGCCACGATGATGGCTATTTTAATAATGCTAAGTGAGTAGGTGCGAGAAATTGACTTGAATGATAAAGAAAACCTTCCTTTTGAGAAACACATCCTACACTGATCTAGTGATGTTACGTCCCTCGTTACAAAAATACACTACGGTTGTTTCATTTTTGAGCAACATTAAAATACACAGGTCAAAAAGAGAATAAACCATTGCGCGATAGCCATGCAAGGGAGTAAAATGGAGAATACAGGTGTAACAAAATACAATACAGTCAACAAGAAACAAAAAATGATTTTTTATGGGACCTGTAATACTTTGGAATTGTATTAAGATCATGAAATGATGCTTCAGGACAACAATTGGGTTACATGCCAATAGCTAAAGTAAAAAAAAACCTTTTGTTTGGTAATAATACAGAATATTTAATACGATGCGTGGTCCCCCCCCCCATACTGATAAGGCTGCTACATGCCTCTTTTACATGGATGCAATGATGCTATCTATGAGACTCCGGGGAACATTGTTCCACTCTCGACGAAATCCGACTCTCCTTTCTCCAAGTAACAGAAGAACTTGGTCCTTTCAGCAACGCGTCATCCGAGTGTGTCTGAAACATGCTCGATTGAAATAAAATCAGGAGAGCGTGCGGGGAACAATACAGTAGAAAAACTTTAGAATTTTGTATAACATTGCAAATACAAAAACAAAACAAAAAAAAACATACAAACAGAAACACAGACGCTGTCTAACTAATGAGATAGGAACGACCTGAAAAAAGAAATAAGAGAGGCTGGGGAACCACTCTGTTTAGGAAATTCGAGATTAGGGACTGGAAGAATATGCTATAACTTATAGATAAAGAGAAAGGAGGTCCAAACATTTTTTTTATGTTATATTTTGGAAAGGCAGCAATAATGGTCGGTTCACGAGCGGCAACAGAGTGGGAACCTCGAAGAGTCAAGCAAAAGTAGCAGGGGGGTGTCAAAGGGGAAGTGACATCACATTCAATACCCTCCTCTCTCCAATAGCTTTGCACACCAAGGCAATGGAAACAACAACGGAGCAGAAGAAAGGGAGAAGGGATTAAGACATTGGTCAAAAGACGAGAACCAGCAAATGATCAGAGGAAAATTAATTTTATTTTTTTTAAAAGTGAAAAGGAATAGAGCAAGATAAGAGGGCCAAGAAACAGAAAAAAATTAATGGAAAGTAGGATTTAAGATAGCCTATCACAAATGGATTTGGAAATAGCAAAGCAAGAAATTAATTTATTGTGGATAGTGTGCTGATTAATAACAAAGTTAACCCAAGGGGGAAAAGCATCTGATACCAGCCCATAACATCAAACCACCTAGTCTGTAATGTGATCAAATCCCCTCCTTAGTTATTTCAAGTGCCCCTCTCTTTTTCGCCATACCAAAACACTTCTGGCGTCACACTCTAAATTGCATCAGGACTCTTCCATAAACAGCACTTGACTCCAATCCCTTTGCAACCAAACTCGATATTCAGAAGCCCACTTTCTTCGGGATGCACAGTGTCTTGTTGTCAACGAATACATACCATTGACATGCAAACATGCAGATCACCTGCATAAGTCATATTTCGGATGGTTTAGTTTGAAATCCTTCGTCCTGTTGCTCTGAAATAAACATTATATGTGAGTAACATTTGCAGTTTTATCTCCAGCTGTTTACAGGATATATCCGTCATTATTTGCTGTAGTAACATGCTGATGACCAAGCCCTGGCAAACGTCAAACGTGAACTGTTCTTGGAAACGATTCCACAGTCTTGCAATGACACTTCTTGCTACTCCAATAACGTCCAGTGGCCGCGGTGGCCGAGTGGTCTAGGCATCAGATCATGGCTAGCGTGTCATGAGTTCGATCCTAGTACCACTAAATATCCACCGTGTAGGGGAGCGATGCACGTAAAATCTGTCGAGAGCTCAAACGTCCTCCCGTTGGTGTGGTAGTTAGGAGAGGGGGTGCCCACTCAGGTGTCGTCCGCGTCACTTGACCATGGTTCAAAATTACGCGGACCGTCCCCCAAAAGCCCTCGTGTTGCTAATCAGTGCGACGTTAATATTCTCTCACTCCCAATAACGTCCATTGCAATTCTTTTTGTTTGCCCAGATTTCTGTCTCCTGATAATACCCCAAGTCTTGAATTCCGGTTATTCATACTGTCTAGACATTTTGCAGTCACTTTTTCTCAAAACAACAGCAAAACTTTGAATTTACAACTAAGGCAACGAAAAATAACAGTTTCTACAAAATCACAATTTCTGTACTAAATCCTTTCATTGGTTTTTGACGTCATGAACGTTGATTTGCATATGAACTTTTATTCTTCTGTTTTTTGCTGCAGTTTAGACTATAAATGTTTTAGTTCCTTATCAGAAGAAATATTTACGCAATTTCGTTAAATTCATGTGATCCTCACATGTGTTTGAGCAGTGTAGATGTAATACAGATATAAGCGGGGGGGGGGGCAATTTCACGTAGCTTTTCCTTGTCTCTCCGTAATGATAAATCTGACTAAGTTTAAGAAACATTTTAAAAAAATTATCAGGTTGTCTGTCATAATTTTTTTTGCATATTTAGTCCATTCTTTTTTGTATTTTAATGCATTTTTCCAAATTTTATATTAGTTTTTTTAATTCTTATGTGAAATAACAAGCCCAAAGTTTCAAAACGATGAAAACTCTTGTACATTCTAACCCATATTTTTTTTTAATAACATCTTTGACAAAACCTTACAGTCGAACCTCCATATTTACGAAACTCTATATTACCAATTTTTCTATGTAGCAAACTTTTTCCTGGAACCAAGAACATTTCACGATTGGTACTCAAGAACACTCCCCTTTTTCACTTCGTAAAATAACCTCTCAACAGTGAAATGCCTTTTCTATATAACGAAATTTTTCTCTTATGATTCAATTTTTTTACCTCTATTTTGAAGTATTTTTGAACATTTCGAGTTATTTTCCCTTTTAACGCATTTTATGGTGGCCATAAATCTTGGTCTGGTTTTATTAGGTGCCTTACTCACCGAGAGCAATATAATTCTGGGTGCTTCTTCCCAGAGGTGCAACCTCTTACCCCCTTATCCAGTTCACCAGAAACATCTTCGATATTCTCTTTCATCCTCAGTGTTGTTTCGTGTCCCCGTATCCTTGAACTAGTCTTCGTTCATTTGTAGTTTTAATCAGTCGTACTGGTAACTTCGTTTCTTGTAGGTAGAAAATGTCAAAACGTAAATGTTAAAGCATCAAAGGAAAAAATGAAATTCTTCATAAAGTGAATAAAGGCGTCAAGAAAAAGGATACTGCTTCAGAATTTGGTATTCCTCCAAACAACTTATCAACTATTATAAAAAAAATCGAGGTAAGCTACAAAATTATGATTAATCGAATTCTTGTTTAAAACATTTGCGAACATGTGTGAAAATGTGAACGAGGCAGTTTTGAAATAGATACACACAATGCACGACAAAATTGTTCCGATCTCTGCAACTTTTGTAATAGAGAAAGTTTTTTCAATTTGGGAAGGCATTGGGATACGACCAATTTCAAGGTAGAAACGGATGGCTAGAAAAATTTAAGAAAATATAATGAATTGTATCAAAAATATTATCAATGGAAAGTAAAAATGTTGATGATAATGATATTAAAAATTGGGCATCAGAGACACTGAAAATTTTTTTAAAAGACAATAAGCCAGAAAATATTTTTAATGCAGAGAAGACTGCTTTTCTTTTTCAATTTTTGCCTCAAAAAACATTTATGAAAAAAATGCTTTGGAGGAAACAGCAAAACAAGAATAACTGTTATGTAAGGAGCAAATATGACTGGACATCAGGAATTAAAACCAGAAATTATAGGAAGATGCAAAATTCAAGGTGGTTCAAAGGCTCAAAATCTTTGGAAGTTGATTATGACTTTAACAAGTTTTGGATAATGTTAGAAATTTGTGAAAATTTGACTCAAAGTTTGGACAAACGTATGGTTAAAGAGCGTCGCAGAATTACTCTCCTTTTAGACAATTCCCTCCACCCTCTTTCGAAGGAAATCATCCAAAAATTGAAAACTGTTACAGTTTTTTACTTGCCACCAAACATTACACCAAAACTGCAGCCAATGAATTAAGGGACGATAAAAGATTTTAAAGTACACTATTGCAAGAGGATATTACGGAAAAGTTATCCCTGCTCTTGAAAACAATCAATCAATCACAAATATCAACTTACGAAAGTATTTCAGAAATTTCAAAAGCGCGGAACTATGATGTCACAGATCGTGTCTTTCATAACAATTTTACCAAAGCTGGATTCTTTGTCATCAATGAAAATTTGGTAAGTACAGAAGACGAAGATAATGTTCCCTTAGAAGAAAGTTAAAAAATAGGGATACGCAGCTAAAAAGGAAAAACAAGAAATTGCGGAAGGTGAGCTACTTCATGATCCCCCCCCCCCTTGATTCTGAAGCTGAAAACTAAACGTATATTTGGAAGAGTGTGAAAAATAAAAACAATACAGCAATGGATCACAATGAAAACGAAGATGAAGATTAAAACGATGATAATGCAGAAATCAAAAAACCTTCGTATTATGAAATGATAAGTTCATTTGAAACCATTCGACGCGGGTTATACAAAATGAAGAAAATAAGCTTTAAGAGATTTTTGGTGCATTGCAAATACCTGAGGCGTATTATGAAATATATAAAACAGTAGTTCAAACAAAAAACTAAAACAAATTTAACAGATTTTATTAGTAACCAGCTGCACGGCACGGCGTTGCACGGGCTTTTGCTTAGTGCAGAATTAATCCCCAGGTTAATTTCCTTCTTCCTTCAGAACGCCAGCACTTTTCTGTGGATGTGTGAGTGCATGTCCGCTTAGCCTGACGTTACACGGGCTTTTACCGAGTGAATAACTTAATAACCGTGGGAATTTCTTCTTTCCCTCAGGACGATAGCACTTCTGTGTGTGTGTACGTGCGCAAAGTGAGTGATTTCTATTACTATTTTATTAGAATTCCCTTTAAAAAAATGTACCTTTTAAAAAATTGTTGTATGTTGAAAAAAAACAGAGTAGCAATTTTGAAAATTACAAAATTCCACAATTATACGGTTAAAAATCCTTACGAAACAATTTCAAAATCCTTTTCCTAAAAACGCACCTGTATTGATTCATTTTAGAAAAAATCGTGAAAATGGGAAAAAAATTATACCATATCGTGGAATCATTTTGATAAAAACTCATCGATATTGATTTATTATTGAAAAAATTCACAAAATATGTAAAGTACCGTTATTTTTGTATATATATATATAATTTCCATAGTTTTTATAAACATATTATTATAATACATTTATTTTTCTTCCTAGATAGTTATAGATACCCCCAATTTCTAATTTTAGATAAAATTACTTTTTTAGTTTAATTTTTAATTTTTTTAAAATCATATAATCTTAGTGTCCGTAAGATAATGGTAGTATGTTTACAATTCTTAATTTATTATTTCTATTATTTTCATACTTTTGCTAAGTGCTACTTTTCAGCCATTGCTTTGCTTTGAATATGTATTTGGGTCCAGAATCTGGCAATAACTTGCTTATTGTACTCAGATTTAGCGCGCGGGCTCTGCGTTTCTGTATGCAATTTTTAGGTAAGTTACCTTTTTCTCATAATGGATTTAGATTTCCTATCCATTATTTTCAACAGGTAATTGCTCAGTATTATCAACAGAAAGGGGGAAGGTTGGCTGGGCACAAAACATGTTCAACCCCACTTTTATAAAAATTAAATATATATATATATCAGCTGCTCTAAGCCAGCAATGTGTGTGTGTGTGTGTTGATAATACTGTAGCATCCATTATTTTATATTTAACTCTATTATTTTAATATTTCATATTTCCTTTTAAATTCTGTTGTCTCTGGTTATCTTGCAATTTCAATTCTTTTCAGTTTTAATCATGTTTATTCATCTCTCTCTTGTAGAGAAATTTTGATTATATATATATATATATAATTACAAAAATCTACAAAAAATAGTTATAAACCTAAGATAATTATAGTCACGATAGAATAGTGTTAGCCACAGTAGTACTATATATATACCTTCAATGTGAAATAAATTATCTTTCCGATTAAAAATGTTGCTGGCGAAGTTATTAAATGTGGAAGCACAATTCTGAGTATTTTCCCAAAATCATACAGTACAACGCCTGAATTGGTACTTCACTTTCCTAACAAAGACGTGAGCACTTTGAGCAAAAAAAAGATTTAACCCTCTACATGACGGTTCTTCAGTAGCACCAAAACTGGAACTCGCAATTTGGCAATGCCAGAGCCCATTGCACTGGCTTGTTGAGGTGGAACTACCCATGTTAAAAGTGCTACATTTAACTGTGGAAGAGGTACTGGAATCTCGAATCCGCTGCGTAATGGAGAAATGGTTTGTAAGCAAACAAAACCTTTAAAAGTGTTTATGTACGTAAAGTGGAACACACAATTATACGCGATCTATAAGAGTTTGGTACGATTCTTCAGTTGTTTCTCCTGGTTGTTAATCGGATCCAGGGATGGTAAAAAGGATTTTATCAAAGTTCTAAAATGGTAAATTGAAATGATTTTTTCCCAAGTACCTGTACCTAATGTTTTAATACATTTGCTAAAAAAAAGTCTACTTTCACGTACTAATGCTTACATAAACAACGGAAAAAAATTAAAAAGTTGGAATTTAAATTTTTTTAATTATATTTCATTTAGTTCATTTCAAATATTGAGAATAACAAAAGTAAATTCGGGTTGCTTTCATAGTTTTTAAAACAGAAACAGGTTTGTAGCGATACTAACAGAAATCAAGTAGAAAACGTCCGCGTTCACTATAAAAATTATTTAAAAAGAATAATGAGCTATTTAATTAGCTGGTTGGATAACCCGTCTTTTGAGAACCTTCTGAAGTCGTCGTCATTGAATTAATAAGTCTATTGGTTTCTCCAGCGCAGATCTTCTCCCATTCGTTCTTAAGAACACTCTTCAGCATATCTTTGCTAGATATATTGTGTTGACGAATCCTACGCTCCACATAGGTGCTTTATAGAATCCAGATCAGATGACTGAGGGAGCGTATGCAGTGGATTTTCGACATTATACAAGAGCCAAAGCTTCACAATCTCAGCGGTATGCTTAGGATCGTTGCCGTGTTGGAAACGAAACGACAAACCTAGACCGAGTTTGGTGGCACTTCCCTTTCAATTGCTTTTTAGGACATCAAGGTAATCATATATTTTTTTTTTCATAATTGATTCGATATATTCCAACTTGCCAACACCATTGCACCCCTACATCATGACTCCATCGCCGCCGTTCTGTACCGTTGGTAATAAATGCGCTTTTTGAAACGTTGTGCATACCAATTTACCAAACTTTTATGCCTCAAAGGCAAAATTTGCCTCTTCATCGGTGAATACCACAGTCCTCCTGAACTCTGGAGGCTTATGTATATGCTCTTTTGTAAAAGCTATTTGCTTAAGTCGGTTGGTCATTGAAATATAAGGCTTTCTGCGACCCACTTCGACTGCGGTATCCGGCCTTTTTCATCGGTTCTCAGATTTTCTTTGCAGTATCCTCACTAATGTTTTGGAGAAATTTCTGGTGAATGTCTGTTGCTATTTGAGTTGTAGCCAAACGCAGATTTTTTTTTCCACCAATGATATCATACTTTACTTTTCTCTAATTGTTAGAGGGCCGCTGTTGCCTAATGGTTAAGGTAACGGACTTGTGGCTAACGTGTCATGAGTTCGAACCCAGTACCACTAAAGATCCGTGACCGCGGTAGTCAAGTGGTCTAGGCATCGGATCATGGCTAGCGTGTCACGAGTTCGATCGCAGTACCACTGCAGACACGCCTTGTAGGGAAGCGATGCACATTAAATCAGTCAAGAACTCAAAAATCCTCCCGTTGGTATGGTGTATTAGTTAAGAGAGAAGTTCCAGCTTGGTGTCGTCCTCGTCACTTGACCATAATTCAAAATATCGAGGTCCGTCGCCAAAAGTCCCCGAGTAGCTGAATAGGACAACGTTATAATATTCACATTTCACTCACTCATTACACTTTTCCTAACTCCTTCGGTTCCTCTTAAAACGATCCATCAGGCTAGTGAAATATCCTGCAGTATTCTTTTAAATATATTCACGAAACATGCTATTCGGTGAGGAAAAAGGTTTTTTACATAAAATATTTATTCCCTGAAGTATATGCTTTTCTTTGAATGTCTAAATACTTGAAAGCTTTTTTTGAGAAGAATAAGCTGTGTCAGATTTTATTTCCATTGTAAATATTCCAAAAATTAATTTATTTTAAAAAAATTCTAAATAATTTTTTAATTTTCAGCTTATATGTTTGATATTGAGGATTGCTTTTATCGAAGTAAATATCATGTGTGTGAGACTCAAAATATTTACTCCTAAAACAAACTGAAGTGAAGAGAATTTTAGTTCCCTCTCTTTTCAAATGGGATACACCAACTTTAATCAAAATTTCAACCATTCTAAAAGACAAAAAAATTTAACATCAGTCAAAGAAAATGTTCATGTAAGTGAAAGGTAAATTTTGAAAAAGACGTATGAAATATATCAATTTTTAGAATTAAAAACGGAAGTGATATATTTACAATGATTTTTAAAGCATCACTGCTGAAAAAAGTAAAATGCAAAATGCGGGAGAGAGAACTATATTTACGTCACACTATAAAGTAGCACGAGGATTATTGGCGAAGGATCTCATACTTTTGAACCATGTTCAAGTGACGAGGACGATACCGGACCTTCCCTCTCCTAACTTCCCCACCAACGGGAGAACGTTTGAGCCTCGATAGATTTAATATGAATCAGTCCCCTCTGAACGGTGAGTCTTCAGCGTCAGCCAAGAGTCCGTGATCTCAACCACTAGGTAACCGCGGCCACAATACGGATTGAGAGTAAGTGTAGGATTGCTCTATAATGATATCCAGTTGTGCAAGAATTGTGGTTTCCATAAAAATCTAGTTATTTATTTGTGCATTTAAATTTCACTTGCATGAGGATAATTTAACTAAGAATTTCTTTATATATATATAAAACAAAAAACTTCATGCAAATACGCAGTACTACTGATTTTTTCAGTTTCAAATGGAAGATGACTTGTTCGTTATCGATTTCAAAACGAAATTCCGAGCAAATAAAACCTCTTTAGAAGCTATATATATACTTCGTTTAAACGTTCATTTAAAAACTTTTCATTGCCCACCTGAATTGTGTACTAGAAATATCACTTCCTAAAGGCAATAAATAAAATTTCCAAAAAATAATTTCACGGCCCACAACGTCAAGTTCTTTTTTTCCTGATAAGCATACTTACGAAAGCACTCTTTTTTTTCTCTGGCGATTCAAACTTGTTTCAATTTATTCTCTGCGAAATCTAATTTTGGTTATTGTACGAAAAATAGTTCAGAAGATTGGGGGAGATTTTAAATTTCACTCCGGAGGCATTACTGAGAGAAACATTCGGGTTTTTATAAAATGTTTTCTATCTAACCCTTGGTATTGAGCAACAAATATTGTTTCTCTCTTTTCTTAAAAATAAAGAAAAATAAACTGGTTTGTCATACGGGGGCAAAAGTCGGGTATAAAAGATGATGAGGTAGTTAAAAGAAAGATAAAAAGTCTCTTTTTAGAAGGTCTCTCATAGTTTATGTTTGAAAATATTTCCAATGAATGAAGCATGGAATAATTGTTTGTTCAAAAAGCTAGAAGAAGCTTTAATATCTTTTTAGAGACGTACAAATTGTAAATTTGGTGATTTTCCTAATATTTTTCGAAATTACTTAATGATAAATTATAAGGTTTAATAAGATCATACACGCATAATTAATTTTGACATGCCTTTAGATTCTGTCCAACACTTCATAATAAAATAAAATAATTTTCATAGAAATGGATAATTAGCTCTCCAATTTCCACTAGTGGCCGCCTATTGACCATGGACTCGTGATCGGCGTGACAGGAGTTTGATCTTTGCTGCCATTGAAGATCCGCAGTGTTGAGAAGAGCTAATGCGTTTTAAATGTGTCAAGACGATAAGTCATCCCATTGATGTGATGTGGTAGATAGGAGAGGAGGTGACCAGTTCAGGTGTCATCATGTTTGCAAACTAAGGCCTCATTCACATCAAGACAATAACCAGCTAGTGGTGAAGGTGCAGCTAGTTATAGACACTTGCATCCTTGCACTAAGCTTCTTGATTGACTCTTTTCCACTCATCACTTAATGTAAACAAGCTTTAAATACAGAATAATTTTTGTTATTTAAATTGGTTTACCTTGTTTTATGTTTTTGTTCGATCGTGTAATAGTGATCAAGAGGTATCGGGATGGCAGGTATGTCATGAGTTCGATCCCACTACCACTAAAGACCCGCCGTGTAAGAGAGCGATGCACGTTAAATTTGTCGAGAGCTCAAACGTCCTCCCGTTGGTGTGGTGTGGTAGTTAGGAGAGATGGTGCCAGCTCAGGTGTCATCCTCGTCACTTGACCATGGTTCAAAATGACGAGGTCCGTCGCCAAAAGCCTTCGTGTATAGCTGAAAAGGGTGACGTTAATATTCACTCACTCTCTCTATCGTGAAATAAAGATCATCTGTGAAGTTATCTCCTCTGTCCTTTAAAAAAGTGAAATTTTCCTTTAGTTCTGTGAAACGTCCATAAATGCACTTTGTAAAAAAATATTTTACACCAAACCTCAGCGGTATGTTTTCAAACCTAAATTACAGTAAGTAAATATTTTACTATATTAACATTTATTTTTAAAATTTATTATACTTCACAGAAAGTCGAAAATCATTTTTAATATCATTGTTAATTCTGATGACCTCTTTTGATCCACCAACCTTTATAACCCAAATAGGATACAAGATATATCACAAGCTAAAGTTTCAATTCGTTCTTAGTGTTAAATTAAAAAAATGTATACGGTATAATCTGTAAAGTAAAAAAAGTAACTATTGAGATTTTTCCTAAGGCTATAAATGTGAATTTTTTTTTAAAAAGCCATGTAAATTTGAAAATTATTTAAATTTTTTGCGGGATAAATGTATTTTAAGGCCAATCTTACTAGGGTCAACTCATTTGTTTAAATTATAACTTCCATGCCATACAACCAACTGAAAGCGATATTTTATGCAATTAAAATATATAAGCATGGCTCATAAAGTATGTGCTAGTGAGATGACACGACTTTTTCTGGTATTTTTAATGTTAAAAGTATTCGCATAACTTATAAAATTTATGTTGAGGCAGTAAGGCTAAAGAAATTAATTTATAGCATCATACAAAACGAGTTTATTTCATAAAAGGTTTTATCAGCACAAAACAGCTTCAGATATACAAAAATGCATTATTTTATGCAATCTTATATTTTGTATTTGTATTTTTCCACCATCAACCATTTTATTTCATTCCTTGTGTCTTATATGAATAATAAATATACGTTTATATATTATAAATTATTCCTTATTTAAAAAAAAAAAAAACAAAGTGTGAGATTACATAAATTTTGCTTAACGAAAACGAAAAAAAAAAAAATCGATTTAAAAAAAAAACTTAACTTATAAGAATGAATTTCTGCAGATCTTTTCCGGCTGGGTTGTGAAGTTGGTTAGGCACTGGCCTGGTATGCTTAGGAAACTGGGCGTCAAAATTCCATTATGGCAATTGGCATCCTCCTATAGGGTGCCACACTAAAAAAGAAATACCAGCTTTCAGGGAATGCACCAGGGAATTACCAATCCCCAATCCCATTTGAAAGAAAAGTTTTTCAGATCTCAAAATTCTTAAATATTAATGTGGGAGCAATGCAATGTTCATTTTAAAATTTAAATTAATTCATTTAATTCATTTTGATAAAAAAAACTAAGCTAATTATGGATAACATGTTTAAACTAAATGTTTTACGAATAATTTTAACAAAAATGCCACTATGAAGCCTCATGGCAGCACGAATTTTTAATAATGGAAATTTAGCATGATCTGGATTCAATTTTTTTGAAGAGTATAACTGAAGAATTTCGATGCTTAGAAATTCAGTCAGGTTATGAGAAGACACACGACTGAATAATTGACATACCTTAAACAGACCTCCGAGACGCACCCATACCTTAATTGCTTTAAATACACAGAAGTCCTGTCTTTTTTCCACAAAACAGCATCGAACGTGATATGGGTGATAATGAAAGATAAAATGTATACAGGTGTGGGATTTTGGCAATTTTTCTAACAGATAGCTGAATTATATTTAAGATTATCAAAAGTTGTAATGCAGCAGCTTACAAAATGGTTAATAATTATAAAACCGTTATCCTGACTATTCATCCAATTTAGAGTACATCTCTTCTTGAACTCATGTGTAGTCTACCAGCCACCTTGTAACCAGATGAACGAAGAGGCATCAGTTCAAATTCAGTAATAGATATATGTAGTATCCAAACCACCAACATTCACTGCAACTGTGATTCCGGCAGACATGGTAAAACTGAGCGCAAAACGATGCGGAGAGAGAATGGACGTGATGCGGGGATAGTTCGTTAGCTGATGTCAAGGGCAGCCATCGCCTCTTTTTTTGTTTCATTCTATCTTAGTATTTGTGTTGTGCCCCCCCCCCGGTTTTTTTTCAAACTTATTAAATTCTCAGAGTAACGAAGTACTCTTGCGCCTTCTTTATTTCCAACCCGAGGTGACGTGTGAACCCTCACCTCACATATATTTATTGCTTAGAGGTTATTGGTAACGGACCCTATAATTTGGTTGCCATATACCATATGCATTGGTTTCGAACTATCTTGTGAAAGTCTGAGAAAAACAATAGCAGCTACCAGTAACTGATCCTTATTGGAAGACATGAAGGTCAGTTCGGATACCCAGCATCATTCCTCTACAAATAAGAGGTCGGATACATCCAAACGGGTCTTTTTTAATGATGTTGGAGAAGACAATTGAGTGTGCATGACCTCGTTTTCTCCAGGTGCGTCCAGAGACATTATGCATATCTTTTCTCATTCGTTAAGAGAGCTCAACTTTATGCAGATTTACTTCCCTTGTGGTCCACACAGCAGGCATTTATTGACTCACCAAAAATTGTGAAGCCTACCGATCCTATGCGACATCTGTAGTCCAGCAGACTGGATATTCTACGGATCGTCCATTATTGCTCATACTCGACCCTTTCTGAACGCAACTTCAATTGGAGATGCTGCGAGTGAATCCAAATTCGGGTTTCTTCTAATTTGCCACTGATTTCATCTCAGGATGATCTATTCGGCATATCACACATCAACTCGAAACCTTTTAAAATGATGTACGTCGCCTATGGGCATTACACACTTCTCGGTGCATCACGCTGCATACATACGCCGGCCATACCAGTTATTGACCTTTGTCGGTCTTTTGATGGTGTATCGATCTGCTTTTCTGTCCCTCCAATATATTAATTTCTCAGCTTCGTTCTTAATCTTTTCACACTAATGTATACATAACTTAATAAAAGCGTATCGTAATGAACTGTCCTATAGTTGTCAATGTTGCAAAATGGATATAAATTTAATGAGAGCTTTAAGATATTTTTACGATAATGATATTTTTTGGGGAAAATATTGACAAATGGTGAAAGATATTGAAAAGAGAAAATGTACAACACAAAACTTATATGTATGCATATCAAGTATTTGTTATCATATAAAAAAGTAATTGGCATCATTAGAGATACACAGCAATAATGGCAACAGAAAGTGACAAGTCCCAAGACCACACACAACAAAGATAAATGATTAAGCTTACTATTTTAACCACATGATTTCTGAACTCAAATGTAAATAAGGTTCTGCCGAAAAAATAAAGTCTCACCTAAAATTATTAAATATTTTTTGAGCTAGGATACTGCTTATTTAGTCGGCTTTATTGCTGTCTTTTTTTTTGCACACAAATATATAAATTGTTTTTCAAAAAATATTCTTGTTCATACCATTTTAATGTTCCTATCATCTGAATTTCATTTCAACTATCACATTGTACCATAAATAATTTCTGTTGAATTGATTTGTTATAAATGTGAGCCAAAATTAGTCCAAGATATGTTTGAACAAAATCAAGTAGTTAAAATAGAAAACCACCCAACTGGTATAATGTTTAATGAGGCTGACTGTAGTGCCGTAGGTTGTGGGTTTGAATCTCGGAGAAGGCATGGATGTTTGTGTTGTAATCCTTCTTTCCTTTGCGATGTGTGCTTCACGCTTACTCCTATGTAAGCCTCCCGTGTAACATTTTGTGATGGACAGTGTTATAAATGTTCTCAATAAAAAATATGAAAAAAAATAAAACACTTGGTGGTATTGACTAAAAAAAGTGAACATTTTTGCATCTCATAAACGACGGTTTCGTCCTCTTTTTTTTTTACCTACTAAACGTGCACATGTTTCGTTACAAAATGAACATTAAAGTTATCATGTGAAAAATTTAAATGCAAAGTTGATAATGTCTCCTGTTATAAGTTTCTCTACTTTTATTTCATGTTCATAAAATAAATTATTTTTATTGTGGACACTTTTATTACTATTTTTAAATAATTAGCATATTTTTATAACTACTTTCTTTTTGTCTTTTATCCGGAAATATACTTTTTAAAATTTATCAAAAGCAGGAAATTTTTTTTGTGGAATATGAAAAGGACCTGTTTAATATAAAATTGTTTTATTTTTATATTTAAAGGTCAGAGATTATAAAGCTACATGAACTGAAAACTCGACAACTCACGTCATTAGGTTAAAAAATAATAAGGGCCTCACCGAGTTATATGTAATGTACCAGTCTGAAACTTGTATTTGTATGTTATTTGTTTCCTGCTATCAATTTGCATATATTTATTTGTTTGTATCTTGCTGTACGGTATCAGACCTCATTTTTTTGTGTTTAAAATAATGAAGTGTGAATGGGGTTTGGTGTAAGTATGGAAACGTTTTCTGGTACGCATTTGTGAATTTTTCAAACTTACAGAACTTATCAAAGGCCAATAAGATAATGAACTCGTTGAGTAAACGTCATCCAGAATTTCGTTTCTGACCAAATGGAAGAAACGTAAACAAAGGTACTGATTTCAATCTTGAGTCAAGTTCTTCAGATGAATGAATGGACAATGCAATATAATTTGATGCAATCCTTTATTATCTATGTATTTTCCTTTTTGGGTCTTGGATGACTCAAGCCCTCAACTCGGCTTGAAAAGTATTGATCACAACTCCCTCAATTACGATCACTAACCCAAATAATAGATTTATTTTTAAATGTATGCACGATTGAAGAGTATGTCCCTTTAAAGTTCTTTATCTCATGGAACTTTAAGCATCTATTTACAATTTTATTCACCTAATATGTTTTGTACACTTAGTCACTGTTGCAACTTTAATCCACAAGACGGAGTTGTTGCAATGTTTTCCTTCGTTACCTGGTGGGTACTAAATTATGTGTTTCCAACTTCGTGTTTGTTTATGTTGATGATGGATTGCACTTGGATTGGTGCTAGAGTTGTTTGCGTATAAATTAAAAAGATAAAACAAATGTAAATATTGAAACTTTTCTCTATTCGACACCCTCCAACTCCTTGCAGTCATCTCATGCCTACTGAGGGTGGGCATGAGTGACTACAGTCGAGCTAATGGACCACTTGATCGAATTGCAAGTCTGAATACCACTGAAGATCATCTCCCTCACACGTGTAGAGAGGCTAATGTATGTTAAATTTTTCAAAACTACACAATCCCCATGTTCGAGGGGTGTTGTAGTTAGGAGAGCTGGGTAATAGATGAAATGTCGTTTTCATCCCTATAGTGTGGTTCGAAATTAGGAGGTCCATCATCATTAGCTCTCGAGTGGTGTTCATAAAACTCAATCAATATTAGAATATTGTGCAAGAGGCGACTCTTGCATCGTTGTCAATACGTGTACATAAATTTCGGAGTCCTTCTTTGCAAAAAACATTCTTTTGTAAACCGCAGTTTTTGGAATCCTGGGTAATGAAACTATCGTACGTTGTGTGCGAGAGATTCACTCTACATTTCACTACTTAATTAGTTATTACAATCGTGATAATGGTTTATTGTACAATGCATAATTCATTCCTTGCAGTTTCATAAAAAATTATTGAGTAATGTAATATATGGTATTTTTTATAATATTGCCTTGTGGTTATCTAATAATTGTCTCTGTAATTCACATAAAAGAAAAAATAGTCTCGAAAAAAGTAATTGAAAAAAAATTTTGAGTTTATCTTCTTTAATACTAAGGATTAGGTTTTTGCATTGAGTTCATTCGAAAATCACTCCTGGATAATTAAGAGCTAAATACACTTTTCTGTAAAATTTAATAGTCTATACTTGTAGTGCATTTAAATAAGCCTCTCGGTTCCATGTATATCGTACTGTATATTTAGCATTCAAAGCTATTATATACTTTGAAGAAATGCCAGTTGTGACAAAAAAAAAAGAACAATTCCATAATCATACATTAAATGCAAAATCCCGAATTGCAAAACTTATTGATTCGTTTTAAATTTCATTTTAATCATATCAATTTTTGACATTAAATTAGTACACTTTCTTTAAAATCTTAAGCAGCCTTTAGTTTTTTAATAAAAAGTGTTATATAATTTAGGATCTTCAGTTTATATATATATATATATATATATATATTTAGTAGAAAATGTTAAGTACGATAAAGTGTTTGTGCTTGGAATTCCTGGATTTCGAAACCCACTCGACAACGAACGGAGAAAAAACCAAGAGAAACTTGAGACGAATAATTTCCTTGTTGAAAATTATTGAAGGCTGACCTAAGCCCTATGTTTTCAGAAAAATTATCAAGTATTTTAACTAAATATGATTACATATCACAAGGAAGTTTAAACAGCTTTAATACATATAAAAAAAAACTACAATGATGTTAATAATTTCTTCAAATTGAAAGAGAAATGTCTTCTCTTTTCATGCATGGCTTATTTCTGGCGCTAAAATGTTTTCAAAATTAAATTCTTAAAATTATGTAAAGAAAAATAATTTGAAAAAATTTCAATAAACCTAAGGTTACTGTAACCTGTAAGTAACTAAAATTCATCGAGTTAGTTAGTTAATAACAATTGTGATATAATTAAGTATTAATTAAATTAAAACATTCAAAGGCACAATAAGTATAATTTAAAGTAATTAAAATAAAACAGACAATCAGATCAATTAGAGAATTGCATTTCTTGAAAGAATATTTGAAGTAAATAGGAAGAAAATTTTAATTATTTTCAATTTATTGAACCATAATGTTAATAATGAAGTATACTCATAATTCCTTCATATTTAATTTAAATCAGAAGAAGTGCATGAAATACTTTTTGATCTCTTCGTAAATTTCTGTTCATGCATTATTAAAAGAAATTGGGAAAAACGTTTTCCCAAAAAGACTGTTTAATTATGGAAGTTCATCCGTGATGCTGTTACGTAGTTTTAAATTGCCTGATTCCTTTCCAATCAAATGACATTTGACAGTCGCGACAAATAATAGTAATCGGCAAAAAAAATGTGAAATTTTGGAATATTTCCATAGCGCTTCCCAGTGGCGTAACGGAAAATAATTGGGCAAGGTCAGGTCTTGGGCCCCAAGCCGGATCTTATATAAATATATATACTTGTGCTAGAAAAAATCTGCGTTCACCCTACTACTGCTTACATAAACAATGAAAAAAATTTTTAAAAACTATATTTGAAATTTTTTAAAATTATATTTTATAAGTTCTTTTCACAAGTATTGAGAATAACAAAAGTAAACTGGGTTTGTTTTCATAGCTTTTAAAATAAGGACATGTTTGTAGCGATACCAACAAAAATCAAGTAGAAAAAGTCTGCGTTCACTGTTTAGAAGTAACTGTAAAAATTATTTAAACAAGACAATGAGCTATTTTATAGCTGGTTGGATACCCCCCCCCCCTTGTTTCGAAAAAACCTCCTGAAGTCGTTTCGGATTTGAATTAACAAGTCTAGTGGTTTCTTCAGAGCTTATCTTTCATTCGTCCTTAAGAACATTCTTTTCTGGCAAAGTGTGTGTATATATACAAAGAACTGCCAAACCATAACTTAATGTACCTTTATACATCACGTAATAATATTTACTATTAAACTTATTATTGAATACAAAATCAACTGGAATCTGAGTAAACGAGAAGTAAGTAATGTATAACATTTATAATATTTATTAAAACGGGAAATCTAACGATATATAACCTGGTAACTTAAATAAAAATGAACTCTAAGAAAGACACGAACACTGTCAATTAATTTTCGATTTGAAATTCTTAAGAAAGAAAAAAGGTATCTCTTACCTTCTTCATTTCTGAATCCTGGGATGAATTTGCTCTATATTCTAGCGTAAATACTGCGACTTTTAATAAGGAGTGTTCTTTGTGTGAAGCAAAAATGATTTCATGAAAAAGGAAATAAAAAACTGATAGATTCCATTATGCCTCATTTGATTGAATACTAACAACTCTATCATCAAATAATCATTTAAAATGCTCTCTATGCTTTTCCAAGTATCGTAATACTATTTTACTTGAAAAAAACTTAACATGTTACGTGTACGTTATTTACGACTTCGCTAAATGAATTTAAAACACATTGGGGGGAGGGGGGGGGCTAAAGATGCCAATAATTTACTCTGCTACTTCTTAAAAAGTAAATCATGTCTTTTTTTTTTCTTCCTACAGCTCATGCAATGTATACTGTTCTTAAAAAAATGATGAATTTTTATATCTTCCTAGCATTTTATCGGATTCTCCGTCTGATTTTTGATTTATTTATAAGTTGTTAAGGTTTAAAAAGAAAACCCACGAAAGAAAAAATCTCTCGTCGCCTTGATTACAGCAAATAAAAAAATGTTTTTTGATTTAGCTATAAGCTTAAAGATACCTAATGAGCGTATTAAAATTTTGATTATGAACGACGTTAGATCGCCAATTAGAAAATCACTTAAGAATTCGATTTTAAAAAGTGTAAAGCGAATTTTGAGAAAATCTACATTGATGGCGTCAGTCAGGCTTTGGGCCCTTAGAAGCCTTGGGCCCCCCGCAGTGCGGGGGTTACGGGGGTGTACGTTACGCCACTGGCCCTTCCCCTTATCGTGAAGCATATGTTTCATTTATTGTGTAAGTCACATAAAAGGCAAATTTATCGTTTCAATATCAACAGATGTATAATTTATACTATTCGAAGTTATTAATTGAGTTTACTTAGAACAAATTTTTTCAAATGGTTCTGTGTGTGTGAGACTATATTTAACATCCCATTTCGAAGCTATTCAAGGATTATTGGCTTAACACTTGGACTGGCACCCCACTTTTCAACTTCCGCATGACGTGCCAACCTGATGAATTTGAAATTTGATAGCCTACACGCACACCTGAACTGTGACTCTCCAGTTCCATCAGGACTGGAAACCATGATTCAACAGAAACGTCACTTACTAGCTCGGGATAATAAACGTAGCTCTGATAGCTTAGTGGTTATGGGTATGAACTCGTGGCCGGAATATCTTGGGTTCGAATCTTGGTGTCCCTGAAGATCCGGAGTCTAAAGGGGGCACGTTAAGATTTATAGAGACTGTCAATCTGTCATTGTAATTTTGTTGGCGTGGTGTGAAGAGGTGAGTGCCAGCTCAGGGGCCGTCCTCGTCACTTAACCCAGGTTCAGTTAACGAGGTCCATCGTGTTGCTTTATTGTGTGATATTAATAGACTGTTGAAAATATATTGTTTATTTAGTTTTATTTACATATTACAAACTTTAAATTTCAGATGGCCACGGGAGTAATAAAATTGTATTACTATTTAGTTTTTTGCGAATGGCAACACAAGTTGTTCTTGTCGATTGTTTATGTTTAGAATTTATTGGTAGAATAAAGTTCTTTTTTTTTATAGATGATCTTCGAAAACATTTATCTCTTTTATTTCAAATTGCTAGGCACCGTAGCACGAGTTTTAATTAAAACTACTTCACTTTAGAAGAGTGGGAAAAGTGACTTGGTGTCCTTATAATATTTTTGAAAGCTAAGAAAAATAGTTTAGACTTTCTTTTGGAAACTTTAACATATACAGTAGAACGTCGTTTATCCGAATCAATTGGGACCAGACACCGTTCGGATAACCGAAAACCGAATGTGATCCCTGCAGTATATGATACTGGTTACTATACAAGCATTGAAAATCATCACATACGGGAAACGTGCTTGAAGAGAAAGCAAAATAGGTGCAAAATGTCGCAATTTTACCTTTATTGTGGAAAATAATCGCTTATTTTTCGCTGTGCCAATGTACACCTTCGTTTCTTCAATGCAAAGTCTCGGATTCTCTTCAGCAGCAGTAGTTGAGTAAGAAAGCCCTCTGATTGTTGTTCGCGTACCATTCCATAACTGTCTTTAACGCTTCGTTGTTGTTGTCGTCTTCATCCGTTTCACCGCTAACTGGGTCGGATTCTTCTTGCGCAGAAGTCACAATCTCAATCATCATTTGAAATCCACACTCATCTGCATCGCATGTCATCCAAGTTTCTACATCAACAAAACTTAACAAAAGAGCGCGTATACACCCCTCACTTCGAAACAAACTGACCTAATATTCCGCGCAGATGTTTACTAAATCACCCAGCTGAAATTCCCCAAATATCCCTCACCTTGGGTTTTCCCGTCATTTTTGGCCTCGCAGGAAACAAATGTTGAGCATTGCACTGTTCGAAAACGGATCCGGACTTTGGTTCGGATATTTGACGCTGCAGATAATAAACGTTCGGATAAATAACGTTCTACTGTAACACCAACACACACTCGGGACCATAAGCACTCGTGTAGCGCAAATCTAAAAATCTGTTAAAATGGGAGAGGTCAAGGATTTTAATAACACATTAATTTCGAAAGAATTTATTTAAAATTTTAAGTGAAAAGCAATATTAAAAAGCATTGTTTTCTGGTTAAAAACTCTTTTTTTTTTTATGCCAGTAATCTGTGTAAAGAATCTTTCTTTTAAATTATTAGTGTTTTACTGCTTCTTTAAATGGCGAAATTTCGCGAATTCAAAACACTCATTCAAAAAAATTTTGTTTTTTTAAGTAATTTTACTGTGTCATTTATCACAAAATAAATATCTCTACAAAATTCAAAAGATAAATATTAGATTTTATAATAAAAATATGAGATGTTCAAGCCATCCATAAGTAATGTTAATATTATCAGTTCAATTTTCTTATATAAAACTGATGAAATAATATACTTCGCGTGCGTAAAACAAGTTAAAATTTCTTTATTTTCTAACATCGTTCAGAAAATCTCATTTCTGCTGTTTGAGAAATTAGTTGTGACATAGCAAACTTTCATTTCATTTCCAGATTTATTTCTAAATAACTCTTCAGTTTCTAAATTCCAGTAACATTTTGAAATCCAAATGTATTATCCAGTCTAAAGTATCCTAATAATATGCATGCAATTTTAACTTTAACTTTTTAAAATTAGTTCTGAATTAACAATTTTGATAATCTGATTGGTGAAAAAAACAAGTTTCTCTTATTTTTAATGAACACATTACATTAAGTTTACAAGCTATTTTATCATTTACCTTACTTCATCTATGTACTATCAACAACTTCATTGCACAATATATCCTTTTTGCATTCCATTTATTTTTGATTATATTATTTAAAAAAAGAAACATATCTTTGAATATATCCTTTCCACAAAATAATTCATTTCATCCTTAAGAAAGGAATTTGGCAATATCTCTTCCATAGCCAAATGTACACAGTAATTATGTATTGTCCCGTCATTTATCTTCTCCGTCTCAAGTTCTTGGTCCTTAACGCTGTTTGCTGTGGACTTAGTGCCACTGAAGCTTTCTTGTACAACACGGCACTTACGACCGAAAAGCTCTCATGCGCCTTAATACCCGATTTTACTGCTCCGAGGGAGACGACTCGGAAACTAAATCAAGATTCCGGGAGAACTCGGACAAAGAACGAATCAGGATATACAACAGTCCGGTAAATAAGGTGATAAAAGAAAAGCCAATGCTATATAGATTTACACATATCTTTAAGTACAGTTTTCCAACTGTATACTTTGATTAAAAGGTATAAAAACAATTTTAATGCGGCTGGTTCCAGTTCAGTACAGTGATAATACTATAAAAATGGAGACTTATGCTCCGACAGAATTTGATGAATATAGAATATTTAGAATTTATTATTTGATATTATATAGAAGCTGGTTGGAGATAGAACTTTACAAAACCTTTCGTTGTGTTTTGTATTTGCTACAGGATAAAATGAAATGTTTCTAGCACTTGACATTCCGAACACAAAGGATAATCTGTTTAAAAAGAAAATAAATATTCAATGGTAGTTTTTTTGCTCACAATCTTATTAATTAAAACCTCTGAATTTCTATTGTTTTCTGCCTGTCTATTCCACTTTTCAAGATGTGAAACATAATTTTAGTTTTTGTGTCTTCTGCTCCCTGGCCATGCTTCTTCATTTTTACTTTTACTGTTTTTTGAAATATGTGTGGATATAGATCTTCCACCGAAATCCAAAGAATAATATTCCAAGGTTCGGAAGAGTTTTTGGCTAATGTATCAACTTATTCATTAATCTCTATTCCCTTATGTGTCCGTACCCAAATGAAAGCAATGGAATGGATGGAACTATTTGGAGACTCTCTCGAAAAGTTGAACTTAAATTTAAAATTATCGTATTGGATTTTCTATTAATATTTTGGATAATTTTTAAAAGTGATAAACTGTCCGTCAGGATAACATAGTTTTATGCTTCTGTAATTCAATGTTGTGACGCAGTCCATATGGCTAAAGCTTTAGCTGTGAAAATTGAAATAATCTCTTTTTGTAGGAAATTCTGTCGGGTGTTTTTCTAGGGAATCAAGATTCCTATTAATATTTGATTTGTAGTTTTTGAGCCATTTGTTGCTAATAGGATACTGTTATTAAAAATTTTCTGGATGTAATCAATAAACATATTTTGTACTATGGTATCTGGAAGATCTTTGTTATGAAAAGGCAGTTCATGCGTATAGATGTTTATTTTATGATTTTCGTAGATCGGTGGAGGTAGGTTCCATTGAAGAACATCCACTTTAGTGATGTAGAGTTCTTGGAGGACGTTGATTGTTTTTTGAAAAATACTGATTTCTTTTTTTCTATATTTATAGAAAATTTTATTAATATCCCAAAATAATCTTGCATTCGGTGACCAGATCTTTAATGCTAGTTGTTTAGTTAAAAAAATTTTATGAATAAGATATAGATTTTATGACGATTATAAATACCGCTATTCATAGATGTTCTGTTAATAAATCTACCGGGGTGTTTCTTGGGAGATCTAGGACTAATCGGAAGGCAGTATTATATATCGGTTCTAGCTTCTGTCTTTTAGTACTGCCAGCAAAGGAAAATAGTTGACTTAAGTAGTCAAAGATAGAGTGGATTGTGGCATTTATAATTGTTAAGAGATGGTCAGTTCTTGTTCCTATTTTAGGAAAAGATATAAGGCTTTTATGGTGTATATATATATATATATATATATATATATATATGAATACTTTCTATCGTAAGTATAATTGATATGATTTGTCCAAGTGATATTGAGGTCAAAGATTATACCCGGGATCTTCAGATTCTTCACTTCGGAAATAGGTTTATGGCATATTTTAAGGTATCCGACTACCCTAAAATTGAGAATTTTTTCAAAAATTATATTTTATATTATTAGACTTTTATAGTGGACACGGTTGCCTAGTGGTTAGGGTTGGTATAGCATTGGTCGAGTCTTGATGCTCTTATATACCCACCGTGAAGAGGGCTGATTCAATTTAAATATGCCGAATGTCAAATTCCTTTCATTGACGTAACGTGGAGGTTTGGAGAGTGGCGTGCCATCTCAGGTGTTAAACTAGTCACTTACCCAATGTTCAGAATGACGAGTTCCGTCGACAAGAGCCCCTTGTGTTTATAGGCATTGTGTACTCTTTTTTCTCAGTTTACTACTATGGAATTTGTTATTTCGGTCTTAATATGTTGTGTATTCTTGTTTCTTATTTTGAACTGTTTTTTTAACGTATTGGAATATCTTTAATTTATGTAAACTTACATTTGTGTACTTCTGTAGTAAATAAAAGTAGATATTTATTCAGTAAAGGCTGAATGTGTGGGTGGGGAGGGGGGGTCCTTGGGGATCGGATTGTAACTCTAAACCCTTCCAAGTGAGCTCGATTCCTTTGAGCATTTCACTAATAGCTCTCACTGGTGGCCGCCGTAGCCTTGTGGTCAAGGTGATGGACTCTTGGCCAACGTGTCATGAATTCGAAACTAGTACGGCAGAAGAACCACCGTGTAAAGGAGCGATGCACATTAAATTTGTCAAGAGCTCAAACGTTTTCCCATTGGTGTGCTGTGGAAGTTAGGAAAAGGGCGCGAAAGTTCAGGTGTTGTCCTCGTCACTTTACCATGGTTCCAAATTGCGATGTCCGTCACCAAAAGCCCTCAAGTATCTGAACAGCATGATGTTAATATTCACTTACTCACGTGTGCAACGTTGATGGTAAAAATCGAATCCAAAGCGATGCTAAGACGGTGCTTCTGAAGTTCCTATGTGGAATTTTAATACAGGAAGTGCGGTTCAAATAACGTTTTTTAGACCGTAGTGAGTTTGTTTTGTAGTTGACATACGTAGCACGATCCTAAAATTCTGGGACTGGGTCCATTGCTGACGACGAAAGCAAGTAAGTTAAACTTTTTGAAATGGATTCTCCAAACCCTTTCTTACATGACCAGATTGTTTCAGTCAATATCTTGTGACCGAACCGCACGCGCAGCTGTTATCTTCTGAAGCTAGTTAGCTTTGCCCCACGATGTCAGAAAGGTAACTTTTTTTGAACTGCGCTGAACATTAAATTCTGTCAATGGTTGGGTAAAACACCAAGGAGACTTTTGAAATTCTAAGTAGGGTGTTTGGTGAATCTACCATGGCGAGATCCTAGTTTTAAGAATAGCTTTGGCGTCTTAAAGAGAGCCGAGAATCCATCGAATACGATGAACGCGTTGAACGACCTTCGACTTACGGAAAGTGGAAAGTGTTGCGTCGGCATTTGAATATGTTCGAAAAGATCGTCGCCAAATATTTGCAAAAATCACTGAAGCTACACACTTTTTGAAGACGTCGCTTGATGGAATCTATTCGTCGTAAACGGCCTCAGTTCTGGCAGAGTGACAACTGGTATATTCTGCAACATAACTCACCAACACATAGATCTTAATAGGGAAAAAATTCCTCGCCAAAACTCACACTAACGTGCTTCAACATCCCCCTATTTACCAGACATCCCTGTGGATCTTTTACCTTATCCCATCAATGAAAAACCTTTACGGCGATGCCGTTTTGTATCACCAAATGAGAAGTACAATCGCAGGAGGCTTTACAGGACGTTGCGAAAAATGGCTTCCAGAGGTTATACGAACGCTAGCAAAAGTGTATCGTCCCCCAAGGGGACTGCTTTGAAGGTGGATGTGCTTTGGTGTTGTGATATATTCAGGTTAAGGTTTTCCACACCTTCTCCCCGAACTTTTAGACCATACTACGTAGGTGGGTTCAATTAAACAAACTTGGATATTTTTTGTGGGAAACCCTGAATTTTGATAAGTGATTTTAATGAAGCAACAAAAATGATGGTATTAAAATAAACGGGAAATAGTGGCACACATTAAAAAGCTAATTAAAACTCTGAAATAGTCACATAATGTGGTTGAATATGACAAGGACATCAAGTTAATCTTAACGGAGTCAGAAAATTAATCTCGCACTTTGCTTACGGAAAGATTAAGAATCTTTTCTGGTCTGGAGGAAGCTCTAATTTAGTAAATGAACTTGCTTAAAACCGAGAACGAGTGACTTCTCATTAAAGTAAGATTAAGCTGAAAGCGATCGAATTTGCTCTCGTGTCGTTTATAATTTTTCCGCTCACTCATCCGATGAAGAGTTTGCAAATGTTAATGAGACTTTTATGTTCTCCTCTTCTGAACGCGTGTGGTTTTTATCACAATTAAATTTAAGGGGAATTAGTACACTGAATTATTTAAAGCCTTAGAAATATCGGTACTTACTGAATCTGCTCTGAACTTTATTCGCTTAAATAACTAAATTTAAATTCTATTATTTAAATAAAAACCGATTAAATATTGAAGAAACGAAACATCAGTTGTTTTATTTAGGAGGCAGCATGTCTGCTGTTTTCAGTAATCAAACATCTTGTGCCTGCTAACACTTTCTGTAATAGCAGGATCCCGAAATTTTCTCTACGTCCTCTCCGTCGAAAATTTTAACCATTTTTCGTAAAAACAATATAGGAAAAAATAGACTTTTGTAAACAAGGTTATGTGTTAGAACATACGTGTTTTTCATCATTAACTATACAGTAAGGCATGTATTGAAATCTTTTTATGTGGTGAAATGCACGACGTATTTTAAGTTTTAGAAGCCTATTATTTATTTTTTTTATCTTATCAACTACACGACAGAATAACCTGCTAGAATTAGTAATGTTTAGCCATGGTTGAATAAAGAGAACAACACTGACTTTCTTTACTTTGACACTCCCATCCCTCAAAAGTATTAACTTAAGGCTCACTTTAATTAATGCACATATACCTCAATATTCCGCTTAAAAATGGAGAGAGTTTGGTTATTTATGTCAGAACCCAAGTCTATTGACTTGATTTAGTCAAAGTTTATCAATCTCGTATTTCCACTCTTCAAAAGTGAAGGGGATAGTAAGAAAAAATATGCTCACTAAGTTAATGTTGCAACCAATGCCATCGTGACTGATCTCAATCATTTATGTTAATTTAATACAACTGAACATAAAATGCTACTTCAGCGCATACCTGAGTGCCGGTAATATGCAAATTCGCAGTGATTGACAATTGGGGTGCGCAAAGATTACATTCTGGAGTTCAGGTGTGTAGTGTTGTTTAAAGTGAATGTGATTTTTGAAGGTAATAATTAATTATAGCTAACAGATATAATTTAAGTGAAGGTCAAAAATGGTTACAAATTAGTAGAATCGTGGAAAGTTACACACAAATGGAGGTCACCCAAGATTTAGATATTCCACAGTGTCATATCGTTTGGAAATGTTTTTCAATACTGGATCGGTTGACAGAAAACGTTGCCTAGGGCAACCAAGAGCAATAACTACATCCGAAGACAGTTTACGGTCATTGTCAGCTCGAAGAAACCTAGAGACAACTATAACAGACTTGTTTTAGACCGTCAGGCTGCCACAGGAACTCGAATTAGCCATCCTACTGCTACAGGAAGGCTTTACGAGGTGCAAGAAAACCAATGATTTGAGTTCTACTCATTCCAGCAGCTTAAGGGTGTCATCGTCATGTTCATTTGAGCCCAGAAGATTTTGCCCGAGTATTGTTTGCTTAAGATCCCAGATAGATCTTGAACACTGATTCTAGATGTTTTTGTTATGTGCAGCTTGTTTTCTCTAGTCCTTGAAATATTACGCTTCAGTAACTATGGTTTGGAGATTAATCAGGACACCGAGAGGGATATCTTTCAAGAAGGTTTTGTAACTCCAGGTTAGAATGCTTAAGGGTGCAATTAGCCAGATGATTTATTAATGGATAACAATGCTCGGCAACATCCAGTAAGAACACTTGCAAACAGAAAATATCACTCGAATGAGTTGTCCGCCTCGTTCACCCAACTTAAACCCGATTGAACAAATGTGGGATGCTTTTAGGAGCCGAATTTCTAAGAACTTAACTCCTCCCCGGAGCCTCCAGGAGCTAGAAAGTGCACTTTTAGAAGTGTGGCGCGGAAGTCTATACAAGACTTGTTCAACAATTTGCTAAAATCTATTTGGGAATCTAACCAAAATCTTCCAAAAAAGTTAGATTCTTCAGATAGCGGGGTTTTTATTTGGCGGGGTGTCTAAGGGTTTTTACGATGTATGGGTTAACTTTGAAAAATAGAATAGACAACATAGCTCAAAGAAACTAAAAAAATTATTACGAGTTATAGGAACGTATTTACAGGGGGAATATTTACAAAATAGAAATTAGAGCATGCAGACATTTAAAAATATAAGATACTTTATTCCTTCTGGGAGGACGTTAGAGATTAAATAAAACTCATTATGCAAGGGGATCGCAACTTACCACCAGTTGGGGCGAAACAAGCGCGGACGCACTAAGACGGTGTTTCGTTGTCGATTGTTAGTGGGCCTCTGATGAAAAAAAATCGCGTCAGCGTTTTAATAAGCACGCTAGATGGCGTTGCTGTGGAATGCTGTTTTGACCAAAATTGCTGTCCTCTGCAAAGGGATATGATCTAACCTTTTACAAAAAGAAAAAGTTCCATGGGATATCCTATATCTATGAATTCAAGATTTGAGGTATGCATATTTGTCCTTGATAACTATACAGAAGATTATTTTCCTCAAGAGCTGACTTAATTTTTCATAATTTTAAAATTTCTATAAATTTCTTATTAATTTCCATATTTTGCAAATGGTCGATTGCTAAGCCACCCAGCCAATATGGTGATTATGAATCTCGGCTTGTAATCGAGTGTGCTCGGGCTCGAATCCCGAATAAGGTATGGATGTATCTTCGGGAAAAGAAGTCATATGTTTGCTTGAAATGGATTCCCGTCTTGAATGGAAAGCAGCGCACCCCTTCTGTTTTATGCTGGCATCATCGTTTGTAATAAAAGTTTGTATTCTTCTGGGATGTATTGTGTTTCTGTTCACCTATTTCTCGTCTTTTATATTTTCCCCAGGATTAAACACTCGGCAACAACAGTAATCAATTGCTAAACATTGTAGTTTTTGTTAACTACAGCTTTTGTACAAATTTCTATTAGTTTGTTTATCAGGTATCAGTTACGTTTCACTTCTGTCACCATCCATTAATTTTGATTATAAGCGTACATCTCTAAAAATGTTATAAAAATGTCTTTCTATTAATATATTTACTTACTATCTATTTTCTAATATATTATTTTACTACTTATTTTGAAATAAAATAAAATTGGAAGTCTTGTTTGTTAAATTTTGGATGAGGAATATTGTGTATGTGTGAAAACAGATTATCGTTATAAATACGAAGTGTGTAATGAGAACCCAGTAGCGGATATCTACGTCTGATGCAGTGTTATACACTGGTGTCCAAAAAAGTTAAGCATAAATCGTAAAATGCGAAAAACATGGAGTAAGTATTCGTAAAATTATTCCAAATTTCTTGCGGATATTAATTGGGTGAAGAAGAAACATTGCGTTTATGCAAAACTTTTCAATCGATTACATCCTGCGCGAAACACCGGCGCATGTCGGAACGCGGAGAAACCGATTCACGCAGCATAGGCAGTTCGGACAAGTTTCGTGCAACTGCTGTGCGAAGGAACATTGTTAACCATCAAACAAGGTGAATGATGGCACAAAGACGCCAATTGGACATGTTTACGAAAGGAAGAATCTTTGGAATGCTGGAATCCTCACGATCAAAAACCAAAGTGTCTCAAATTCTGAATGTGGACCAGTCTGATCTCAAGACTGTGGCAGAGGTTTCAAAGAACGGGAGATGTTACCCGACAACCAGTATCAGGTCGACCAAGAGTCACAACCCCTCGCCAAGACCAATATCTGGTTATAAGTGCGCGACGTCAGAGGGGCAGTACTGCCAGAGCACTGGGATCGGTGCTCACAGTCGCCACAGGAATACGAATTTCGAGACAAACTGTTTACAGGAGACTCAATCATGCTGGCCTGTATGCTAAAAGACCAGCAGTTTGCATTCCTCTCACGTCTGCGCATAAACGCGCTCGTTTGAGCTGGAGTTTGAAACATCAACATTGTGATGTCAAATGTGTTCAGGGACGAGTCCCGGTTTAGTCTGAGTAGTGATTCTTGGCGGGTAACGATATGGAGAGAACGTGGAACACGTTTTGAACCAAGAAACATAACGGAAAGACATCAATTTCCATCAAGGGGAGTAAGGGTATGGGCAGGCATCATGATGGATGGCCGCACAGACCTCCATTTCTTTGACAAGGGCTCTGTGAGTGCTCAAAGATAAAGATACGAAGTTCTTGAGCCTTATGTTCGCTTGTTTCGAGGTGCTGTTGGTCCTGACTTCATATTCATGGATGATAATGCGCCCTGTCACCGAGCGGTGCTGATTGATGACTTCCTTGAAACGGAAAACTTCCAGCGCATGTCGTGGTCTGTGAACTCCCCTGATTTATATCCTATCGAGCATGTATGGGATATGTTCGGGAGTCAAAATTGCAGCCCTTTCGCACCCACCAAGCTCCGTTACAGAACTGAAGAGGGCTCTTTAAGAAGCTTGGAACCGTTTGAGCCCACAACTCATTCATCATCTCATAGCAAGTATGGTAAATCGCTGTGTAGCGTGCCTGGCTGTCAGAGGTGACCACACGCCTTATTAAACTGCAGCATCAGTATTTTATTTGTTTTCTTTCATTTTTTTCTTTAAAGTGTGAATCCTTGCTATGCTCAGTTTTCTTTCAAACTGCTACTTTGGATAATAAAATTAATTATCACTCTTTTGATTTGCTGTCTTTTTTCATAACCATTTTACATTCGCATATCACGTTTCCCGCCATTCTGATTCACAGTTCCTTCTTTATTCACATAATTATCAACTATGCTTAACTTTTCAACACCAGTGTATATTGTTACGGATTTTGTATAAAGAATACTTAAAGTAGTGTAAATAATTTATATTTAGATGTATAATACTGTAATACTATTACTTTATGTTAAAAGTTCTTGCATTATAATGAAATTTCAATGGAAATTTGGCGAAATCTTGGCAATAGAGCCAAGTTGGCATCATTTTTGGTGACCATGTTGGCGTACAGTTTTAGTGAGTTCGGGATCCTATGGATTATTCTGGAGAATTCTTAATGGAGAAATCCACTAATTTCACGATCAATGACGCAAGCGGAGCTTTCTCGAGGGATAGGCAAGGCCTATATATAGGAACACGCTCGCCGAAACTTGGTATTTTTTTGCCTTGACCATGAAGAGTCGATTAGCTCGACTGTTGAGTAAGACGAGTGGTGCTGATGAATAATCTTTCACAAACGTGTGTTTTGGACACTGATGGTTGTGTCTGAGTGCTGTTGAGTGGCCGCGGTAGCCAAGTGGTCAAGGCATCGGATCATAACTAGCGTGTCCTGAGTTCGATCCCAGTACCTCTGAAGACCCGCCGTGTAAGGAAGCGATGCACGTTAATTCGGTCGAGAGCTCAAATGTCCTCTCGTTGGTGTGGTGTAGTAGCTAGGAAAGAGGGTGCCAGCTCAGGTGTCGTCCGTATCACTTGACCATGGTTCAAAATTACGTGGACCGTCCCCCAAAGCCCTCGTGTAGCTGAAAGTGTGACGTTAATATTCACTCTCACTCACTGAGTGCTGTTAAATGTGTGAAGACCTTCTGAGAATTATTCTGATAAAATTATTGTTGAATCTTGTATTTCAAGGATTTCTTTTCGACAATAAATTTCCGTCGTTCCTGAAGAGCTGTCTTGTTCTTTCAGACTGATTTGCATAAAAATCCTCGAACCACCAACGTAACTATATAGTTTTTAAATACTATTACTTACCTTTTAAAACACTGTATAGTGCTTTAAAAGGTAAAGATTATCCATGGAAAAAGACGCACACAACGAAACCAGTCCCAGAATTGATTATGGATCCTTCCTCATATACTTTTTTTGAGGATTTTTTCAAAAAACTATAAGAAACCAGTCTAGGAAAAAAACTGATGTTATTTCGCTCAATATTATGATCAATATTGTTGGAATGGATGTACTCACAATATTATTGCATTGTTTCCAGATATATAATATTTAAGGTAGATAATTATTTTTGATTATCAAATAAATTTGTGAAATACGTTTTAATGTGTGTGATGAATACTATGAATAATATACTTAACTAAAACTAAACTCAGTGGCGCAGCAGCCCATAGAAAGCCAAGGCCTACTGTGCCCGTCTCATTTTACGTGACCTTGTTGCGATAAAATGCATTAATAGATGTTCCAATCAGGTGATTATCTTAAAGCCCGGGTGGGCATTACGTCGATCGCGATCGACCGGTGGACCACCAAGACATTTGGGGTGACCGCCTAAAAATTTTAGCCGTTAGTAATTATATGCGGAAAATTAAAGATTGACTGACAGTACACAGACTAAGCCTATTTAACACCCATCCGATATAGTGGTTAGCGCCGCTGACAGCTGTGCCGTAGGGCCTGGGTTTGAATCCCGGAGAAGGCATGGATGTTTGTAAATGTGTAGTGCCTTCGTGGCATGGGGGGTACTCTAAACAGCTGTCTAGCCGCAAGTCTTCTCGTGAGGTTGGTGGAAGGGGAAGAGAGGTGGAGACCCTTGACCACTCCCAGGGTGTTCTCCCTCAAAATTGGAGTAGAACCGAGCTAACTCGTACTGTCACCTGCATGGTGCTCAAAGTTACGGCTAACGACAAGCGTACAATCTAGCCCGATGCCAAGATGAATTTCGTGGGCCTCGATCTGACTACGTCAGACAGGTGGCATTAGCAACAACAACTACAAACACCAACAACAAAAACTAACTTTAGATAAAATATTTTATTTTTAATGTATTTTAAACTGTTTCATAATAAATGTATTATTTGATAATTATATTTGGGCCTCCAACAACCTTCCCAACTTCGTCAGACCCTGGAGGATTAGCAACAACATATTTGGGGCTATTATTATTAAGTTCGTATCTTGCACTTTGCTTTAATCGAGGTTTTAAAAGTGTTTTTTGTTTGAGTTATGTACGTTTTAGTATATATTAGTACTTTTTTTTATTAAATTATAATAATAACCTTTTATTTACCTCACCACACCTATGACATTGGGCAGTATAGTGCACACAAGAATTTTTAAAATGAAGGGGGGTCGAGGGTTTGAGTGAATATTAACGTCCCACTGTTAAGCTAAACGAGGGCTTTTGGGGACGGTCCGCGTCATTTTGAACCATGGTCAAGTAACGCGAACGACACCTGAGCTGGCATCCCCCCTCTCCTCACTACCACACCGGGTCGAGGGTCTGAAGGTCTACCATTCTCGTATCATAAATAAATTACTGAATATAATTAACATTAATAAATAAAAAAATTACTAATATCAAATAATTAACTACATTTTACGTACTATATACCTGGGACTATAATGAATCGAAGGAAATGAAGGAGGGTACGGACCTTTGGACCCCTCCCCCACACTTGTGTGCGCCAATGACACTTGGTGAACCACAACTGCTAGAAAAAGTTAGAAGTAGCCCGCACCCGGAAAAGTTTGTCCATCACTGGTCTAAAGCAAAACCCCTAGTGCAGAGTTCCCAAGCAAGCTTGGTACTCATTTATCGACCCACATAATATGGTAGTATGAGTGTGATATAAAATTTCCATGCAAAATCCAGTTCTTGGAAAGAAGAGGAAGTAGAGTGGACAATCTCAGAGTGAGCCAAGTTACTTGCTAGTGGCTTTCAATTTTCTGATCCAGTTCAAATTGTAAGTTACTGAAGAATGCTGCGAACCCAAAGGAGTTATTGATTCAATTATTACCTCCACATTCAGCGAAAAATATTAAAATATTGCATTCCTTTTCTTTCAGATTACAAATATAGCTGTTGAACAGATGTGAATGTTTATTGTGATAACAGATCACTAAACCTTTTCAGGATCTTTAATCAATCATTTTGACAGAAAATAGATAACACAAGAACATAAAGAATGAATGCTGACGCTCTTTAAAATCCAAGTTTAAAAAGGTAAAGAAAATGATATATTGAATCTATTAAGCAATAAATGTCAATATAAAAAACAAAATGCAGTTAAAAAAATTTTAAGTTAACTTTATTGAAAAGAACTGCATTATACTAATTTTATGAAGAATAATTATTTATTTCTAATTCGAACGTTCTTTTCATTGTCCTCGGTAGTGGAAAGAGAGAATAATCGAAACTATGGATAAAAAAAATGTTAAAATAAATTGTTTTTTTCTTGTTTGTTTAAAGCTTGATTTTGTTAATTATTCAATTTTCAATTATTTTTCAGATATTTAAGAAACTAATATTAAGTGTTTTCTCCCTCCACACATTCTTTCTCTACTTCAAATTAAGGACAATTTATCTTCGACATTTTAATTTTGAAACAAGAAAATAATTGTAAATCAAAAATATAAAACATTTAAAGAATGATAAGCAATTTTTAAAATTAAATAATATTTAAAAATAGAATTATATTATGTTTAGTGTTGTCACACAAAATACATGATTCTTTTGTCTTTCTTGAAGATTCTTCGAACAAATTGAAACATGGTTGAGCTTTTCTAAACTTAGATTCTTTTTGTAAAAAAGCTGGATCTTATTTTAGAGTACGAGTAAAGAAAAAGATAAAATATATCAGATATGATATATGAGAATCATATAGGAGAATAAAATAAATAGCAGATGAATTTTTCATAACTTTCTTACTTAAAATTTAAGCTAATTTTTTAAAGATTTATTTAATTGAATCTACATTACAAGAATTTTTAAGAAATTGATTCTATTACTTTCATTTTACACATAATAACCTATCTGATTTTAAGAAGAATCAATGTTTTGGAAGGAAGACGTTTTCAAATACTGCTTCTACACAGTTTTTCAAAGAAAAATACAAATTTATTTTTAAAATAATTCACGTTCTTTGTGATTTGAAATGTTTCTTCTTATATTTATACCCAAAGTTTGAGCACATGTTTATCTCATTTATTAGTAGAAATCGGAACTAACGATTTTTTTAAAATGCGCCGTACTTCAAAAATTCACACTGAAATTGAATAAGAATTTTTGTAATTTTGTGGCTTCTAAGCGTTTTGATACATTTCTTACGCCAAGAAGCTACTGCGATCACCGAGTGGTGGTGGTCTACTTTGTTATTGTCGAATTGCGACTTTGAGTCCCGATGCTTCAGTCGTGTAATGGAGCTGATGTTGATTACATCTGTCGGAGCTCCAAGTCTTCGCCTTGCCAGAAATTTGAAGGACGGGGTGCACACACAGCTCCGGTTTCGCCTTTCTCACTTATATGTGGAAGCGGTAGCCGAGTGGTCTATGCATTGGATCGTGGCTAGCATGTCAGGAGTTCTATCCCAGTACCACTGAAGACCCGCCATGTAGGGGAGCGATGCACGTTAAATCTGTCGAGAGCTCAAACGTCCTCCCGTTGGTGTGGTAGTTTGGAGAGGGGGGCGCCAGCTCAGGTGTCGTCTGCGTCACTTGACCATGGTTCAAAATGACGCGGACCGTCCCCAAAAGCCCTCGTGTAGCTGAACAGTGGGACGTTAATATTCACTCACTCATTCACTCGTCACTTATATGTTTCTCAAAATTACGAAGTTCGCTACTCTCGTTGCTTCTAAGCGCAAGAATCAATTTTTGAGGCTTGGAAGTTCGGCTATCCAACAAAAGTGTGAGGGCTATTGGTCAAGAGTTCGAGGAATTCAACCGAGTTTCGATAAACTCCATGATTTTCGCAGAGCTGTGGGAGCAACAAGATCAAGGATGTCAATTTCGCTATTAAATTGTAATTCCCAATTTTCATTTCTGTCAGCACATTATGTAGCTTTTCAGATACGGTTCATCTACTCTTTTCTCATTTGTATCCCTTCAACAGCAGGGCCGTAGTGGTCAAGGTAACGGTCTTGTGACAGCCATGTCATGAGTTCGAGTCTAGTACCGCTGAATATCCGCCGAGTAGGGGAGCGATGCAGTTTTAATCTGTTGAGAGTTCAAACGTCCTCCTGTTGGTGTGCTGTGGTAGTTAGGAGAGGAGCGCGACAGCTCAGTTGTTGTACTCGCCTCTTGACTATGGTTCAAAATTACGATGTCCGTTGACAAAAGCCCTCGAGTAGCTGAATAGTGCGGAGTTAATATTCATTCACTCATCCCTTCAACACACACAGCTTTTTGAGTACATACTCTTTTCACATAAGTTTCGTCATAATGCTGTTCTTAAACAAAAACAAAATTTCCAAATCTAGGAGCATATTGGAGTGCATGAAGATTAATGATGTAAGGAGCTGATGGCGTTGAATGTTATGGATTATGGTGCCAAAATGCGGTGTCGATCTCGACGTCGGATTGTGATGAAACATAACTGTCTGTGGTTAATCGCTCTTGTGTTCGTACATTTTGGCAACAGTAAACCGATTCGATAAACAAAACTATTTAGCAGATAACCTTGTTACATGGGATGTTAGCCTTTGTTGCACTATATCTTACTTCGCTAAATTTCTATATATACAAGCCATTCAAAACGCAGTTCTCAATAATTATAATGCGATTCATGAGCATGTTCAATATGAATCCAAGTAATGAGATCCAAATAATGAAAGGGGAAATGAGGAAACTTACAAACCCAAATCAAGGTCTACGTCAAATTTTTTGGTATTTTCTCTTAATCGCTAGGAGAAAAAAATAAACTCTCGACGTGATTTAAGAGATGCAATAATTTCATTAACATTTGAGTACTTTTAAAACTGTTCAAGTGTCAAAACTGTATTTTAAAAAAAATAGGTGGCGTAATGAAGAATTAGAAGAAAATCCTGAATATATTTCTTATTCAGAAACGGATATAATTCTTTGAATTAATAATCCCATGAATATATTTGAAATACAGTTATCTGTTTTCAATTCTTCCTTTCAAAATAATAGTAAAATTGACTCAAGTTAGAATTTTTTCAAGGAACTACAATATATTGAATAACTTTTCAGTTCTACTGCTTAATTAAATATTTTTTGACATCCCGTGCAGAAGGAATACATCTCGTCGTCATACCTCGTCATTTTGATATACATTCAAGCTATCTAGACACCGTACATCATCCCCCATGCCAAAGTGAGAATTTCGACAGTTTTCATGTGAATCACACACACATGAGGGCTATCACGATGGGAGGAACTTGAGCTCGCCACTTGACTAAGTGGCCACTGTAGTCTTGTGGCCATGGTCATGCACTCATAGCTGGCGTTTTTGAAACCTGATGCCGCTGAAGACCAGCCGTGTAGAGGGACTCACGGAAGTTGAATCTGGCTCAAGGTCTTCATGTTGGTATGATGTGGAAGCTAGGAGAAGGAACGATGGTTCAAATATCGTCTTCGTCACTTGATCATGGATCAAAAATACGAGGTTTGTTGCCAATAGCCCTCGTTTTACCTTAAGTACGGCCCATTTATTAACACTGACTAATACAACTTCACAAGGACGATACCGTGCTTATATGACCATGACATAAAAAAATTCACATAAGTTTTTATTTTCAATACTAGCTTTTACCCGCGGCTTCGCTCGCGTTGATATCTTTAAATAACTCTGCAAAGTCCTAATTATTATCATTAGGAAAGAAATAAAATACGATAAATTTATTGAATGGCTGGGACCACTAAAATTCTAAAATTGAGCTTAGTTTAAAAAAACGAAAATATACTTTATTATAATAATTAACAACAAAAGTTCACAATAACTTAATTAATGTTTTAAAAAGTTGAAAATATCTACGTTTAATATATAATTCCTCTTTAAAAGAGTTCAAAACGGAATATTATTCTAAGATGCTACTGTATACTGTATTATATGATCTTCCGTCAGTTGCAAATATGTGAAGGTTTCGAGCATTGGACCTCACGTGAACAGGCTACATATACACTGAAGAACCAAAAAGAACTGGTACACCTGCCTAACATCATGTAGAGGCCCCATGAGCACTCAGATGTGTTGCAACACGACGCGACATGGATTCTATTAATGCCTGAAGTAGTGTTAAAGGTAATTGATACCATGAATCCTGTAGGGCTGTCCATAAATCAGTAGGGGTAAGAGGGGTTAAAGATATCTTCTGAACAGCACGTTGCAAGGCATCTCAGATATGTTCTATGTCTGGGGATTTTGGTGACCAGCGGAAGTGTCTAAATTCAAAAGAATGCTCCTGGAGCCACTCTGTAGCAATTCTGGATATGTGGGGTGTGCATTGTCCTGCTGAAATCCCCCAAGTCCGTCAGAATACACAATGAACATTAATGCGTGCAGGTGATCATACAGGAGGCTTACGTACCTGTCACCTGTCAGAGTCGTATCTAGACGTATCAAGGGTCCTATATCGCACCAACTGCACACGTCCCATGCCTCACAGAGCCTCTACCAGCTTGAACGGTCCCCTATTGACATGTAGGGTCCATCGATTCATGAGGTTGTCTCCATACCCGTACACGTCCATTAGCTCGTTTCAATTGGAAACGAGGCTCGTGAGACCAGGCAACGAGTTTCCATTCATCAACATTCCAATGTCGGTGTTGACGGCCCTAGGCGAGGCATAAAGCTTGGTGTCGTGCAGTCAACAAGGATGCACGAGTGGGTCTTCGGCTCCGAAAGCTCATATCGCTGATGTTTCGTTGAATACTTTGCACGGTGACACTTTTTGATGACCTAGCCTTAAAATCTGCAGCAATTTGAGGATGGGTTGCACGTCTGATACGCTTAATGATTCTCGTCAGTCATCGTTGGTCCCGTTCTTGCATGATCTTTTTCCGCCCGCATCGATGTCGTAGATTTAATGTTTTACCGGTTTCCTGATATTCACGGTACACTCGTGAAATGGTCGTACACGAAAATCCAAATTGCATCGCTACCTCGGAGATGCTACCTCCCATCTCTTGTGCGCCTTTTATAACACCACCTTCAAACTCCTTTGAATCTTGATAACCTGCCATTGTAGTAGCAGTAATCTATCTAACAACTGTGTCAGACACTCATTGTCTTATACATGCTTTGCCGATAACAGTACCGAACTCTGATTGTTTCCATATCTCTTTACTTGCATACGCATGCCTGTACCAGTTTTTTTGGTTTTTCAGGGTAGTTGGTTATGGCAAACGCATTGATTTTTTAAATGCACCCCTACTACCGGCACCCCTGTTACCCCCTTGCACTTTGTTAATAGTAACAGCAAAACTGAGTTTGATTGGAAATTGAACTCGTTTGAACTGAAACTGTAGATCAGTGGGGATAATTGGAATTCGAGGTATGATAACTTTTTCCCTTTTCATGACATCTGTTAAAATATTGGTACCAAGTATATTCTGCATCAGTTTTGTGATCCGAAGCCTGCATATTACATATTCAAAGAACATCGAGATTTTTGCATAAGCATAATTGGTACATTTAATTTTAATTGAAGTTTATGTAAAGGTACACACGCAAAAGTTCAAGCGAATTTAAGAACTCCGTGAGATATGAAGTTCTTTGTTCTTTATCCATGATTGTATTCATTGATAAATATTCCTTCACCGCCCCCCCCCCGCATCTTTTAAATTTTCAGTGTTGATTTTATTGACAATGTCATTGTTAGGCGCAAATATTTACCTTGCGCACAACCTCTGATCACAATTTAAATTTTGTTGCAAGCCCGGGTAAATGCATGCAATACGATCTACATCATTTTCTATTAAATTACAAAATTCTCTGGAAAGTAAAATATAAACTCAAACACATCCATCGCCGAGTTTCAATTGCGTCTCTGCGTCATTAAGAAGATGCACTCTCATATTCGTTTTCAGACTGAATTTTTCAACTTTCACCCATACGCTTGATGATTTAATACAGGCTCTGATTTCATCTGCAGTGTTCCCATCTGGATTACAGGGAGATTTTGTCACAAATCTCCAGCTAATAAAACTACCATTCCTCCTATAATATCTGTACTATCTCGTAAATCCTGATGAGCCCGATTTAACACTTTTATAGCTTTCTTGTGAGACATAGTAATTTCATCCCACACTAAAAGCTTACATTGTCGAAGCATCCTGCCTCGTTAGCTATTTTTGCTGAAATTGCAGATGGGTGAATCTTCATTTGCAGTACTCAAAAGGAAATTTAAAACGGAATGTGTGTGTGTGAAGTACGACCACCGGTCAGTAGTGTCACGGCTACACCGGGGGAAGCCACAGCAACTTCTTTATTCTGTTTTTTTCTGACGGACATTAGTAATAAGTTTAGCAAAAATGTTTTTCCGTTTCCTCCAGCATCGAGAAAAAAAGAGTGCACCATTGCCAGATTTTATTTTACGTAACACTTGATGGAAAACATGACTTTGCTCTGGAGTCAATTGAGAGATTAATTCTGTTATTTTATGTTGCAATGCTATAAAATCGTAGTCTAATTCTCTCTCTCTCTCTCTCTCGAGCAATTTCATTACTGTTTTCCGTCGACTTGTCAAGGACTAATCATTCAAAAAACCATGTAGTTTCTTCCCAAACATTGTGAAAACCTTATTTTCAATTATTATTGGCTTTTCGTTCTAGATGCGTTAATTGAAAGGCATATCTGCTTGTAATTTGCTGCAGTCGTTGCTAAATATCTTCCTTCTCATGTACTTATTCCAAAAGGTTTGAGAATAAGAAAGACCGTAAGACGATATAAGTATTGCTTAAAGCTCCCTAATTTTATTCGGTGATTGACACTGCATGGCTTCTCCTCCATAGTAATATCTAGTATATATCTTTATAGTAATATTCCATATAAAATATCTAGGTTCAGTATAAGTGAAAAATTTCGTGCAAAACATGGCCTTGTATTGGAATTATTTTTTTAAATAAAAAGAAATTCAAAATATTAAATATTTGATAAATTAAAACGTTTTATGAAACTGTCATTTAATATAATCATAAAGCTTTCAATATCAAGGAATTTGCTAAAACTTTGTATGTCGTTTTCCTCTTTAAAAATGGGAGAACATTTGCATTAAAATTTCTGATATTGCCGGAATAGAGAATTTTTAGCGATGTTTCTCAAAATTTGAGTTTGACATTTAATTAAAAAAAACTATTTAAAAAATTGCTTTTAGTGAAGGTGTTAAATTAAGCTATGTTTTTGTTATTTGTTACAAATGTTAGAAAAATTTTATTAAAATTTCCTGTATTGACAAATTGCATAATCTTGCGCCAACTTGGCGGGGAGTAAGCAATGCCCGTCGGTTTTATCCGCGTAGTTCCCGTTCTCGTAGAAATACGGGGATAAAATATACCTTACGTTACTTACTGACAATGTATCTTTCCATTGGTGAAAGAATTTTTAAAATCGGTGCCGCCGTTTCAGAGATTAGCCAAAACAAACAGACTGACCAAAATGTTAAAAACTGATTTTTGATATATGCACCGTATATACTGTTAAATGCATTTCGTAAAGAGCTGCTAATTTGAAATTACAAACAGACACTTCAATTTTATTTATTTGTATAGACCAGAGATAGTTAAACTTTTCTGGTCTTCCGCCCACTTTTGGCAATTTTACCAGGCAAAATTTCATTTTTGCCCAGCAATAATATATTTATTTATTTAAAGAAAATAAAGATTTTAAGAAATGTTATTTTTCACAAAATTCATATTTTATTTTGAAATGAACACAAAACAAAAAAGAAAATTCATAAAAACGAAAATTAAAAAAGTTATGCAATCAATGAGAACCTTGAGCTTGATGCTTCGAAATTATTTCATTGATATCTGGTTCAATTTTTGTTAAAAATAACCGAAGATCTCCCCGTTCTGTAATGTTCAGTCTATTTCTTTGTTTACTCATAATATTATTAACGGCACTAAAACCGGATTCTACCAAATATGATGTTGGAAATGGAATTAATATATTTTTCATGTTTTCCCACATTTTCGGGTATAACTTGGGCATTTTTTTATTTTGCCAAAGTTTAGCAATTCCATGCTTATTGAACGAATTTTTGCTTTCTTCGTCGTATTTTAGTTTTAAAATTTCCTCTTGGAAAACAATATCAACCTCATTTACGTCCACAGTAAAAGGATTTAACATCCAATTAGAAATTTTCAAATTTAAAATGTCATTAAATCTGACTTTCATATCTAATGCAAGTTGTTTAATATGATCACTAAACCTTTCGATTTCTTCTGGTGTTATATCTTCTTAGATAGAGAACAAATTTGGAAATTGATGAAATTCTTTTTTCAAAAGGTTACGACGAAAAATATGCAGTTTTTCTATAAACAACGATACAGTGTTTTTGCAACAAATAAGTGTTTTAAATGCGCCTTTAAGCTGCAAATTAACATCTTCAAATCGTTTAAAAATATCTGCCAGATAAAAAGCACCATTCTTCACAATTTTCAATTCGTGACATAAATCAATTTCGTCATTTTCCTCTAAGAATTGTATTATGCTGGCATATAATGCTACAAAACGTGTTAGGCACACACCTTTTGAAAGCCACCGGACTTCCGTGTGTAAAAGTAATCGAATGAATTGTTCATCATTATTTTGGCACATCTGTCGAAATATTCTATCATTTTTAGCATTACATTTAATCTTGTTTACAATTTTTATAATTAAATTTAAAGAGGAGTGCAAACTTGCACTTAAAGACTTCGCTACAAGATGTTGTCGGTGTATTACGCAATGAATACATAAAACATTTGTTACTACTTTTTTTAGGTGTGCAGTAAATCCACAGTAACATCCAATCATCGATGGTGCTCCATCAGTAGCGCATGCAATTATATTGTTCAACGGTATACTGTTCTTTTCAAAATATGTTTTCACAGCATTAAATATGGATAATCCTGTTGTATCTGTAATTAGATTCACTGCATATAACATTTCTTCTTGCAGTTCATTATTTTCATCTGCGTATCGCACATAAACCATCAATAAAGCATTATTGTCCACAATAGTAGACTCGTCCAGTTGTATGGAAAATGAAGTTTTTTTAAAAATTGTTACGAGTTTTTTTTTCGACATCGTTTGCCATTTCCTCAATTCTTTTTTTAACCGTGGTATCACTAAGCGGCAATGCTTTTAAAATATCCGTTTCCTGGTGCATTACCGTACCTATAAATTCTTTAATACACGGTATTTTCAATGATTCTCCAATTCCATAATTTTTTCCAGTTTTTGTGATTAATTTCGCCATGTGATAAGACGCTAATAATCCATCTTTATTTTTAGAACATTGCTTCTCAATTAGCGACTTCATTGTAGGACGATTTATAAATTTTCTGAGCAGTTCTTGAAAATATTCATTCGGTTTATTTTCATATTCAGGATGTTTTGTAGTAAGATGATCTCTTAACCGACTTGGTTTCATTGCTTCATTGGAAAAAGATTTCTGGCATAAAAGACACATAGGAAGCTGTTTGTTATGTGGTGCTTCTATGAAACCCATATTCAAATATTCTTCAGAATATCCACGCACATATTTTTTTTTGAGACATTTTTCACAAGGTTTATTTATTTTTTTTTTTTTTGAAATTTATTTGATTCAGTCCTTCGACACTTGCAATGATTGAATGAACAACTTGCAGTGGTTGATTGAAGTGCATAATATTTAGTTTTTTGCCTGTTTGTTTGACTGAGTAACGGGAGTTGGTCTTATTTGAATACATGTAAAAAAAAAAAAGAAGAATATGTTGACAGTTTTTTGTCTGTTTGGTTGCCCGAGTAACGAATTTTGGTTTTGTTTATTTGAATACATACTTGTTACTGCTCGCAATAAAAAAAAGAGAAGAAATTAACGCCACAAAGTATGCAAAGTGTTGGTAAAAATAGTAATAAAAAAAATTAAGGAAAAATCTAGGAAGATAAATTTTAAAAAATACAAAATCAGAATTTTCGTAGCGCCCACAAGTGGGCGATACGGACCAGGTTAACTATCACCGGCATAGACTAATAATGCATTTTCTTGCTTCTAAGGTTTGTGGTAAAATAGTGATCATGGTATCGAATTTGTTGGCTCTGAAGACTCGCCAAGTAAAGTGGCTGGGACACATTCAATCTGTCTATGAGCCAAATATTCACATTGTCCTGGTACGGGAGAGTGGATTGCCAACTCGTGACTTGACAGAAGATCAAAAAGGCGAGATCTTTTGCCACTTAACGAAAATATTTCTGTTTAATAAAGGCCATTTGTAAGGGTTGGTTGTTTCTTGGGGATGGTGGAGGAATGCGATTTATAGATTTAAATCCTTTTGGGAGTGAGCTCGATCCTCTTGGAAATTCCACCCCCTCATATATACTTTAAAGTGCGACGTAATCAATCAATCAATAAACCAAAATAAGAGCTAGAAATCATTATTTTAGACTGATCTTTCATGGCACAACTTTCCCCTATATCTACAATAATACTTCCACGAAAAAACTCTTTACGATGAAAAATGTAAAAATACATGTTTTTTTTAAATCGCCAACCTAAACTGCTAACCTCTCCTTTCGAAACTTTCAAGTGGCCGTCGTAGCCAAGTGGTCAAGGTATCGGATCATGGCTAGCGTGTCATGAGTTTGAGTTCAGTACCACTGAAGACTTACCGTGTAGGGAAGCAATGCACGTTAAATCTGTCGAGAGCTCAAACGTCCTTCCGTTGGTGTGGTGTTGTAGTTAGGAGAGGGGTGCCAGCTAGGTGTCGTCCGCGTCACTTGGCCATGGTTCAAAATTACGCGGTCCGTCGCCACAAGCCCTCTTGCAGCTGAACAGTGCGACGTTAATATTCACTCACTCACTCCCTCGAAACTTTCAAATCACACCAAGATGAGTACTTTGTTCCTTGATAGATCACTTCACGTGCATCAGCCCCTCTATACGGGGGGTTTTTAGAGGTATCCTGACTCTACATAATCTGAGGAAATGTAAACTCAAATGTCAAGAAATTGGAAAATTTTATAGAAAATGTATCTCATATAAAAATATTTGGAAATTAAAAAACATTTACCATTTCGAATCCAATTAATATTTTTCCAGAAATGCAACTAAATCTTAGAAAAGTAGTAGAATAAATTCGCTGAGAAAATTAACATTTCTAATTTATTCATAAAAAATAAAGTTAAACCCTTTGCATCTCTCATTGTTTCAGCTGAAAGAGTCCCATGCCTTCAGTGTAATTTTTTGTAACGGGTTAGGTCTAAGGAAAAAAGTAATTACTTTCACAGAGATCATATTCGTGAAAAACATTTTTATGTAGCTTTATATATTTCATCGTTTAATTTAGGTATGAATCTGTAATTATCACAACTTATTTCTGATCCAACTTGAAATAAGTGGGGGAAAACCTATTGGCAAGCTGGTGCTTGGTATTGTACCTCCCGTATTGGTTTTGAGTATTGACGATTATTTAAAGATCCATCGCGAAGAGGAAACTGTCGAGGTCTCTTGTTGATGTGGTGTAGGAGTTTGAAGAAAGGGTCAGCTTCGATATCGTCCTCTTCACTTGAATAGGGAGGATCAGAATTATAAGCTTCGTTACCAACAGCCCTCATGTTACTTTTAAGTGCTTTTTGAATAAAACAATCCACCCAAGCTTTTAAAAGTATATTGACAAATAATTCTCTTTTTTTCTGATATGCATTTATATAAACATGTGGGTTTATAAATTGCTTATTAACATTGATATGCAATAAATAAATACTTCAAAAACCTATTTCGATACTATAAAAAATTTAGAAGCATCCTTTAAGTCTAATTATCAGAGCTCTTGCCTATTTCAAGAGGGAATTGTGGGCGAAATCACTGTTTGACTCTTGATTCTAAAGACGGAAATGAAAGTCGCTACTTGAATGAAAAATCGCCATTTAATCAATGATTTTTCTACTAAAATTTATAAGTAACTCTATTCAAACTGTACACTAACTAGTAGTTCACCCAAAAAGGAGGCATTCAATGAACAATCCCACGCGAGTTGCAGCTTCAATTTTATGAGCAAGTCCAATGAAATCGCGCCGCTTGTGAAACGTCACAGAGCAAGCTCCTCCTCCGCGCGATGGGGCTAGCGATATAAAATGAGAAATATTTCAGATAGCCTGGTCTCTTTCGCAAAGAAACTTTACAATCCCACGTTACGTTCCACTCTCGATTCCGAGTGTCCGAGAGGGAGGAAAAAAATTGATTTCGGTAAGTTGCACATTTTTTAACAAAATTAGTTTTTTTTTTTTTCAAAGGAACAACTTTTTTTTTTTTTTTTGTTCAAAATATATATTACAAAAAAAAAAAAAAAACTATGAAATAGTTTAATGTATAAAAATTGTTTGGATAAATATAAAAAAAATGTACTTTGGCTCGGGTAAGCTAAGGGGTGAAATTTGTATGCTTGTTCGTATGAATGCATCCATATTCTCGGAAAATATTTTTAAATTTCTGTTTAATTAAAATTAGTTCTTTTTAAAAAATATACTCAATCCAAATTTTTAGTTGTTGTAATATCTAGAATTAACTCGAATGCTTTCAAATTGATTTTAGAACTCAAAGCATTTATAACCGATTAAATGTATCATTGAAATTCTAATTTCTTTTTCTTAAATCCAATTTTTTAATTATAGGAAAAATAAAATCTTATAATTGCCGTTATTGAAAGATAAGGGAATATATATATATATATATATATATATATATATATATAATCAAACCTATTTTTAAGCAACTCTTTTCTGTGCAATGTTTCTTGACGAATTTACGATATAATAACTCGTGGTAAATTATTTTTTCTAAGTACTTAATATGGTAATGTCTTAATATGTTTTTTCGTAGTCCTTATCTGTCGCACAAATGCAGGTTTGACTGCAAATCGTAGGACAACATATTGATTTGACAATGATGAGGCGTTATCAATTTCGTTTTGTTATATAATTTCAATATAGAATTTTGTTAAGGAAATATGTTTAATGAAACTGAAGTAAGCAAAAAAAGAATAATTCTTTTGAATCTTGAAGAAGAAAAAAAATAATGGAAGGAAAATTACATTTTCAATTGCACACCAAAAACAATCTCAACTTTGAAAGCATCTAATAATTTATGAAATGCGATCAAAATGATACAAAACGAGCAGTTTCCATTAATTTAAAAACACCCAAAAAGTTTCTATAAAATTCATTAAAAAATTGAACACTTTTAAACTTTTTTTTATTATAGCCAATTTTTTCAATTTTACAAATGACCCTCTGACCATTAATATTTCTTGAAATGTTATCTAATTTCCTTTCATTTTTTTTCTCCCGTAAATATGCATTTCAAATATAATATAAATTCGTTTTGATTTTTATTCAGCTGTGAACATATAACTTTTATGAATCGCATTTTTGTTCAAACCCTAAAACTATTATCGACATAATACGAAGATCAATGTCATTTAAAAAAAAACAACGAAAGCGTAGATTTTAGAAATTATTTGCTATTCATTTTTATATTATAATATGTAAGCAACGCATTATTCGATAAAATTCAATGCATGCAATTGATCTAGGAATAATTAATACATTTAAATGTATTATTTTTTTCGGGAGAGATTGCAAAATAACAACCTCAAACAAACATGAATATCTGAAGGGCAGATAAATAATAAGAGAATTTTCATGATTAATTCATTTCTCCCTCTTAAGAACATAAAAAATCAACATTGACTGCAGAAAGAACTTTTAATTGAACAAAATTTAAGCAATTATCCCTTTAGCAATAAGAATTGTTTATATACGAACAGTCTTTTAGTCCTTTTGTGTTAAGAGACTTCTTACATCTCTTCAAGGTCTCTTATTATAATTTCGTACTTCTTTCTAACGAAATCAAACGACGAATTTTAGTACTTTAAAATGCTCTTTGCGATTCAGTAATTTATTGAAACTTATAGAATTTTTATAATTTTTTTTAATGGATTATAGAAAAACAAGCTTTGTATATAATTTAAATTTTTTTAATAGCTTGTAGCAACTCTGCAGTCGCTGGTGTAGTTGGAAACACCGAATAAACAGATTCTAATAAAATCAACACTGCCATCTTGATTTCAATTTACTGTAAGAAATTTATTTAAACCAAGAGAGTGGTCAGCTTAGTTACTAATCTAAATATCTATAACAAATAATTAGATCACTTATATTTCGCAAAGATCCGGCGCAATTTTAATGGTACTCGTCCTGGCTTGACGAGATAACTTGTTCAGTAAGACGTTGAAACCTCTTTCTAAAACTCCACGGTCTTCTGATTTTAACTCTAATAATCTAAATTTCGTAGCATCCTAACGAGCATTTACCATCTCTCACACTACGCTAGAGCTTAAATATCAACTCTCACTAGCATAAACCACGGTTCTTCAACAAGAAGCGATTTTATAAACATATACAATGGTTAAGAAATGTTTTTCCCAAGAGGATTAATTACAGGTGTGAATAGAACCCGATACAGGTTTATTCATATAAAAATTTATCGTTAGAAAGAAATGCAGAACATTCTAAAAAAAATAGAAAAGAAATTTTAGAGTAAAATTAATTCTTCTATATTTATCCTTAATTTAAAACCTATAAGTAAATTTTTTTTACTATTAAATATGATTCGTAAAGCTTTCAAACTACTATGATTGAATTCCAATTAAAAAAAAATAAGCGTTTTTCAAAATTTACTTAGATATATAATACTTTAGTTTTTCGATAACGAATAGATTAAATACTTTTGATTTTTGCATTTTTTTCAAGAGATGAATATTCGAAAAATTAAGCCGCAATTCGTCAAATTAACTCATGTATTGCAATAATAAAAGACCAAGAAATAAAAATAGTAATTAAAAAGTCCTAACTAATACTAGAAAGATATTAATGCATCGTTTTTCGTTGTGAAAAGCACTCTCTCTCTCTCTGAGATTAATTAACGTAACTAAATGGCATCCTGAAAAAAGAACGAATGCTTTACATTACTGTACATTTTAGAAAAGATGGTTGGCGTCCAAAAGCTTTCCGTTGGCTGTGTTCATTGGCGTAACATTCTACTTTTAAATGATACTCCATACGTCGCCGCCAAGCGATTAGTTATATATTTTTTTATTTCCGAGTAAATATTTTCCGGTAAATGCTTACAGATTCCTTTTTAAACATAAATCACGCGTATCTACAGAATTATTGAAAAGCACTCTCAGCATGGAGTGCTGAAGAGTAAGAATAAACAAATTAAATTCATTCCATTGTGAAGCTGCTGAAAATTGTTCCATGATAATGTAAACCAGGGGCATTTTAAGAGAAGAGTGGGTGTATAACATTTTATTGCAGGCATTTCATTAGTTCTTTTTTTCCTATTTTGGTAAAATTCCTTTCAGCTTTTCAAACCAGAGCAAGATGAATTTCACTTAAATTCAGAAATAATTTCTATTTCAAATGATTCATACAGCATATTATTTTACATACACGAACCAAATATTTAGTAATTTACTTCTACAAAATATTGTGGTCGCAGTAGTCAAGTGGTCAAGGTATCGGATCATGGCAGGCATGTCATGAGTTCGAGCCCAGTACCACTAAAGACCCGGGGGAAGTATAGGGGAACGATGCACGTTAAATCTGTCGAGAGCTCAAACGTCCTCCCGTTGGTGTGGTGTGGTAGTTATGAGAGGGGGATTCCAGGTCAAGTGTCATCCTCGTCACTTGACCATGGTTCACCATGAGCCCTCATGTCCGTCACCATGAGCCCTCATGTCCGTCACCATGAGCCCTCATGTAGCTGAACAGTGCGACGTTGATCTTCACTCACTCACTCCCACCAAATATTTATTTCTCCAATAAAGACCAGTTATATAAAGGGATGCATGCAAAATCTGTCAAGGCTCGCATTTTTGACATTGAAGTGCTGTTGAAGTTTCAGACAACCAAATTTTGGACTAAACCATAAAAAGAAAAGAATTTTATGTATATAAAAACAAATTCGTCTACTAGAAGCTCATTACATTTATCAACATACTTTAAATACGTCCTGTAATGTGACGATAGTTGGCCTGATTAGCGATGGATATCGTTGGTGTGTAATGCATAATTGTATAATTTATACGTTGTAATTAGAATTTAATATGTTGCAATGTTATCTGTTCTGTGCAAGGTATACTCATTGCATACAGATATCTGTAGAACATTTAAAGGTTGAAAATGTGTAATATAGATAATTGAAATATTTTATGCATCAAGAGTGATTGATTATACGTACGCATTCAGTATGTTAACAGATTGCATTAAAATCTTAGATATTATATTACGAAATAAGGGAATTATAAAATATATGTACCATTAATATTTAAAGTTATGAATTAGTAATGGCTTCTTTTGGAGAAGGAAGGGGGGAAATAATCAATGCTTTTACCATTGAATTAAATTTGTGAAAGGCATTAATGCATAAAAAAAGCCATTAAATGATGTAGAATGACATAACATTTGGTTTATTTTCACTTTTTGAATTAAAAATGGCTATCTTTTTAAATAAAAATGCATATATTAGAAGAAAAATACTCTTGACTACATAAGACATTACTAACAGTTCTAAAAAATCAAAATATAAAAATAAAATCTGAAAACTCAAATCGATATTTATAATTCTAAGCAAGAATCTTTGGTCTAGGCATCCTTTTCCAAAAAAAGGTGTTTAAAAGATATAAAAAAGAATTTTCTTTCCCTGAGCCTTTTTTTTATTACGATTTCTCTTACAAAATATCTGTTTGTTTTACTTAAGCAAAAAATCTTTCGATTGGGCATAATTATTTCATTGACTTTTGTAAAAAAAAAAATCCTACTGTAAAGACTGAATAAAACACGTTTCAATGAAAAAATGCTTGTGAAGAAAGACGACTTATTTTTAAACGAAATCTAAACCATTCAAAAGCATTTATGAAACAAACTTTACATTATATGTAAAAACATTATACACACTAGATACTAGCTTCTAAGAATAATGTGTGTGTAAGCCATTCTTTCTAAAAAATATTTAAATCTTCCCTTTTATGCCATTCAAAAATTTATTTTTCTTTGCTATGAAATCATCCGATGATGACTACGATTTACTTCTTTAGGAAGCGTAATTCATTCATTCGAGTCAAGAGATTCTTTTAGACAGGTTACTTTAGCATAATAATTGCACAAAGAAAAATATCTTTCTTTAGTACATTCCAATTCTCTATAACCGATGGAGGGGAGGGGAAAAATAGAGCCACATATGAAGAGAAATTCTTCGAAAAATATTATTTTCTAAACTTGTTTTCGTCACAAGAGTATTCATTCGGAAATAATCTCGTTATACCACCGGTTCCTCTAATCTATATTTGCAAAGTTCTGCGAAAGTGAATTCTAGTTTTTACTTTAGCTTACGGGGCTCTAAGTTTTAGAAAGCAGCTCCTAATTGTCTTAACAAAAGTTACTTCCTCTTTCTTTCATTTGTAGATTACATATTACCGTTTTGCTTTAGAAATTTTTATATGTATGAAGCAAAAGTGGAAATCTGGAAAGATTCAGTAAGAGGCGTGTCCACCCTATTTTTATTTAGAGACGATGTCTTTAGATATCTAAAGTGGAAGAGGATACACATTTATACAGGACAAATACATTTGTAAATCATAAAAACAACAACGCAACATAAAAAAAGTACGAATGTAGTTGACAAGCGTTCTCCTTTCTCTCCAAATACTCCCAACTTATTCAAATGTAAGAAAGCTCTAAAATGTTCTAAAATATCAGATTAAATCTTTGCTTGGCAATTCATCGGATGCATAATGCAATATTTTGTTGGATTAGCATAAAATTGAAAGACGTGGAACTTAGAGAAAACCAGAGTTACAGCTGAATTATTGTTATCGTTGAGAGGTAATTAAAAATAATTATATAGATTACGTGATGTCATACACAGGTTTTAGGACCAAATTGGAGAAGCACTTTTTAAGGAATTAGAATAAAAAAAAACAGCATATATGCACAATATATATATTCTTTATTAAAGACAATTTTTTTTTTCATTTGGTAAAAATTGCTTCACAATTTGATAGTACATTTGTAGCTTGAAAATTATTGTACGCGTTATTACGAACGGGCCATTTGCAGTTCGTCTGAGGTGTAATATATTGAAGTTTGATGTAGTGGATTATGAGAGATCGAGTATTTACAATAAGGGAGTATGAAATGTTTCATTTGATACACTTCGCATGTTTACCAGAGTAGAACATGGCTAAGGAGACAGTTAATATTACAGCTATCGAATTTGTTTTATAAATGTTTTTCACCGAGTATTTGAAGTGAACTCACAGAAAATGTTTCAAGACATAGACTTTTAGAATAACGTCTCTAAGACTACAGATTTTTTCAATAAGACTAAAAACCAGCCTTTTTTATTCGTAATATGATTCGTCCATTGCTTACAGCCATATATGCAGCAAAAATATAATGATCATCTTTTTGTAAATTTTAATTAATCTTACAAATCCATCCCAACAAAATGTTGACGAAGACATTTTGTAAGAATTGTGAAGATTATTTTTGTTCTTACAGTTTGCACTTTTTGGCGAAACATTTTATCTACTTACAAAATTCAATATCCTACAAGACCAACCTATAATCAAGCTTGCATGTATTCTAGTAGAGGTCGAGCGATTTTTCCCCCCGATTATTTAGGATCTATGTTTGGGTTAGTAAATGATAGCTTCTTGCTCATTTTAAAATTTTTTTTTATTCGAAACCATTTGTGAGTACCATTTTTTTATGAATTACTTTTATAATACTTTGTTAATTTTCAATCTGATTATTTCTTCATTTGTTTACTTTGAAATTTTACCTCTTGTACACTTCTGTGTTCAAATATTTCCATATTAGCAAACAGGGTCACAAAGAGATTAGAATGGCGTGATAAAATTAGTTATCCCCATCTATTCGGTATTGAGACAGAAATTGTATTTTATTTTTTAAGTTCCTTTCCTATTTATGCTACATTTGACTTTTCTAACCTAATTCGTACTCTTATCTTGTTGTTCTGATATATTTTCTGACTAATTTCTTCTATTTTTTCTGCATAATATTCAATATTACCTTGTGTTCACTCAATTTTCTGTAATTTGGAAGTATAAACAAATTTTCTCATAAGCTCATTTTAAATGAGTCATCGATAATTCATAGTTTTTAATTTTGATGGAAATACCTAATGTACGCAAATTGCGTGAGTTTTGTAAGCATGATCATTTCGTTAATTATCATGGAAATGTTTATACAATTAACTTTTTTATGTTGCATGAAAAATGAGGCGTTGGGTAATCCCATAGTGTTGCATAATGTACATAATTTTATTTAAGTATATGATCTTATGTTAATCGTTTCACACATGTTATTTAAGTTCATAAAATATATATTTTTCTCATTTGCCTTTAAGTTTTAAGTTTTGTTTTTCTCTAAATCTGCGGAATTGAATTCAAATGGTGAATAACACGCACAATTCCTCGATTAGTAGACATATGTTATTTTTCGATACTAAAAAAAAAGAATGAAATACACAAATTACTTATGACATTCAAACATAAGCAATATTATTTTGAAAAATGTGCTAATAGTTTTTATTTTAAAAATATCAAAGTTTCATTATGATTTGCATTTTAACATATATGATACAGATCTTAATCCAAACCAATATGCAGCCTTTTAATAAAAACTATACGGGATAAATTTTGACTTTTGAAGTAAGAGTTAAGTTAAAAACACATTTATTAGAATATATTAAGCTTCCTATATAAAAATATAAAAAGAATTGTATCTGTATTATTCTCATTTCATATTAAGTACCGTAAAATCCACCCGTAGAACGCGCACTCTTGACACCAAACATTCGATCGAAATTGAAGGGTGCACGTTGTACGCTGAGTATAAAAAGGAGGGCTTTCAAGGTCAATAAAAAACTTCTACATGCATCAAAATAGCGTTCATTTGGAAGGTCATAGTTTTAGAAGTAGACTATTTTTTAAAATGCCTTAGAAAATATCTCGAATAAATGACTTCAAAACATAACGAGTATTACATACATCAGGTTTCTGCGTAAAAAAGGGAGTGTGCGTTATACGGTGAATATACCTAAGAAAATTTTTAAAAAAATACTTCTTGAAAGTATACGTGCGCGTTGTACGCTAGATTTTACGGTAATGAATTATTCTGATTCTGAGATAGCACTGCATGTAAAACAGACTAACAAAACTGTTATTTTGAAGTAAGTCAAATTACTGTCGATTATTATGATCAAAATGGTATAAATTACAAACATTGACAAATAAATTTGAGCATGTATTTTAGAGAATAATAAAGGCGAAACCAACTGTCAGCAAAACTCCAGCAACCCGAACATAACCAAACGTGCGCGACAATTTTTTTCAGTCTTTTACTAATACGGCCCCTCCTGATTAATTTATATTAATTACATGAAATGTAATAAAACCACTAGTTAGTTGCTTTAGATTTTTTTTATCTCGTTGTAAGACATACCGTCGTATCGAAAGAATGGATTAAAAATTATCGCAAATGGTTAGATATAGATAAAAGAAAAACGTTTAGTAAATTTAACTTAAATGGTTTTCACACACTGTTACATTAAAGCTTGCTTCACCCCCTTCCTTCAAAATTTAGTTCCATTAAAACATATCAGTATTTTCTTATATTTTTTGACCTAGTATGATGTTCTTGTACTCGTTTTTTTTTAGATTGGAATAATTTCAAACATTTAATTAAATGTTCACTACTAATCTTTTCCTGATTCTGTATACAGAGGTTTTCAGAAATCGTCTGATAAATTGAGGAGTGATAGTAGACAACAGGAGGATGACAAATCATCATAGAACATGGGGTAGCAAACCACGTTTAGTGGAGGAAAATCGCGATAATAGTAGCTGTCTAGAGGATGATGGAAAAGGTAAGGCGAGTGTCCCAACTAGTACGAGGATATACATGTACTCCCCTAACACCGCAATGGCGCGAAATACCTTATTTTCTTATAGCACGTATTCCCGGAGTTGCTGAATAGTGCAACTCTCATATTCACTCACCTGGAGTTACTGCAGGGAGTACCAGCCACTGCGCACCAGAACGTGTGGTTCATGCACTCTGGTGCACCAGCACATTTTTCGCTTGCGGTGCGTATAATCACCTTTATGCTGTATATCCCGGAATGTGGATTGAATGTGGTGAAGCAGTTGCTCCCCGGACCTCAGTCCTTTGGATTTCTTCTTCTGGGACCATCTAAAATTACTTTTGTATGAGACGACGGTGGAGGATCTCCTCTTCACTTCAGCTGTCATCCCCAATACATCGGATTTGTTTTTGAAGGCGTTCGGCAATCTCCTTCCTCCATCGATGCCGGCTGCGCTCGTGGCTGCAGCTTTGAACAGTCACTGGTCAATTGCATTTCTGACATCGAGCTGTCTAATAAATGGATAACTTTTCATTTCATTCGACCCTTCATAAACGTTTTTGCGACCCCGTGCTCAGTGGTGATTCGTCATCCCCATGCTACCTACTATCACCCCTCTGAATGTGTCGGTCCGAAATAAGTTGTTAAATATAAAATAATATTTTTAACAATTAAAAACAAAAATTTTGTTGCATAATACGCGTTATCATTAAAATTTTAAACTATGCATACATTTTGTAGAATATTAAGTCTATTCAATTCTAATTAAATGGCCCAAGCCTAATAGTTATTCACTTTCTGGTTTGACAAATTTTTATGTGCCTTGATATTTTAATGTAAGTCGAACGAAATTTTATTTATTGTGTTGCTTTATGCAGTCTAATTATGCTTCCTGTTTATCCCTGATAAGATTATAATATATTCCTTTTGTCCAAACGAAATGTGTGTGTTTAGTTATTTTATTAATTACATTCTACGAATAATATTGCAAAGTAAAAAACAAAATCTAGTCTTGTTAATATTTAGAAATATATTACAAGCTAGGATGAAACTTGTATTATTTGTATCATTTAATTGATTATCATTTTCGTTGCTTTTATCATTGACAATGGTGTTTTTTATTGAAAAACTGAAGTAGATGTTATCTTTGATAATATTTTTAAAAAGTGAGATCCATGCAGTATGTGTGATATATTTTATAGAATTAGAATTGTCTTTCTCAGCTACTTGGAGGTCTATATTTCCAATTATTTTTCTTGAAAGACATCGAGACTTTTGTAATCATTCAATCTTTCATTTTCTTAATTAACCATTCATTTCTTTTTAACTAACATTTTTTTGGTGCGTAAAAAAATATTTTCGCTTGTTTGAAATTTGATTGTGTAAGATGTGAATAAAATATTTTTGAAATGCTGCTTTATTAAGCTGTTTGTTAAACTTTTGGGGACTATATTACCCATTAACGTGGGCAGCATTCCAAAATATTTAACATCTCTTACTTTATATTTCAGTTATTTTTTTTTTTTCATTATAATGGCGTAAATAGGGTTGCGGCTACAAATTGGTAATAAGTACGATCCTTATGCTTTTTTCTGCGACCGTTTTAATATGCTCGTTGTTACGTGAAGTGATTCAATACTTCGATCGTGTGATTAAAACAATGAAACCAGTAATTATTTTACTAATAGCACTATGTTTATGAAATTTGGACTAGCATTCGAAACTGATTTAGCAACAAAAAAGTTAACTTTGTTTTTGTACGAAAAATTGTGAATCGAGGACCTTATTTCCTGTTAAAATACTCAGAAGTGAAACCTTTCCTATTGCAAGATGTACATTGCCCCTTATCGGCTGTTAGGACAATAAACTAGCAACTCTTTTCCGTTACCATCAAGAGAAGTGACCATATTATCCGTTTATTTCACTACAAATACATTGATAAAAAGTTAAATTATATTAGATTTGAAGTTTTTCAATTTAAAATGGCGACCTTTCATTATATCTACAAATTATATTTTCAGGACGTTAAAATTCATGGAAAACCCTTCTAGAAGATTTAGTGAACTCAAATCTCTTTTATGTTTCTTTTTGTAGTTACATTGCCACCTGCTGTCAGAGATTAATAGTTATGCACGTAGATGCTCGAGACTTACCAACTACTGCTTTCCAAGACTTATTTCTGTAGTCGCATGGCCAACCTTTCGCAAAATAAAATTAGAAATTTTTTGATAATATAAATATTGTTTCTGAGGTATTAAATCTTTTGATGTCTCTTTTCTCATGATTTATTATCGTTGTTTAACTGATCCATGTTATTTCTCATACCGTAATTTACATTTATTAAAAATTATTTGATAGAAGTCACCTTCCGAATACCTTATTTATGCCGTGTTGAACACAAATGATTTTTTAAAAAATCAATTTTCCAGTATTTTTTATAAAGAAAGAAGCGAAATATAATAATAAACAAAACTATCTAGTAAATACGTATTACGAAAAAAAATCAGCCATACTCATTTGATTAGAGCCTATACCAAAACAAAGCTTCTGAAGTTCTCATTAAGGATATGATTTGTTTATACTAAGAATAAGAGGTTCAATAATAAATAGTTTTCATTATTAAATAACTGTGGCTCTCTAAGAAAACTGTCTTGATACTTTTGGTTATAATCTTATTGTTGATATTTTTTCTGTTTTTATTTACAGATAGTTTCCTATGAAATTCGTTTCGAAGGATAAATTTTTAGATTCATTGTGAATTACTGTTGTATAAAGAGTTTTTAGTGAGGCGTTAAATATTGTTTTAATATCGTCAGAATATGAGTTATAATTTTTGCTATTTAATACATGAACTCCTTTTTTGTTATCGGAGTTATTTTATTTTATCTTTAAATTTATGCAAAATGTAAATAGGCAAGGCTTTTGCGAGCATTCAATTTATGTCACGAAATATAATGTGTTTAGTTAATGATTGTACAATTGGTATCCGAGTTGCGAAGCACTTACTTAATCTAAAAAAATTTATAATAATTTAACACAGTTTTAAAATGACAAAATTTTGTGAATAGTATTTAATAGTAAATATTTAAAAGGGGTATTAATGGAAGCAGGTATTAATTACTCTACGCAATGTATGTGTACAGTTACCTGCACACACAGATGCTTAATTTTTTAAAGCTCTGAATTTTTTTTAAAAAACTACTTTAATTCCAATAGAACACTTGAAGATGCTCAAATCTTCTCATTATGTAAATAAATTTTTTAAAACATTTCTCTCTCTGTCGAGAATATCGTTCAAAATATATATATAAAAGGTAAATATATTAGTAATACTTATATTAAAATATTGGAAAAACTATTTATAAATATTCATTAAAACTTTGGAAAACTTTTCATTTGACTTATTGAAAACTTGAATGGAAATAAAATATAAAACTGATCCTAATCATAAATAACTTTCCCCTTGATTTGAGCATCACATCAAAGACTTACGAGAAGTCTTCACACATATTTCTAGAAACGACAAAAATGGAGAATTGTTCTTATTGTACATTTGTCATGGATTTATAATTAACAAAGTATTGGAAATAGAAAAAATGTTCAAAACCTTTCAGATAGTCTTGCTGATTTAGCTTTTTAGTCACATTCTCAAAGTAATTTTAAAATGTATTCGAAACTACTTGTTTTTATGCTGATTAAGTAGTTATTTTCTTTTTATTTGTTTTAAAACAAAGATAGTCCAGCGCTGCGTTATATAGACAATCTAAATGGGGTTTTCTCTGATCTATTTCCTTCAATATGAATTCTCTAATTCTGTTTTCCTTTCTTATACTATACATCGTTATTTATTCGTACCAAATAAGCTTAAATTATTCTTGAAAAAAAGAACATTTTCTCCTTTTCTTACGTATGTGAATAGTTCCCTTCCACAACAGGGTGAAATCAAAAGTTTTCTCTTTTCTCAAAATGCTGTGAAAGCAAAATTTCAAAAAATGTCACCGAATTTTAATCTTGCCTTTAGCATCAAGTAGCAAAAAGTTGAATTTCTGCGCATAAAGAAGGCGGCATTTTAATAGAAATTCTCTTGTAAAGTAGACCTGTTTATTTCTGCATGAACACCAGAGACGTGATATAGCAATACCAGCCTTCGAGTTGTTTTCTTGTATTTTTTCCAGTTTACAGAATTCTTTTGTGTTTCAACAAATGTGCCACGCTTTATTTCAGTAGATAAGTCTTTAAAAGAAAGTGTACTCATATGACAGGAATTATTCAAACACTTTACTATTTTTCTGAAGCTTTCACACTAAGTTTGACATTCTGAAGAGGAAAAATTCTTCGAAAAAAAACTCGTTGATTTGTTTAATTAAACAATAAAATTAAAATTATTCAATTTAAGACAATATAAAATTTTTAAATTTTAATGTAGCGTGCACAATTTTTAAATCGACAGTTAAAACATTTAATGATTTAAGTTAAACAGACAAGTCGAATTTAAAAAAGTAAAATGCAGAATTATCTCGATAATGATTTTCAGCATCAGAAAACATTTCATCCATATTCATTTTATGAAATGGTTTCTGGGACTAAAAAAGTTTTTAAATTATGTGTTTGCCTTCTCAAAAATATCATAACAAAGGAGGACATATTATTTTTAAGATCCAAGAAATTTGAATAGAACTAATTCAAAACCCTATTTGACTTAAGAAATTCGAAAATAGCTAGAAATAGATGCAGCTATATGACACGAATACGAGTATTTGGAAACCTGTGAATTGATTTCATTTGAAATCGTAAAATGTTAATCTCTGTGAACTTTAATTCTTTGTATCCTAATCCTAATTTTTCAATGGGAATGTATGCTAAAACAAATGCAGGGGGCTAGAAGAAAAATTATGACCATTAACAAAGTTCTACCACATCAGAAAATTCATACATAGAAGGCCAATCGTAAATTTTATTACATCTAATAACGTAAAAGATAATCAATATTATTTCTTAGTTGAAGAAGCGAAATATCCACACATTTTTAAGGAACTACATTTATTTAAAATTTCATAAAGAATAAGTAAATGGAAAGTATTTCACTTTTGTTAGCTACTATAATAGATAAAATTATTTTATAATAATTTAATTAAGTCTACACGGTGTTTTCCCTATATATTTAAATACTTGAATAAAAATATTTTTATACATATGAGTGTGTACAGAATTTAATATACAATTTAAACAAAGTCGAATGTGTATTTGACTTTCGAACGAAAAAAACTGTTTTATTAGATTTATGTTTTAACTACCGGGGTTAATTTTTTTGAACGTTTCAATTAAGTTAAAATGGTCTTAAGCAAACTAATGCAATTTTCTGTCAATTTTTTTTAAAAAAAAATCGCTAAAAAGAGCATAATAAAGGAGAAAAGGTAACAAAATGTTTTATTTTGAAGAAGAAAGAGGTCATCTTGAACATTTTTTGTAGATGTGACAGTGAATAAGTAATAGGAAAAGCATTTACATATGGATATGTGTGTGGGGGGGGGGAATGTCGTATAGCTTCGCATTTTCTTCAAATAAAATAAAGAATAATTCTTTTTATCATGTTAAAGTAAATTATTTTAATTTCAGAAGTACGATTTATTTGACTTCTTTTTAAATCTCCAAAACTATTTTTAAAAAAATAATTTTAAAATTTTACGCCCAAATTAGAAACCTCATAAAAAAATCTAACAATTATGCGAGTATTTTTAATTTCTACTTTTGAAATCAATAACATTTTACTAAAAATCTATCAAGAAATTCTTATTCAATAGAAATTAAATTAATAAATCGTTTTAAGCTTATATAAGATATCCTTGTGCACAATTTGCTAATCTAGTGTGAAATTATTGTTGTGTATTAACTGAACATTGTGTAGAATAAACCAGACCTGTTGGCAACACATCTCGTACTTTTGAACTAAGGTCACGTGATGAGGATAATACCTCAGGATCTACAGTCGCCATCAGAGATTCGAATCTTAACCTCACTAACACCCCGAGATCGAGGTGGTCGTATTATCCTGGTCACGGAATTGTAGAAGGCGTGTTCTGGGTCAAATAGAGAGTTTAAACCAGGGTTCGGCAACCTTTTAGCTCTGGCGTGCCAAATCACTCTACCAATAGGATTCAGTGTGCCACGCAGTAGGATATATTTGAAACATTTCGATTCCCGCAATAATGCATACAGAACTAGGGAATAGAGGTCAATAACAAGGATTTATAGTTTTATTATATACTAGCTGGTATACCTATTTTTCGCATGGGTGAATTGAAAAATTAAACAATACAGATTGATATTAATGAGTTAATTTTACTTGAATTGCAAATTAAACAAAAAAAAAGCTATTTGCATATCTCAACTGAACAAAAACCCATATTTTTTTTAATTTAAAGTCTGAAGGTCTAATAGCTGACAAAAAGGATATTTTTTAGTTATTTATAACTAACCGTGCAAATATCTTGTGGGCCAATTTTCGAAAACACCTTCCTAAGCTAATCTCTTCTCAGCAAAAATAACACATTGTTACAAATTTTGTGTAATGAACGCTTAAAGTAGTGTAAATAATTTATATCTGGATGTTCAATACGTTAATATTGTATTTATTTTATGTTAAAATAGTTATATTTGCAATCAATGCCGTTCCTTACATTATAATGGTGATTCAATGGAAATATAGCGAATTGTTTATGAAAAAGCCAAGTTGGCATCATCTTTGGCGACCATGTTGGCAACTTTCTGATTGATCGAACGGTGCCAAAGTTACTTTGCTATAGAGCTACCTAGTGGGAAGCTACAACAAAGCGAATTGCACAAAACCCTTCTTCACAAAAAATGCATATATATGCCAATTTTCATAATGATCGGTTGAAAGGTGTTGGAGTAAAGCGATTTCATATATGCAAAAACATTCATCCATATATATATATATAATATATATATATATATTAATTTTGCACCATTTAAAGATATATCTTAACATAAAAATAGCTTAAAAATATATTTATTTCTTAAAAAAATAATTAAAATTGTGCATACATTAAGTATGAGGGGTGATCAGAAAAAAAGTTTACAAGTCAAGTATAAATAAATATTTATTAAAAACAGACAGAAAATACACAAAGGAATTAAGAAGCATACTTGCCTATCACATTTCGACATAATCAGCAAGTCTACGTAGACATTTATTCAACTTATTTAACCCGCCTTGGTAGAAATCAGGTAGAATCCTATTCATTGAGTCGGGTATCGATGGATGTTTTCACAGCACTGTCTTGGAATATTGCAGAATATATGCTGCACGCTCCCATAGTTCAGTCCCAGCTCTGACAAGATTTCACTCAGAGTGAAATCTAGTCAGAGTCATTTTGAATCATTTTTTCAATTCATGCCGTGTTGATTTCTGCCATTGAATAACTTGGCCAACCGCTTCCTGCCATATTGCGGTTTTCGACATCCTGTCGGCCTGATTGAAAAGAATGACACCATTTCACTACATATTGTCTGCTCATTGCTTCTTCACCATATACTTCCACAATTTGACTGTGAATGGCAGATGCGAACACATACTTTGCCCGTAAAAATTCATGTATCGCTTGTGTGTGTACTTCCAAACGAGACCAATTTCTTAAACGTTTTGCAGTTTCAATCCTGAAACGTCTGGGAATTTTCACTATCAACCTGCAAGCTCGCTATATGACAAGGTGATCCACTCTGGGGAAATAAAATTTTTCCGCTAATTGTAGTTTTCAAATGCTGTGGCTTGTAACCTTTTTTGCTGATCATCCCTCGTACTTTTAAATGTATTCATCAAAATAAAAAAATTAGACAGTATAAAGTTTTAGTATTTCCCTCTATTATAGTTAAATAAAAAAATAAATAAAAAATTTTAATGCAAATTTAATGCTTGCACCACTCTGTTTTCACATCACAAAATCCGGTATAATTTATGACTTTCAATAAGACACGGTTCTGTGCATTCAGTGGTTAAACAATTTCTTGATGAACTCAAAATATTTTTCAAATGAAAAAAGATTTTATTACTTAGATTTGTAGAACCAAGAGAGAAAATCAGAGTACAAGCAACTCTATCTCATCAACAATTAAATCTGTCCAGCAATGGCATTCAATAATTTATAAAATAAGCTGTAAATTTATCTTTGAAGTTACCTTTCAGATTTTTTCCTAACTCTGCAAATATCCGTAACTCTGAAGTTGTTTGTCAAATAAGGTCTATTAGAAATTTATTAACTTCCATCCACTCAAATAGGGACAAAAATATACAAATTTGTTGAGTAGTGCAGAGTGCCACTGAGAATTGTACCGTGGATCACATGTGGCACGCTTGCTAAACTCATGGTTTAAACCCTGATTCAACTGTAGTCGAGAGTCGAAGTATGGAAAGTAGTGTTGTGACGGGGCTATCCGCGAGATTTCAATACTAATCCTCTTTGGAAACTTTGGGGCCAGCATTTATACTATTTCACAGCCTCTTCGGGAAAAACACGAGATAGTTATATGTTAATTAGTTCGACTATATAAAGTCTATATATAGATTTCGTAAATGTAGGGAGGAGTTGCCAAGCTATAACGTAAGTATCGTCGGTGAATTACTTCACGAACTTAGCGCGCTTGATAGACATAAATTATAAGAGTAAATTGTTAGATTAACCATTGAAGAAAATAGATTCAGTACCGACCTGAGGTTAGGAAGTACTCGTCTCCTTGTCCATTCTGATAGCCGAGATTATTTAGAATTGAATATTAGATTTGAATAGTAGAATTGAGTGTTAGAATTAATAGACGTATTAGGGAATCACTCCTAGGTTTCTACTTATAATTAAACTTGTGATGTTTAGATGTTTGTCAGTCCTGAATAAACATAATTGTTATTATGGCTTTTGTTGTGGTGATGATATGTTTCCTCCCACACTTAGAGACGCGCCGGGCGGAGTGAGCGGGGTCCGAGAAAGGACCCAGCCACCACAGTGTACTATTGCATGTGTTGACACTTGGTCGTGGTTCTAACTTATATAGAAAGCTCAGCGTCAATAAGAATCCAGTCACTTCGAAATGACACATTCTTCAATGCCATGATTCAGTTTCAAACGCGCTATATACTGTTACTTTATTACATATTATATAGTTACGGAAACAGTTATTATAAAATAGCAAACGATTATACTTAAAAATACAATAAATGACAATTTTTTAAAAAAATATTAAAGCCTGGAGAGTTGGATTTAACTTGGTGTCCTTTTAGAATCTTGGTCCAAAACTATGAGGATCGTTGTCGACGTCTCTCGTGCTACTTCAAAGTGAGACGTCCATAGAAACCAATCACTCTTAATTACAAGGAAGCATATATATATATACTATGGGCTTTTAGGCACAATTTTTTCATAAAATTCAACTTCATCAAAAATGTATTCAATTTTATGTAACTTTACATGTGTTTGGGAAAAAGAAAATATCGACAGCTTCGAAGGTAGATGCAAAAGCATTTGATATTCCCTGAAAAAGTGTACCAAATCAAGTTTTAAGAGGACATGGTACGATTTAAGCAAATATTTTTAATTTAAGGATTTTCAATTTTTTTTGGTTGCCTCCTATGTGTGTATACTATGTTAAACAGATTTTGTGCTCAGAATTTCATAAAAAGCTAATCATTAACTTTTTTAAGGAAAAAACTTAAAATTTGTGATTTGTAAAATTTAAAATGCTACTCCTCCAACAAAAATTTACGCACACGCATGAAATTTGATTTACAAGTACGTCAAACTATGAATAGCAAAAGTTGGTATACGAATACTTCTTTTTATGAATTCTTATTGAAAATTCCATAAAAAATTTATACATTCTGAATTCAATTATTTTTTTAAAAAATAAATATTGTTTTGATTTAAAAATGCATACCATTTTTTGTTACATGTACTATTAGCAATAGGTAAAAAAAATCAAATCATTAGGCACAATAAAAATAAAGCCTTGGCATTTTAAATGACGACAAACTAGTTATTTTATCTTTCTCTGAGATAAGTAAGTTTAAAATTCTGATTTGCCAAGTGATGTGAATGAAAATGAATGTAAAAGCTGTCATAATTTCACGTTTCTTAACTTTAGAGCTTTTAAATTTTGTGAGGTTATAGAAAAGTATATAAAAATTGATTTTTGATTAATTGATTTTTTGACCAATTTTTGTCAATTGGATCTTACTTACGGAAAACAGCTCTCCTCACTTTACACGATTACATACCTATAACAGCTTCTAGTACATGTAATTAGACATTCCGGGGGAAGAACGTTATTCAATTTAATGTATAGATTGAAACCCCTAACTCCTTGTATTAAGATAAGGACTAAGATGCGAAAAATTAATCATCGTAATCTCTCTATTCTTAGAAAGAATTATTGAGCGTCTATGGCTAACGTAATCATATGCATAAGAGCTAAAATGATTTGTTCTGACAGAGTGTGGGGAAAGCTCTTCAAATAGGTCTATTAACACATCCGAGCTTTTCTTGTTCGCAAGTGCCTTTTTAATGGAGTACAATTAAATTTCGTTGTTAATGAGCATAACTCAGCTGGAGGTAGATGGAAAATTAGCTTCATGTTTTTAGTAAGTAATGGATCATAATATTAATAAAGGTAGTCGGCATGCATCCTGAAAAAATATTAATTGAAATGATTACAGAAATTTGTACCATTGATAATTAATTTCTTATAATTTTTAATCGGAATATATGTACATTACTTTTATATATTTTTTTACTCTATGATATGTAAGAACTAGTTCTTTTTCTAAAGAAGCTACAAGTCACGATGAAATTTAATTAAATAAAATCAAATCAATTTTAACAAAATAATAACATTTACGAGTGTTAGTTTTATAAGATAATTTTTTATATACATGCTACCATAAAACCACAGGAATACATATTTTTCATACAATAACTAAGTTTTTCATGAATTACTTAAGTATACAAAGTTTTTGGATTCTCTGACTTATTTAGTTATTTTGTAGAATAACCCTTATCGTTGAAGTATTTGTTTGTATATTTTTTTAAGTAGCGTACAGGCTTTTGCTAGCAGTACTTGGCTAGAGTGTAAATATGTGTATAATTACTAGCTTAAGTATGCGTTCTTCGCATGGGTAAATTTTTAAAATACATCTTATATATATCCAGTTAGCTTGCTCATTGAGGCCACACATCGTTTCTAATTCAAGATAACACCCAACGAATTACAACTAATGATAATTCATTCTTTTAACTAACGATTATTGCATTTTGAAAGAATACGTCCTTGCATTGATTCATTGAAATAAAATCGAAACTGTTACAAAGAATATATATATATATATTAGGCTCTTTATAAAATAACTTTTTTTTTTTGAAAAATTAACGTTGACTAATTTTAAAAACTAACTTCAAGTAATTAAATTCGAGTAAATTTAGATTAAAAATAAATGTTAACGTGTTATAGAATTAATTGAAGTCAAGAATTACTTCAAGCAAATAAAACAAGCTTATCTTTGATCAAACTATCATCAATAGCATGGCTATAAATTATTTTTACCGTAATTTGAAGGAGAAAAAAATTTACAATATTAATTTTAAGTTTAAAACTATATAAAACAGATAATCAAACATAAATATTGTTTATGATTGCTGAAAACGTAAAAAACCATAATTTCGATCTAATTATATCAAAAGTGCAAGAGGGGAACTACAAATTAAAACGGTGTTGTATATCAAAAAATGTGTGAAGCAGTTGAAATAATACTTTTTATAATAAAGTATTCGAAAGCAATTTTAATTCTGCCACAAAAATTAAGTAACTGAATAAAATCAAATATAAATAAATATAATGATAGTTAAAATATACAATGATCTCTAAAAATACTACTTGAAGTATAATTAGGAAAGAGACGTGGAAGAATCCAAAGCTATCAAGAATCGCTTCAAAATTAAATTTTAAAGATATCTCAATGGGTTTTCAAAAAATTCTTTGAGGGGGCAAACCATTATGATTCAGTCTCAGCGTGCCAAATTTCACATAGTATGGTTTTTCTGATTTTGTACTACAGCGAGCACACAAACGTTTTCTTTTATTAATATGGGTAATTTGAAAAAAATACAAAACTTTTGCTGCTCTCTACTCTGTCATTTTTTATTACACAGTTTAACTAATCTAGCAATGATAATATTATACACTCTGTTTTATTGATAGCAAATTTACATTGAAGCGTTATAAAATGTTTTAATCCTAAGCATTGGCGTCCTGAGTGGGCCCTGTATCAGAATTCCTCGGAGGCCCTTTTTTAGAAAAAATATGATCGCATTAAAATATTTATTTGAATTGCCCCTCATCCTAAGGTTATAAAAATGTAAAAATTTTAATCACTTAACACACAATGCTTCTCAAACTTTCGCTATTTGCGACCCAAATTCCAACAAAATTCTCATCCCGCCCCCCCCAATAACAATAATAGCAACTCTCCACACACTAACAATAATAGTATACTTCGACACTAAAGCTCCAACATGATATTTACCTCGTGCTACCGACTAAGATAAACGTCTAGCTTAACCAAAGTGATCATGATCCCGGACGTCTTTCCGGAGTTCCAACTTTTCTGTGTACTACCCTCCATAAAATGATTCCGAAGGCTTTGGAATGCAATAAAAGGACCTTGACAGTGTGTATGGGAAGGATTTACTTATTTCAGAGGATTTTCTTATTTATTCCTCTCTCCCCATCCAATACATCACATACGCGCACCTACGTGGAAAAGGGTGGCATTGGGGAGCGAATTGTGTAACATTTAATCGGCAATGGAAGGATTAATTATAAATCATACAAATTAACAAGATAAATATTGATTTTTGGGTATAGTTTTTTATAGGACAACCCCATGGGGGGTCACTGGTAACTATTAAACTTGTTCGTAACTTTTAGTATAGTTAAATTATTTATAAAATACATATATATTGGGCAGTACCGATACATTTATACATTACTAGCTGTTACCCGCCCGCTTCGCTGGGTATTTCATGATGTTTTATAAATTTTTACTGCTTATATATATGTATAAATTATTGATATCTAAGTCCTAGCATTAAGAATTCGATTGAAATGAAAAATATACTTATACCTGTAACTGTCACCTGTTGATAAAAAAAAGGGCAGAACTCATATAATTTGTATTTTCTAAAAATCTCTAAAATTGAAGCATAAAATGATGTTTGCTCTTTCGTAACTCAAAAACCAAGTGGATTCCCGCAAAACCAATTTTCGGTGGATCTCTACTCCGTAAATTGAACATGCAAGCCAAATTTCAAGTCTAAATCTAACAGAAAAAAACAAAAGTTTTCCTATCAATATCCCCTTAATCCCGTTGAGAGCCGTTTTCCAAAATTACCGCTCTTAGCGTATTTCAATTCAACAAAAGAAAAATGCAAACCAAATTTCATTATTACAGTCCTTGTTGCTCGAAAAAAGTAATTTTTTTTGTCAATACGTCCCAGTAACCCCCTGCAACCCCCCAGAACTTGATTTGCTTAAAATTTATTCTTAGTGGATACCTATTTAACAAAAGAAACATGCTTAACAAATTCCAAGTATATGGGTCTAACAATTAAAAACAGGAATTTTTTTCTGTAACTCCTCTTGACCCCACGCAAACATCTTTGGGGTCAATTTTCATTTTACTCTTTGTTAGAGGAACTCTATTTCATGAAAGGAACATGCCTACCAATTTTCAAGCAGGATGATCAAGTAGTTTAAAAATGGAAATATTTATCGATTACGCCTCTTAATCTCCCGAAACTAAACTTAGTAGTTGATATTCGCGAAACCCATTTTGTAGCGGTTCTCTACTTTACGAAAGGAATCAGCTTATCAAATTTCAAGACTGTACGTCTAACAGTTTAAAAATTGGGATAATTGTCTATAACGCCACTTGAGCCCCCGCAACGCCACTTCTGGGTCTGTTTTCACAAAACCCATTTTGTAGGGAATTGCACTCTATGAAAGGAATCTGCTTAGCAAAATTTGAGGACTGTGTGTCCAATTAATTAAAAATGCAAAAAAATTATCAATAACGCCCCTTGAACCCCCGCAACGCCACCTAGGGGTCGATTTTCACAAAACACATTTTGTAGTGTATTTCTATCCTATGAGAGGAATCTGCTAATCAAATTTCAACACTGTGAGTCTAATAGTTTAAAAATATAATTATTTATATCTGCCCTTAACCCCCCGCAACACCACTTGGGGGTCAATTTTCCCCAAACCAGTTTTGTAGCGGATATTTACTCCATGAAAGAAACATTCCTACCTATTTTCAAGGTGGTAGGTCAAATAGTTTAAAAACGAAAATATTTATCTCTTACGCCACTTATTCCCCTGCAACGCCACTTAGAGGTCTGTTTTCACAAAACCTTCTTATAACTGATCTCTACTCTATGAAAGAAATCTCTTTATCAAATATAAAGACTGTGCGTCTAATAGTTTAAAAATGGAAATAATTATCTATAACGCCCCTTAAGACCCCTCAACGCCACTTGGGGGCAATTTTCACGAAACCTATTTTTAGCGTATCTCTACCCTATGAGAGGAATCTGCTCACTAAGTTTCAAGACTGTACGTCTAATAAATTAAAAATAGGAATTTATAACGCCCCTTAAACCCCCGCCCCCGCAATACCCCTTGGGGGTCAATTTTCCCAAAACCCATTTTGTAGCGGATATTTACTCCAGGAAAGAAACTTACCTACCAATTTTCAAGCAGGTAGGTGAAGTAGTTTAAAAACGGATATATTTATCTATTACGCCCCTTAATCCCCCGCAACGCCACTTAGAAGTCTGTTTTCACAAAACCCGTTTTGTAACTGATTATTATTCTACGAAAGGAATCTATATATCAAATGTAAAGACAGTGCGTCAAATAGTTTAAAAATGGAAATAATTATTTATAACGCCCCCTAAGCCCCTGCAACGCCACTTGGGGGTCGATTTTCAGCAAACTCATTTTGTATCGGATCTCTACTCTCTGAAAGGAATCCGCTTACCCAATTTCAAGATTGTACATCAAGTAGTTTAAACATGGAAACAATTATTATTAAAGCCCTTAACCCCTTAACGCCCCTTGCGTTTCGAATTTCGGAAAATCCGTTCTTAGCTGATGTCTACTCTATCAAAGGAACATGTCTACCAAATTTCAAGTCTGTAGGTTGAATAGTTCCAGAGATTTCGTGATTAGTCAGTCAGTGAGTGAGTCGCTTTTTCCTTTATATATATATAGATAACAGTGTAGATCCGTATTTTATTTTTTATTACGTCAGATATATTTTGTTTGCTTATATAATTTTCATAAATTAATAATTTTCTTAAATAATCTTTTAATTTCGACTTTTTAATATACTCGCGCCCTTCCCCCCCTCGTAGAGTCATCACGCCATCCCTAGGGGGGGGGGGGCGTGCCACACAGTTTGAGAAACGCTGACATAACACAAGTGAAAAATTTATGCAAATACTTTAATTATATATGTGTGTGTGTGTTATAAAATCTTCTTTACTTTTGTAGTATTTTACTATTTAATATTTTAATAATAATTTGATGATAAAATGGAAATTAATATTAATTTAATGCACGTAAATATTTATTTACGAAAAATGAGTTAACATGTTTCAGACAGGATTCGCGCGACGATTTATTACTTTGCTAGCTCATTAAGATGCAAAATTATTGCAGCGAGAATCAATTATTCCAAACTTGGAGTCTTATTACGTAACACACAACTTCAAAAGCGTTGTGGAAATGAAGCTCAGAAAACCAGTTAGAGTAAATATCTATATTTCATTAAATATATAATTCGCGAAATATTTTTATAAAAGCTCGTAATTGCTTAAGGAAGGTGTTCAATTCTTTTTGGTAACTCCTTTAATGTTTTATGCAATTTGTTATTTATTTTCAGTACAATTACATTGCTTTCAAAAGGGGGAGATATCATTATATAATATATATATATATATATATATAACTAAAAGAATTGTAATAAAACAAACAATTTCAATATCGTCATTAAAGATTTTTTCTTGTATTCCCCCCCCCCTGTTCATCTCTTTTTGAACATTTTAGAAATAAGATACTTAAAAATTCTTTTTTGAATTTGCAGAAAAACATGGTATATTTTTATCCTTTATATCCCCCACCCACCGAATGGGTACTGAAATTTTTCTTAAATATAGCATTTTGATATAATATTCGAGACGATGACGAATTTTAGTTTACATTTGCTTCAATTTTTTGTGGATTATTTTATATAAATGCAGTAAATTTCAAAAATAAAAATTTCAATCAAAGTTGTCATTTAGAACACACCTGGTATGGAAATTTTATATCCCCCCCCCAAAAAAGCGTGGTTTTCTATTGCAAAAGCAGTCGAGTGAGGAGTTCGAGTCTTAGAACCTTTCAAAATAATCAGCACGGAGAGTCTCATGCACATTAAATCTATAGAAGTTTTAAGACCTCACGTTCACGTGGAGTGCTAGATTAAGTGTCGTTCTCGTCACTTGATCGTGATTCGGAATTATGAAGTTCATTCCCTAATAACCCTTGCGTATCTTCGAAATTCAATGTCAATAATTGCGATTCGAAATGAATCAATTAACAAATCTTATCTGAAGCTTCAAACATTGAGAGTATTATGCTATTTCCAAAAGGACGCGAGATTTGTGAAACAATATTTTGAACCGGGTAATAAAAATTTTGAACAAATCTTCGGCTGGAACAGAAAATGTAAACATAATCGCCAGGAAGTTGAAAAGAGAGTTTGTAAAACAGTTTAACAAGATATATCCGGGAGCCTTTTGGAAAATAACAATTCTATCAGTAATGATGATTGTTGCGATGGATCGTTGAAATATTCATTAGACGCTTACCATAGTTCTGGCTGAAAAGTTTTTAATTCGTTTCATTTCGAATAGACGAACATTTTCAGGCTTTTGTTCCACCGTAGAAGAGTTATGCTCCTATCACGCTGAACATGTCAAAGTAGAATATATACGAATTATTATTTATTATGTAAAAGCTTATTTTTAGAAAGTAATCTAGTGAAGTTTCTTCACTAATTTAGAATAGTTTTCGATATAATAAAAGCTCAGATTTCATATTCAGTTCACTTTAGAGAAAATTAGAACACATAGATAATAAAAATATTTTACTCATTAAAAAAATAGCTTAGAACTTTCAAGTTCCGTATTCTACATACAGACCCGTAAGCATAATTTTCAATCAGAAAAAAATTAATTACTTAAGGGAATTTGTCGATGAATTAGAGAATTTAAAATGTTACATATAGGTTTTAAGCTGTTAATACCTATAAAAAATTTATATACAGTGGTGGACAAAATCGTGGACGCTTTTAAAACTGTTATGATTTTTTTTAGTTTGTATGCTTATAGAAAATATTGCGTTGCAAAAAATGCAAAGTCTTTTATATCATTTTTAAATAAAATTTATACAATTTAATTCTGAATTTAATACAAAAAACAAAATGCAAATATTCTCACAACTCAAACAAGTTATATCAGTGCTTAATGGGTTGCCTTTATCTTTATTACAGCTTTACATCGATGTTTCATTGAGCTAAAATAGTTTTAAGCTATTCCTTCGTTATTAACATGATGCTAGGAAACAATTATATCTTCAATTAAGTCTTTTTTATTTCATGGATATCTCATTCGGGCAAGAGTTTTCAAACGGCGCAACATGTTTTCTATACCATTGAGGTCAGAGCTATTTCCTGGCCAAGGACAACAATGGTATTTAGTCAAGAAACAATGGCATCAAATAAAAGAGTAGATTGGACACCTAGAAAGACATGTGAAAGGAGAAAGTGGTCTTTCCTATGTTAAAATTGCAAGTTAAGTGGGTTGTTCAGTGACTACATCTGGAGACTGAAAGTTTTGCTTAAGATATCAGGAGACAAATTTAATAAAAAAAGCGAGAAAATATTGAAAAAGGCGCACCACATCTGTTAATGACAGAAGAACAAAAATACTATGTCTCCAATATAGAAGAATGTCATCAACGGCCTCAGAAGTAATTTGAATGATGCTGGTGTTTCTGGCAATTAAAAAAAAACAGGGGAAGATTAGCAAAGGCAGGAATTAAATATATTAAGGAAGGAATTTCTTATGTTGTTTGCTTGTTTGTTTTGTTTATGTAAATTTGGAGAGTAGGTTACCAGCTCAAGTGTCCTCCTCACCCATGGTTCAAAGTTACGAGGTCCGTCGACAAGAACTATTGTGCTGCCTCTAATTACAATTTTGATTAAACACTCAGCTTGAGAGAATTTTTTGGTTTATATTAAGGGAACATGTGTGTGTGTGTTCAGCATACAATACAATTTTAGAATAAATTGAATTAAGAAATTCAAGTGAAGATGTAAGTAAACTATATTAAATGCGTATTAAGACAGGAATCTCGTTTCTCTTAGTATACATACGTACTTAATAAATGGAATTTATTTGATAACATTTCTCAATAGATAGCCTTCATAAGTATATATAAATATCACAGATTCTAAAATACTATCAATATCCTTAAGCGAACAAAAAGAATAAGTTAACAGAGTTTTATTTGAAAATACTTTTCATACCATATCCCATAAGCAAAGCAGTTGAAAGGTTAACAAAACTAGGCTCAGTAAGGAATATTATATTATTCGTTATTTTTTGATGATGAGATATTAATCGAAAGAGTTGAATTAAAATTACAATGAGCACACTTCTCACTCTCATCAGCATTGTAGGAAAGTCATTGATTGGATTTGGGGTCGATTTAATTGCTGTTAGGGTAAGCTGCACAGGTGGCTATTCATATTGTATCGATCTCACATACCTCTGATCCACGAATGTTGCACTGGAGTTAATCACAGTGTTTATTCGAAGCGGTGTCTTTTGCATCTTGGTCAGGTTAGAAAAGAAGGGCGTGATCGTCGCTCTATCTTGAGCACCTTATGTGAAATAAACGCAATTGGGTGATTATGCAAGCTCCAGACGGGCCCATTAACATCCATTTACACAAAACCAAAGAGGATTGCAGCAAGTATAGAATATACTTACGCAGATTTCAACAACTTAAATTTAGGATATTTCACGTGTTTTAAAGAATTTAAAATTTATTTTATTACGAATACATATAAATATAACATACATAAAGGCAAAATAATAGCAAATGAGGCTTCGTCTTTCATTTCCTAAACAGTCATCTTACTAGTTCCATTAGCATAAAAGATTTCAACTCATTTTTAAACAAAAGACTTGAATACGCAAAAAAATTTATTATATCTAGTTCATATATTATGTACGAAATTCCAATTTCCCTTTACGTTCTTAAAATATCGTTTGAAAGTTGAATACATTATATTTCTTTGTATAAAGTTATTTTTTGTTTTATAATAACTGTTTCCGTAATTGTAATTTGCAAAAAATTAATTTTAAACTGCCATTCCCTAAATCATGGAGTTCATATTTTGCAGTGACACAATTGCGAAAGAAATGGACTTTTACTCCCGAATAATAATCTACAGTTAACTAAATTCTACACAAAGAAGAAATTGTTTTCTCTCGATCTAATGCTAGTATTACATTGAATTTGTTATCATTAACGTAATAATTAGTAATAGACCAATTACATTGTATTAAATATTTATAAAATCATCTTGTAATGGAGGGGTTATTCCCATCCATTAGTGTACGAGAGTTAGAAGGAAAACTAGGCATAGGGTCAAAACAACACAATTTATTTACTATTCTCAACAACGACACAATTCAACAACTTAAAATAAGAAATGCACCAATTGATGAATATGGAAGCAATCGCGAAGCAGACGAGATAATTGAAGAATTAATTATAATCGGATCACTTACACTTAGAACTTCCAGGCAATACACCTTCTTATAATTGAAGCTAATTTCTAAAGTAATCCAATCGAAACCGACTATATCCAATTTAGCAACTAATTAACTAAATCGTCAATCTTAATATTAATCTACGAAGTGCTGTCGTCTAGCTTTATTTTATCTTATGTTAACCTTCATGCTACACTTCGTTTCTAACTTCTCTCTTACTCGAACCCCCGAAAGCTAATACTTAAATACCTGACATAATTTACATAGACAGCGTCTTCTTCTTCGGGAGGAAGTTTTCAGTTAAATAATTTTTAAAGAAAGTTTTTCCCCAAGAGGATTGTTGGGGGAAAAGCTTAAAGGCCCATTGCAATCCTTCTTTGTGATATAATTTCTCTGTCGCAAAAGTCTATTGAATTTAGTAAAATGTATGTTTCAGCAAAACAGAGAGGCGCACAAAATACAATTACAGAAATGTTGATTCAAATCGGCTTTTACTCAACGAAATATTTAGGGGGGGGGATATCAATTTATGTTCAAATGTTAGATGCTCCAAAAGATTGTAGAATATGAGACACTTCAAAGAAAAGTGCTCATTATAACATGATTAATTGCTGAAGATCTTTTAATTTTTCAATATTGCAGGGTATACACGCTTTTCCGTCGTTATAATTAAGAATTTTAATACATCGGGTTTCCCCTTGAGCATTGAACTATCAATGACTGTTTTCATAGCCTTCACTGAATAAAATTGTCCTCCATTTTCATTAGATATATGTGCCATTGCAAGGCCTGAATTAAGTTTAGATCAAGGGCTCATCGGTAGCTATTCGAGAATGAAAGCAATTTTTCGAATTTAAATACATTTTCGTAGCATTGGAAGTATGGATGGGAGCATCCTGCCGATATTCACAGCTCGACCACCCCTCCCCCCATGTTTTTTCTAAGAATAGAATAGGTTAATTTCCTGGTGTTTCTATAGATTTAGAAGAGCTCCGTCGATCAACTTTCTTTACTAGAAAGGATCCGCCATCCGTTTATCTCCCTACAATATAGGATTACTAATATAAAGCTTAGAAATTGGTTACGTGCAAGCTACTTTTTCATGCATCGTATAACCAAACTCTATTATTTGTTTTTAGGTCGTGAGAGAATTCTCTTTAACAACGCTGAGTAGAAATGATTTCGGTGACAAATTTAGTCGTCACAAATATCGCCAAGTCTCCAAATTTGGTGTCAAAAATGTACACCCCTACAAGGATTCAGAAAGTTCTAGTGTTTTTACTTGAAAAGCAAGTAATATAAAAAAAATTTAAGTCAATTCCTACTTAAGTCAACAAAGAAAAATTTTATTTTAGTTACTTTTTATAAGAAATTACAACTAGTATAAATATGTATATACATATGTTAGAATCACAATATTAAATAGAAAGCGATTTTCCCCTTGCAATTTTCCATTTTCCTTTCTATATAGGGTGTTGGACTATTTTTCTTGCTTCTTTCTATTTATTAATTAATTTAATTTAATTATTCGGATAAAATATTATAGTAAAAAGAAATCACATTATCAGAAATCCCAGGTTGGGTTCAAACCCACGACCTTTGGATTAGAAGTCCAACGCGCTATCCATTGTGCTACAGGGACACAACGAGGGGGTTTCCTTTTTACATATCGTGTTCCACTATTATTTTTGTTTGTTCTTTTTATTCATAATTAAATTTAATGAATGAATTAATATTAGAAAAACTGTGTGTTAACATCAAGTGTCATCCACTACCCTAAAATTGGGAATTTGCCAAAATTTTGTCAATTTTTGACAAAATTCACAATTTTAGGGTAGTCGGATACCTTGAGTTATTTTTGATTTTTAAGAAAACGAAAGAAAACCTTACAATAAAAGAAAACATATCACGATTAAGAGCAAAAGTAGCCTTTTATATCCGAAAATCTTCTGAGATTTGACTTTTCAACAAATTGAGAGATATGTAACCCAGAATAAAAATAAGAATTCCATTTAAGACGTAAAATATATATTTGATCCGATTTCGTTTTTTATTGATGGAATAATTTATTTTTCATATGAACCGTAATTAAAGCACATTTTTTTGAGTCTTGGAATATTGGAAGTTTTTTCATTAGAGGGTTTTCGGCGCTGTATTTCGCCCTATGAGGCTCACAAATGTAACAAAAAGACATGACTAATGGAAAAAATTTCTAATCTTCTCTAGTTCTTAACAAAGGAAATTTAGAAGAAAAAAAGGTTTTAAAAATGGTTTATCTTTTCACAAGAAAAAAACGGGAAAGATTTTAAACATCAATTGCGACGTGGAGGTCAATAACAATAAAATAATAAATTTATATTTTCTTTATCATTCTTAAAAAAAATATTTTAGAAAAATCTTGATTCTGTAAGAAAGTGTTGTGTTATGGTAAGGTGAAATTTAACAAGTTCTAGTTATATATTTTACTATCATTTCCTTTTTTGTTAAGTTCTATTAGTCTTTGAATAATCTTTATTTACGTTTTTGGGAAAGTCCTACAATATTTATTAAACTATTTCTAATATTATATTTTCTCGGTGAAAAGAACTTGTTTTAAATATACAGTTCATGGCATAAAATTGTTTTAAAAAAATATATTCAAAAGATAAAATGCCAGAGGTATTAAAAGAAATATTGAAATGATATTTTCAATTTTTGAACATTTGTTGTGTATACTAAATGACAAAAGAAGCATATATTTTTCGTTGCATTCAATGCAGAGTGTTGTTTTTAAATGTATAAAAGAATTCGTGTTTATCGAAATGTACCAAATTCTACTCTAGCCAGGCAAGACAGTTATATGATTTTTACACATCGAATCCAAATGGTGAAAAAGTATTATCAATTCTTAGATAAAAGTAAGCAAATGAGTAGTTATAATTTTCCATCACGTTTCTTAGAGTGAATACCATTTCGTGTATTCTAACAAGACATTTAAGGCAGTGTTTCTGAAACTGTGGGGTACGCTCCCCTAGTTACTCTACAAGGGAACGATAGCTACTCTACTCTCTCTGCACCAGCATATTGAAAAGTCGAAGACAAAAGATTATTTTTTTTAAAAATTATTTATTTTACTGAAAGTAAACAAATAAAATACATTCTGACATAATAAGAAATAAAATACACATTTACACTGATATAATATGCACTTATAAATTTATCAGTACTGCGCAATATATTTTATTATTAATTTAACAATACTAAGTTAAAAACAAGCTTATAATTACCAATGACCCGATAGGCTTGTCATATTTTAAACTAAAAACAAAAATGCGCACTTATCTCAATAATTTGTACGGTTTAAAATTAATCCCTTAAATGCCGAGTAAAAATTATGCGATTGGCTTCCCAATGCCACTGTTTAACACGTAGCCGAGAGTATGTAGTGTATCTAAGGTGGGATAGAAAAAGAATAAAGAAGTAAATCCTCTGAAATAAGTAAATCCTTCCAAACACTGTCAATGTAATTTTATTGTATTCCAAAGCCTTCTGAATAATTTTATGGATAGCAGGCACAGAAAAGATCGAACTTAGGAAAGACATATATATACGTACGGGGCAATTAAAATACTAGCCGAGCGAGACGCTTATATACGCCGGCGGCACTTAAAGTCGTACAGTAGGTTTAGCTTCAAAGTATAGCATTATTGAATTCAATACATTGTTATTGTATGGAGGAAGCAGGAGGAAAATTATGATTGAATATTGGGTCGCAAATATTGAAAGTTTAAGAAGCACTGATTTAAGGAATAATTATGCGTATTTGAGGTATTGATAGGGATTAGTTTGTGTTTCTCTCTAGCTTGTGTTTCTCCCAAGTGCTTGCTGCTTTTAATTCTTGTGCACTTAATTGTCTGCTGATGACGATTTGCAGCTTTTATAAGATTGAAAAGAACAATACTAGTTTCTTCGACAAAATGAATGTTTAAAAACTCTTTTCAATCTAAATAATATGAGCCAGCAATTAACGAGCAATCAAGTCAGCTTCACCGAAGATGTTGCCAAAAGAAGCAAGAAAAAAACCCACCCACCAATTTTCGACTCATTTGCTGAGAGATAATAGAGTGGTTTCGTAACAAAATTATTTTCTTACTTAATCACCGTAAACACGCAAAGAAGAAGGGGGGGGGGAAAGGTTCCCAAGAATTAATTTCATTATTTAAAACCCATCGCGCTTTTGGATCGATGTTTGTTTCGGAGAAAATAATCTCCCAGAAAAAGATTGTTGTTTTCCATATTCCCTCGAGTGAGCTACCACGCTTTTTACCTGAGTGTAGTCTTATTAAAGTTTACCTGACATCCAGATCCACTCATTCGGTATTATAACCAAACAAATATTACATTTCCAAGTCATCGACAAATACGCGTTAAATGTTTTTAAGACTGAATCATTTCTAAATGAAATTAACGAATAATTCAACACTGCTGATAGTTGAAACTGTAGCACCATGAAGGAAAAAAGATATCTATTGTGCGTAATATGGTACGAACAAAACAAAAATGATTAAATTTGCAAGCAGTTTGGGGGTATACAGGTGTGCGAAATTAGTAAAAACAGCTGCCACCCATGGCATTTTTACCAGGTTAGGCATGGATTCAAACTGGATATAGATGACAGAAATGGGCAACTCATACCATGCTGCTTCAAGTACCATGTTACACTTCATAAACCGTATTAGTTGAAGAGATGTGATGGGTAAGTCTCAGCAACCCAAGACCATATGTTTTCAATGGATGACAGATCTGGAGAGCTTGTGAGCTAGGGTAACAATCAATAACTCTGTAGGTTGAGGAAGATCAGAACACGACATGCAACGTGTATTCCTGCATTATTTTGTTGGTAGAGCGCATTTGGCATGCCTCGACGATAGGGTACAACCACTGGACGTAAGATGTCAGAAATGTACCGATCTACGTTCAAGTTATCGTCAGTCTGAACTAGAGATGTGCATGTTGTTTGCCCAATGGTTTTCTCGCAAATCATCACACTATGTTCAAGGCTTCTATGGTTATATCGAAAAGCAAGTAGACGACAAATGGTCCCTTCGTAGCCTCCAGACACGTGAACGAAAATCGAAATACTGCACACGCAGAATTGGGAATCGTCTGAAAAGACATTGTGCTACTCCTGTATCCGGTTCTGTCTTTCGGTGCCTCACAGTCCCCGTCTCTCGACGCTACATTGTCAAGAGAAGCCGAAGTAATGACAACCTTGCTGGCAGTCACTCTGCTACAAACGTCGTTGCATCGTACGAAGGATATCAGGCACATTTTTTAATGGTCCATGATGTGGTTGTACAGGTTTACAGGACCAACCTCACAATATGTCTGTTCTCTCGGGCGTTAGTCAAGGGAGGACATGAAGATCCTACATGCTGTTCAGAATGATCCACAAAAACCACTGATTCTATTTTCACATGGCAGTGGTTGGATTGCGATCTGTGTGACGGGTTATGTCACAGAACAATAATTTACACTCTCAATTGGTAACGAGCCTGCCTGTATCGAATTCCCACACTTTCTGGTAAGTATTTCTTTATATTCGATGCATAACACGATTTTCTGAGCAGACTCCGACCTTACAAAACGCTTTGTGAAAGAGGAATCCACTGCACAACTTTTCTCTAATGCAGTGCTTAAGATGTCGTTTCTTCCTTCTGCATCATCTAAATTCACTAAAAATACTAATAATTTGCATGCCCCCTGCCTCTTCTTCTTTTCATGTGATTTTCATGCTCTCCTGATCCTTCCATCCTGGTGTTGTAATTTTAATGACCAGCAGTATAATTAGAGTTTGTTCGGATTTGTTACTTATTTTATTTGTATGACGCTATTTCACAAAAGTATTTTGGAAAATATTTTCGTATTTTCTATCCTTTTTCTTGTAGATCAATGGTTTTCTCCTTCTCTTTACGTCTTTATCAATTACGCATTTGTAACAATTATTTACATAAGACTTCGTTTCTATTATTTGATTAATTATTGCTTTTGTGCCAATTTAAGCAGCCAAGCAATCAAATGTGAATAAATAAATATCAACGGGACATAATCGAATCTGAACTTTTTAAAAATTAAATTTAAAAAAAATTAGGTTAGAGATTGTCGTAGCCTTTCGCTACCCCTATGATTATTAACTCCTCTTCGCATATTATCTAAATCTGAATATGTTGGATCCATAATTAATTACAACTAAATTAATAAATCAATCTTATTTATTTATCTTTCTTAATTGAGAAATACACAAATATTATTCAAACTATAAGAACAACAAATTACAGTGGAGTGCGAGAAGAATCTGATTATGAACGACGGAATTCTAACTGAGTCCACGGAGAATAACGTATACAATCAAACTACGCATTTATATCTAATTTATGAAAATAACTGACCTGATACCTTTTTCTTAAGGAGTCTCAGGGGTATTAACCCTTTTTTTCGAATTTTCGAAAAAAATATATCTTGTTCTTCATTTTTTTCTGAACATTTTGATACTAACCACGTGACAATACTCTAAAAACTTCGAAAGTTATTCAAAAAATTGCAAACAGCAATTTAGTCATAACAACTTTTAAATGGACACATGCCACGCCCATTTATTTTTGATTTATGCATACCTTTAATTTTTCTGTTTTTAATAAGCCTCATGAAATATTTTAAACGCTTGAGTTGATCAGAAGGAAGCCTGCAACTCAACACATTGATTCTGCCGTGTTTTGATTCTGTTGTGTTTACTTTAGCACACGTTTTTTTAAAACACTTATCGAAATCGAAGATATGTGTTGTTTTATTCTGAAAAGATCTATGGGCAATAGCCCCAAGAAAAGATTTAGAGGAAATAAATATTTAAAGGTAAGTGACTCACATGTTACAGATATGGGAAAATGACTACAACCTGATAATGATAAATGCTTTATTGAACAAAATGAAGGATGAAATATTTAAAATATAGTAAACACCAAAGGAGAACGTCTTCCTCCTACGTCTAGAGCTTAGCGTCTCTAACGTCCGTCTGCCTCATTTCCCGTGTGTCCTTCAGTCAGACATTCCTGGCGGGGTGTGACGTCAGTGTGGACTACTCCACCCTAAGTACAGGGGGAGGGGTTGTGACATCGCACATATCCAACCCTACATCGGCCATCATGACCAGGAAGGCGACCTCGCCTGATTATTTACAATGATAAAATGGTACAGATATATAGCAATAAAATATTAAAAATATACACAGTTACACAGTAGATAAAAGAATTATACACAACACAAAATATCATCAAAGAAAAATTACAAAAACACTGAAAAATGAGCAAATTTAAAGTAATAATTGATAAATAGGAAAAATTTCATACATTACCACTGGGGTAAAACAAATTATGTTAACGATCAAATAAGATCAAGGCTAAAATAAGAATCTGGAATAAGGAACACAGGAACATATTCAAGCAAGATACTCGTTATTCTAAATACTTAAATTTGTACTAAAATGAAATAAGAAAATGTTAGAGTCATTCAAATAAAAATGGGAGCAAAAATAAATAAAAAGTCTGTTGATAATGTCTATAACGAAAGTCTTCCACAGGAAGAAAAATTGTGAACAGTTTTTAATGGAGAAATCATGCAGAGTTAATTTGGTTTGGCCAGAGTTTCATGAATTATGCACAAGTAGACGTTTTTGATGGTCCGTCGACGAAATCACACTTTTCTACGTCATAAGTGTCATTGGGCTTGACTTTTGTAACTTTGTATGGTCCGAGGTATTTTTGCTTAAGTTTCAAGCCTGGACCAAGCTGAGTGCGTTTAATTGCTACTAGGTCGTGTAGTTGATATTTATGAGCTTGTCTGCGCTGGAGATTGTACGTGCGGCGATTCTCATCTTGAACTTTGTAGATTTGCTTTTTGGCATCTTGACGGAGAGCATCACGTTGTTCTTGGAATTGAGCTGTAATCTCATCGTTAAGAAGTTGGACTATCTCAATGTCCTGGCAAGACTTCATCTTGGTGCCGAAAAGGAGTTCAAATGGAGTCATCTTGATGCTTCTTTGAAAAGTTGAGTTCAGGATTTCTTGCAGGTGGGGTACGTGAGAGTACCATTTCTTAGGATCGTTGACAGAAAGTTTTGACAGCACAGCAATGATGGTGGAATTTTGTTTTTCAATTTGGCCATTAGATCTTGGGAGACCAGTTGTAATGGAGATATGAAGGATGTTTTGCTTATTACAGTAATCTTCAAATGCGGATCCTTTATCAGTGATAATCCTGGGTTTCCGAAGACATGTCGTTGGTTTTCTAATCGTTTTATGACTTCTGCAGCGTCCGTAGATCTAGTGGGATACAGCCATGTAGATTTACTGAATGCGTCTATCACTGCAAAAACGTGCTTGTATTTCTTAGAAGTTGTCGCTAGAGGACCCAAATGATCTAGATGAAATGTATGGAGTGGTAAGTCGTTCTTTTCTATCGGGTTAAGCATGCCATCTTGTTTACCACGTTTCCGGTTTGTGAGAATGCATGTAACACAGTTTTGAATGCATTTTTCAACTTTGTCTTTAAGTCGTGGGATGTAAAAGTCTTTGCTAATTAAATCTTGTGTCCGTAGAACGGCAAAATAGCCACGTTCATGTGCAGTTTTAATAATATTAGCCTGCATTTCGTCAGGTACCACTAGTAAATCGGTGCCATTGACTGTTTTGTACAGAAGTTTGTTTTTTACGATATAGTTATCATGCGGCGTTGTTTCTAGAAGCGTCTTCATCGCTGTTATTTGGTCATCAGCCAGTTGTGCTTTGAGAAATTGAAGATGGATACTATTTTGGATTAGCATACAATGTGGAGGTCGACTGAGAGCATCCACGTGAGCCATCTTTGAGCCTGTACGGTGTTCTATTGTATAGTTAAATTCTTGGAGATAAAGTGCCCATCTTGCTATCCTGGGGTTAAGCTCTTTTTTACTTAGTGTTTTGACGTGGGCGTCACAGTCAGTAATAATTTTGAATGATGTTCCTAGTACATAGATGCGAAACTTTTTAAGTGCTTCGACCACTGCAAGGACTTCTAGTTCAAAACTAGTGTACTTTCTTTCATTGTCTGATGTCTTTTTTGACATGTAGAATACAGGGTGAAACTGATTGTCATGTATGGATTTTTGGAGTAGGACTGCACCCAAACCGTCAATTGACGCGTCAGTGTGAATCTCAGTGGGAGAATTTTGATTAAAAATACTTAGAACGGGTTGTTGGGAAAGTAAGTACTTTAATTTTTGAAATGCTGCCTGTTGTTCAGCATAAAATTGGAAAGGGGAGTCCTTACGAAGGAGGTCACTCAAAGGTTTTGCTATGGTCGAATATGAGGGTAAAAACTTTCTAAAATAGCCAGTAAGACCAAGAAATCGGCGAACGTCTTTAATATTTTTAAGATCTGGATAATTAATAACAGCTTTAGTTTTTGAAGGGAAGGAAACAATCTACCGTATTCTATAATATGGCCAAGAAACTCAATTTTATTTTGTAAAAATTGACACTTTTTAAAATTTATTTCAAGTCCGTAATCACAAGCTACCTCTAGAACTTTTTTTAGATATTCAAGGGCTTGGGACTCATTAGCAGCGGGAATAACAACATCATCCATATATGGGAGAACAATACTTTTCGAAATCAGATGTCGGAAAATGGCATTTATGTATCGCATAAAAGTGGAAGGACAAGTACTTAGTCCAAAAGGCATTCGTCTAAATTGATACTGCCCATTGTGAGTAACAAAACTAGTAAATTTACGGCTTCTTTCATTTACCGCAACATGGAAAAATCCATTTTTTAGATCTAGAGTAGTAAATATTTTAGCATTTTGAAGACAATCTAAAATATCGTCAATTAAAGGAAGAGGATAGTTATCTTTAATAAGTTTGCGATTTAAGCGTCTATAATCAATGCAAACTCTTGATTTCCAGTCTTTTTTCTTTACTACCACAACTTGACTAGCGTAAGGAGATGAACATGGCTCAACAATTCCATTTTCAACCCATTCATCAACTTGAGCGTCCACTATATCTCGTTGGGCAAATGGCAAACGTCGGGGCTTATGAAATATCGGTTCGTCGTCGGTAAGAGCGATATCAAGCTCAATGTTTACAGTTTTTGTTTTTTTAGGCGTGTATGCCAATAGCAGTTGTTCGAATTCAGCTCGATTATGCTGAGAAACATTTGGACCGATATCGAATGTGGGTGAATCGTCGGAAATCGTCCTAATAAAATTTTCATCTACACTATCAGAGGATCTTAAAATTTGTGAAAATTTTACGCCTGTAGGCGATATATTTAGATGTGCTTGTTTAATTACGTCACAACCGATTATGAGGTCATAATTTGTACAAGAATTTGGTACAACAGAAATAGTAACAGAAAAAATTTGATCGTCAATAGTAATTTCAGAATCAAAAGTTTCTATCACATTAATTCGCGAAAAACCAAAACCTGTTAATAATGTATTGGTTTGTTTCAGTGGCGGTGCATCTATATTTATGTAAGTAGAATTTTTTAATAGTGATAAATTGCTGCCTGTGTCTATTAATCCGTTAAGTTTACGGCCAAAAATTGTTACGTCTTTACACATATTTATAGGAGAAGGTAATTCATGCACAGCATTTACACCAGAAGGTGGTGTAGAACTATTATTTAAATTAGTTCGTCGGCATTCAAATGATTTGTGACCATAAATATTACACGAGAGGCATCTGGGACCACGTGAATGATTAGGACAAGATTTTGATAGGGGACCTATATCATTACAATTAAAACAACGTTGGGGATTTTTAGCTGCGTCAGAAACGTTAAATTTTGTGGGTTTTCTTTGGAAGCTTTGTTGTTTAGAATCGCGTCCTCCGCTTTCATATGAATGACGAAAATTCGGTGAATTCGAGTTATGTATTCCCATGTTTTTAACGACTGTTTCATAGGTACGTAATTTCTGCTTAAATTCGGAAAATGAGGTTGCACCATATAGAATTATTTTATCTGAACGAAGCCCATCAATTCCATTAATGACGTACTGGATAATTGATGCTTCGTCAATTTTTGAATCACATCTATTTGCTAAATCACGCATGGAATTAAAATATTGCATTAAAGTCTCCGTTTTACACATTTTTCTTTTCTCTAATTCGCGGTGAATCTCTATGGAAGTAACTGAATCCGAAAATTCTTCAATTAAAGCTTTTTTAAATGACTCATAGGTATTTAAATTTCTTTGTGAAAAAAGAAATGATTTAGCAGTTCCACATACTAGACGTTTTGCGAAAATTAATTTTTGAGAGGAACTGATAGCTGGGAATAAATCAAAATTTTCTTCAATATCGCGAAAGAAACTATTTACAGAATAAAAATCTTCGCTAGTAAATTTTCTACTAGTCGCTGAAATATCCCACAAAAGGGTCCAAAACTGGGTATTCATCTCTGTAAAGGAAGCATAGTTTGAATGGGGTGGAAAAGTATTTTGTGTACAAAGAGATGAGACGTTTTGATGTGCCGGCATGAAAGAATAACCTTGAACACTGGGTAGGGTTGCGTTGCTGCCCAGATGTTGAAAGGGGGAGTGTTGGTTTGTTCCCTGTGTTGAAAAATTCCTGTCTAACGAGAGTTTTGATGTTCGTTTTTGAAACGTGGATTGATTCTCAGAAAAAACTACGTTCTCGCTTTCAGAAAAGGACGTCTCTAAATTATTTAATGTTAGTAGGAATTCATCTAAGTTCGTCAAAGCTTTAAATATACTATTGCATAAATTTTGCTCATTTGTTTCCACGTCTAAATGCAATAAATTAGCGACTGAGATGAAATCAGGCAATGAGAATTCGGTTAGAATTTTTTCTTTGTGTTCTTCGACTCTAAACACTTTAGGGAATGTGGAAAAATTTCTTATTTTATTTCGCGAAGAACGGTCAAATTCGGTGAATCCTAATATAGAATTTAATGTTTTTACAGCACGAGTTGTACCACATTTCAACGAATTGGCAATTATAGGAATATGACCTAATTTAATATTTTTACAGGACATCTTAATATACAAAATTAACCACTTTGAAAATTTATAGACGGTGCAAGGTTGTAATCAAAATTTCCCAATCACACTCTGAGTTAAAACTACTAAATACAGTAATTTGAAAGCCAAAATAAACAAACAAAAAATACGTTTAATTAAATTTTGCCTACCTGGGGTTGGGGAGCAGTCCGTACACTAATCCAGAACCAGTTGAGGCACAAAGGAATCCAATAAAACGAAAGTCCAACAAGTCGTTTTTACACTTTTAGCAGTGTAGCGTCCATTGAAGAAAAAAAATATTAACGCGTCTTATAAAAAAAAATTTCTCGTCTAGAAGAGATTTTCCTTAATATGCAAGAGAAAGGTCGAGCCCCCAAAATATGGGAAAATGACTACAACCTGATAATGATAAATGCTTTATTGAACAAAATGAAGGATGAAATATTTAAAATATAGTAAACACCAAAGGAGAACGTCTTCCTCCTACGTCTAGAGCTTAGCGTCTCTAACGTCCGTCTGCCTCATTTCCCGTGTGTCCTTCAGTCAGACATTCCTGGCGGGGTGTGACGTCAGTGTGGACTACTCCACCCTAAGTACAGGGGGAGGGGTTGTGACATCGCACATATCCAACCCTACACAGATATGAAAGATACGAGGAAGTGTGCAGAAATGAAAAGTACAAGTAAGTGTGCCGAAATGAAAAATGCTTCTAGTAAAAAACTTTCAGGAATTCAGACTTCATTAAAGTCAAATCTTGTTAAGGTAAGTGAAAACTTCAAAGAATATCGTATTTTTGATTTTATTTCAACCTTTAGCTCTATTTTGTCACTATCATGCTGTTTAAAATGTCATAAACCTTTAACAATTAATGAAAAATCCACTCGTGGTTTATGTTCGAATTTTGAAATACACTGTAAAAACTGTGGGAGTATTTGTACTTTTTCAAGCTGTGAAAACATTGGGAATAAAAATAATGCTCCAGAAATTAACAAAAGATCTATTTTAGCAATGAGATGCATAGGTCAAGGTTTAGAGTCATTAAAAACCTTTTGTTCTGTAATGAGTCTTCCTAATCCTGTTGAACAAAAATCATATGATGTTATTAATAATAAACTTTCACTTGTTATGAAGGAAGTCGCCGAAGAAAGCATGAACAGGGCAGCTGTCGAAGAAAATTCTTCGTCACCTGATAACATTTTAACGGTAAGTGGTGATGGGACCTGGAAGACGAGAGGACATTCATCGTTGATTGGAGTATGTACTCTAATGGGGCCGAAACAGGTAAGGTTTTGGATAGGGAAGTGCCCTCATTTTGCAAAGGATGCGACAGTTATAAAGGGGTAAAGTTTGGTATCAAGTACAATAAATGGCAAAGAGCGCATAAGATTTCATGTAGAAAAAATTATTCTGGCTCTGCTGGTAAGATGGAGGTTGATGGGATGTTGAGGATTTTTAATCGATCAGAAAAGCTTCACAACCTGAAATATTCGAACTACATAGGAGATGGCGACACAAAAACATTCAATGCCCTTTCTGAAAACAATCCATACGGCGATGACCCTCTTATTCAGAAAATAGAATGTGTAGGCCATGTGCAAAAGAGAATGGGTACAAGACTTAGGAAGCTTAAATTAGTATATGGTAAGAAGAAATTATCTGATGGTAAAACTATAGGCGGTAAAGGTAGGTTAACTGATAGTTTAATTGATAAGCTTGCGCATTACTATGGTAATGCTATTCGATGCAATTCTACTAGTGTAAAGGAAATGCGGAAAGCCATTTGTGCTGTTTGGGGTCATTCTTGCAGCACCGATGATGAACCGATGCACTGATTTTGTCCTACAAATCCAAATACATAGTGTAAGCATAATGCTGCAATTAATAATAATTTACAAAATTATAAACACAAACCGTCAGTTGCGAAAGCTGTTCGAGATGTAATTAAGCCTGTATTTGCAGACTTATTTCATCTGGCACTCCTGAAGAGATGTTTAGGAGGTAAGACACAGAATCCTAATGAAAGTTTAAATTCATTAATCTGGAAGTTTTGTCCGAAGACTATTGATTCTAGCCTTCAGATTGCAGAGATTGCTGCAAATCTAGCAACCAGCATTTTTAATGATGGAAATCAAATACTTATTACTATTTTAGAGAAATTTGGCTTAAGAATTAACAAAAATGTTTGTGTGTCCCTGGCTGAACGTGACAATCGTCGAATCTTTACGTCAAGAAAGAGGAGCTAAACGTCATCGTTTGAAGCTCGCAGAGCCAAAAAAACTAAAAAGAGTAAAGAAATTGATCTGTTTGAGCAACAGGAAGGCTTATCCTATGATCCTGGAGCATTTTAGCATGTAAGTTTTAAAATTTATTTTCTCAAATTCAATTTAAAACTTTAAAGCCTTTTTTCTCAGTTTGTGTTTTTTTTCACTTACGCGCTTTGCGTTTCAAAAACTATCATACTTTGATGCATAAAACTTTACAGAATTATAAACTCTATCATAATCTTTAAATCCTAGCTATTTATAGTATTACATATTTGTAATTTTTTGAAAAATTTCAAAAAAATTAAATTTTTTGAAAAAATTTTTAAAAATGTACTTTTTTTATTTTTTAAAAATATTAGTTTTTATTCTATTTATATAAAATCGCTACCATCTAATAAGGATATATTTGACTTTATAAATCAACTTATTGCTAGTAATTAGAATTATTACTTCAGAAAATATCATGCGCGTCGTAAAACTTACTATTTGTTTTACAAAATTTTCTTATATTTATGTGCTTATTTTTTAAAATTATGATTATATTTTAGACATTTTTACTTTTTTGAACTTTATTCTTTATAAAAATGTGTAAAAGAATCAAATTATTTCATTTTAACCTCAAAGAATTATTTCTAGTCGAAAATTGTTCATATTTTGTGCTCTCGAAACATTTTTAACACCCCTGAGACCAGGGGCAGGTTTCCAGGACTTAAGGCAGGTTTCTCTAATTCTGGATTGCTTTAAGGAGCGGCTTCAATCTTAGATATCTTTCAGTTCCGTCCCGAACCGAATTAATGAACACTTTTCAATCGTCTTCTCCCGACGAATATATTTCCACTAGATAAACTAATCTCTCTCAGAATCACCTTCTTAATCAACTTCGTAATCATCCTCTTTCTCTTCATTTCATTTCTCCCTTTTATATCTTTTTCGAACTCGCTAAACCCGAATCTATCTTGTTTGCATAAGTCACACTTTTGGCTCTCGGAAGATTGGTTGAAATAAATAAAATCTTTAAAGATGTGAGAGAAGGTTAGTGAAACGCGTAAGCACCCGTCACAAGGTGTTCAAAAATATACGATTTTTGTATAATGGAATGTTGTGTTATAAGGAAACTGTAATTATTACTTATACAAATGTTTTGATGTTTTTTTTCATTAACCCTAGATGCTTACCTTCGAACACCCTCGTAACAGTTTTTACTCTTCAACTACTGCAGAACTTTATATACACCTTGCTCAACCGGTGCTTTAACTGGCTCTGGCGTATATTTCCGCGTCTTTCCTAAATATGATACTTGGCAATGCGCTGCTACCAATAATGCTATTAACAAGGCTATGAAATAAAATTACCTTGAGACGGTTTACAAATTTACTTATTTCAAAGGATGCTTCACTGATTTTATGTTTTTTTCGCTTACTGCAATACACAGCCTAAGTACGCGCGCCTAAAAACAGGAATTCGTAAAATGGTGGAACAGGGGTCGTTAAACTTTACTTCGGTAGTCAGGGGTTAATCTGAAATATTTAAATACTCTAAAAAATGGGGGAAATGCATCTAGCAGTTGAATTCTTCCTACAACTCGTGCTGCCTTTATGTGGAGCCAAGTGTTCGGAACTCACGACCGACTTTGTTTCTGTCATTCGAGTTTATTCAAGACTAGCCGTATAAAAGGGCTGATGCGAGAGTTAAACATGTCTAGGCTCATAGGCATGGTGTGGAAGTTTGAAGAATCATGTGCCTTTTTTGTCTCTAAAATTGGAATTCAAGCTTATGAGTTTCGTCAACACTGGCGCTCTTGTAGCTTCGAAATGCGACGTTAATAAACATTCATTCTACAAAATGGCTGACTTAATTGTCTTTAAAAATGTATTTTGATACATCTCTGCTATTTTAATAAAAACGTTTATGCAGATATAAATTTTCTTCTGTGCTGTTTTTCTTTGAATAACAGAGTCTTTGGCTCTGCTATGTCGGATCGCATTTATGTTGCTGTCTAATCATTAAATTCTTTTTGAGGTTTTTTAAAATTTGAATTTGTCCCTTGCATATAGTAGGACATATAAAAAACTATAAACAAAGTTATATATCTATATGAAACGGAACAAAATAATTACTTTTATCAAAAGTAAGTTAGGTGTTAAAAGTTAGATGCTATATGAAACAGTATTATGAATATATTCTATTTTTGATACAGTCAATCCACTCTGATTTTTTTTTCATCTGCATCTTTGTTGCCAAATATTTGGAAAAATTATTTTAATAACCTCTTGCATAATATATATATACATTTATACTTTATTGGAAAAACACATTTATCTTTTTTGTGTATATTAAAATCATATTTCGAACAGCGAAGGTGTAAAAACATCTTAATTTCAAATCGGGAATATTCAAAATATCCTGACAAACATTTTGAAGATTTTGAGCTATGTAGAAAAGAAAAAGTGTGTATTTTTTCAGAAAAATTTTAATGAGAGGTGATTTAGTTAATTAAAATTACTTAACAAGTGTTGAAATTACGTGCTATATTCCTTCTTGTACTTCCTTATTTCCTAAGCTTTTAAATTGTAGTAAAAGTATTTTTTTTTAAATATTTGCTTATTTCAAATTGTTTTTAAATGTTTATTTAACAGATTATTTTCTTCGCTCAAGTGCAAAAAATAACGTTACTAATCGAAATATGTTCCTAGAAGATATGAACTGTGCTTTAACTCACAACTTCACAACGTTTCAAAATGCATTTTATTTGAATTCTGTATCCCCAATTGATTTGAAGTAAAATTTATAATAAATAATCAATGCAATTTTTAATCTTATTAGTTGAACACATTATCAAATTAAGAGACTGAAAAATAATTTTTTACGGAAACATAAAAACATTTAATTCTGGCTAATTTCAATTTTTGATTGTATTTTATGCAATAAAACAGAAAATGGCCAGCTAACCTAAATCAAAAGTCCATATTAACCAGATACACTGTTTTTTTCCTTGTTGAATTTAGATTTTTCTGTTTTAAGATTTGTTGACAGAAAAGTTTCCATAAAAAAAAACATTTGCCTAAAGCGTTTTCGAATAGCTCAAGGTTTATTTTAACTCAATAAACAGAGAATAAATGTTTTACTTTTTTGGGTTGTAAGATTAACGACAACGAGCATGACCACGAATACAAATGTTTTCGTGACAGGTACGATTCGGAGTGGCTATTTTTAATTTTTTTTCGCGTTGACAATTTGCTTCACACATTTCAACAAGTCTCTCTCTCTCGGTATGATACACGGTGCGCATTGGTACTAAAATGAAATAATTTTTAATTCTTTATTGTTTATGTGGTAAAACAAACTTGAATAAAATTATTAAGGTTGAAGTATTGTAATTGAAGTTGAATTTCTTCAAGAATGTGTTTTTTGAATTATTTACAGAATAAAATTTTAAGATGGATAATTCTTGCGTATATCTTTAGTGCGTTTTTAAAACAAACTTTTTTATTTTTTACCTTTAGAAAATCTATATTCAGATCAAAATTTTTACACATTTTAGTTTTCTTGTAAATTATAGTTGAATAATGATTTTCCATGTTTTGCAAAATTTAGCTTTTATGTATTATATGCAGTTAGAATGAAATATGAAAATGATTCATTAACACAATTACAAAACATCTACTCATATTAATGAAATATTTTAATTGATGCATAAATCGTAATAATTCAACGAGAGGGGAGAAATAATTTATATTGAAGAATGAGTAATGAAGAATTAAAAAGGTCGCATTATGAAAAATCATTACAACACTCACTAAATTGTTTAATAAACTTATGTCTTCCTAAGCATGAATGAAAGTTGAACTTTTTCTGAAAAGTAGAAAATGAAACAAACAAAAAAAATTTTTTTTCATCAGCTTATTTTTTATTTCAATGAAATGGAAAAAAAATTCTTGGTGATTTTGATAAAACATATGGAAACAAATGCACTTGAAAATTTACTATATAATAGTTCTGAGAATTAAACCGAGTAAGGAGCAAACATTTACTTCACATTTTTTAACAAACAAGTGGGAAAAAAACTATTGATTGCATTTATTGCATTAGAAGCGACTCAGCAGCCGAGAGTTTCCTAAAGAAATTTTTAAAAAATTCGAAGTAGCTTTCCATTTTTCTTTCGATTAATTAAAATATTTTATTGCATATTTTCCTTATTATGTTGACTCTTTAATTGTAATAAACATTAAAAGAAATGCACCAGGAAGGACATCCGAATAGGATGAAATTATAAATGCAAGCATTTTACGATAGATTCTGCAAATGATTAACATTTAGTCGCCAATAACTTGCTCGCACAGCGCATTGTAATGGAGCATTCCACTACAATTAATATAAAACGGAGGGCATTTCAAAGCTAAGACATAACTTCCACGCGAATGTGGCTCCGTAGGCCCAGGGGAATCGAATCGAAAGATCACTCGACCGATTCTACCATTCGACGATGTTGGCAAGAACGAGTGAATAATAGTTACACATGACCTCAAAACAGTTGTGGCTCACCGACATGAACAACATAACGGAGAACAGAATGATCGTTCTATTAGCTCTCACAGTCTCTAGTGCGTCCTCAGCAACGATTTGACATGTAACCCGGACACCGCTGACGTCACGGAGTCCATTGCATCAACTGCTGTCCAAAAATCTGAAACTATAATATATAAAATGCCATTTCATTTAACAGCTGTATCCCTTTTGTCGTCGTAGTAGGCGAAATATCGATGAAGTTCTACGCCACGTTGTATTTCTCTTCCTTTCACGGACCCTTGCGTTTATATTTTAACAGAAAAATACTTGAGGGCACATGACCCGCCTTCTGCTTTCCTTCGTGATTCTTCTAGAGGGTGTCCTCAACAGAACATGCTTAAGCTCTGGTGAGCAGGCGTCTCTGACCTTTCCAGGATTATGCTGCTCTATTTGGAATTAATACTATGACATGTGCAATCCTGCAGCGGACTCTTCAAATCCACGAGTTAGTACCCAGAAGGATAACAGCTTGCATCAAGATCAAAAGTGGGGCAACACGTTATTGATTTCCTTGACTCGTGTAGCTTGCAAAACATTCAATTCCTATAATACTGCTAGCGATTCATTTCCAAAACAAGTACACCACATTTTCCGATTTTTGTCCCCTTCAAATAATTTCTTGATACATCGCTTCTTTTGCTAGAGAGAGATAGTAAAGATAATAATAAGAATGGAATAAACATAAAAAACCTGTTTAATTACATTTAAATCACCCATATATTCTGAAAATACAGATCATAAAGGTTTAGTAGTAGTATTACAGGATATATTTACCGATTCATCGCATTTTCTAATGAATTCATAACTTGGTATTACAATCACGTGTAAAAATCCATAAATTTGGGTGAAATATATGTATAACAATTTACATTTAAATGTATTTAGCACCATTTCATTCTCTGTAATCAACTACGAACTTTTCACTTTTCAATGTATGCTAGCATTGTGTTTCGATCATTTCTCAAGTGGTTTTCTGATGTTTACGATTGATTCATTTATGAGAATAGCCTTTTTGAATGTTGCTGCTTTAACAGTTTCTAATTGTTGTTGTTTCTTATACCACCTGATCCCGACTGCGTCATATTAAGGCCCACGAAATTCATCATAGCAAGGGGCTAGACGTACGCCTGTCGATGGCCGTAGCCTTGAGCACCGTTCAGGTGACAGTATGATTTAGCTTGGCTTCACTCCAATTTTGAGGGAGAACACCTTGGGGCCTCCCACCTTTCTTCTTCCACCAGCCTCATGAGAGGATTTGCGGCTTGACGGCTATTTAAAGTACCCCCATGCCGCAAAGGCACTATACATTTACAAACATTCATGTCTTACCCAGGATTCGAACCCACGCCCTAAGACACAAGAGTCAGCGTTGCTAACCACTATACCGGATGGACAACAACAGTTCCTGATACAAAGACTTATAACCCTCTAATTTCCTAACACGTTATATTTTTGAGATAAAAAATCCTTTCTCGAAACATCCGTTGCATTTTTAACTAAAGGCACGTCAAAGCAATTGGAAAGTAATTCGTTTAAGTTGATCGAAAAAAATTAATTAGGGAATAAAGAAATATATGCATTTGCTAACAGTTTTATTTAAATTGTCAGAGTTCACTCGCCAAATTTGAGCCATGGGCTCGCCAACAGGAGCGATATTCGTATTTAGTAACGGTTGTGGATTTTGAACAATTTTGAACGGTTTTTTTTCCCTTCTTATAGTGGCTATAAGAGCCAAATGCATCTCTACAATTGCGGGTTAGAGTTTAATGCCACTGAAGGTCCATCGTATAGAAAGGATGAGCCAAGTTAAATCTGTTGAAGCTCTAAATAATCACGTTGTTGAGGTGTGGATGTTTGGTTAATGAGGGATTAGTCCAATTATCGTCCTCGTCATTTGACCTTGGCTCAAAATTATGAGGTCCTTTGCCAATAGGCCTGGTGTAGCTTCAACGAGCGACATTAATCAGCAATCAATGGAACATTTTCCTACAATGTAAGGGAGCTCTCGACAAATCACCATGCATATTCGAAAATACAAGAGTGAATATTTATCCTCAAATGTAACTCGTTCTCAATTTTTTTACAGCAATGCAATTTAAGTCAGAATCACTGCAACTCTACAAGTACTCGAATATTGAAATAAATTTTGGTATCAAGATATATAGTGACGAAAATTGGTTAAAAAGGATTCCAACTACGCAGTTTTAAAATATGGGGAACCATTTCTGAAAATAGGAAAATCTATGCAAATTTTGCATAAATGCGTTATTAATTCACGGAATAAAAAGTAAATGGCTGACTAAAAATGCTGAAATTTTATGAAAGTTATTACAATCGCAACAAAGAATTGGAGAGGGAGTCAACACAATTTTAAAACAACGCCTAAAAAGAATTCATTATTTTTCCTTTTTATAAGAAAAAGACCCTTAAAGAGACAATTCTTGAATAACTATAAAAAGTATGAATAGTTTGTCGTTCCGTAAACACAAATGTACTTTTTGTTTTCGTGTGTTTTCGGAAATATTCTATTTGACAAATGGCTGCTTAAAACTCTTTTTCTCTCGTATTTTAAATCTTAATTTCCAATGTGCGCTGTCATGAATCATTGTGTTGCACAAACTCTTTGTTTTTCATAGGGAAGAAAATAGAAATAATTGAATTAAGAGAAAACCGATAAATAGAAAAATAAGAGAACGAGAAGCAAAATATTTTTATCGCGGTGGGTGGAGGGAATTTTTATCATCAAAAAGAAACGGAACAATTGAGTTTGATAAAAAATATTTTATTTTTATCTACGAACAATTATTTCTTCTTGTTTTGTACAAAAAGGTGTATTCATAGGAGACATTTTATTTAAAGTTGGTAATTAAATTTTCTTTTATTAACATAGATATATTACAAGCCCATTGATTGAGCATTTATTAAAATTTCTTGAAATTTAATTTAGGGCATCTAGTTTTTTCTGACATAAATTCCATGCTATGATTTTATACATTAGACTTAGAATAAAACTGTATAACATTACACTTAGTTTTTACATTATTTACATTTTTTTGTTGTTGTTGATTTCTTTTTTTGTTAGTGCATCGGTACCAGCAATGCTACTTTGTTTTTAGATGTTTTAAAGAAATCCTAAGTACAATTATGAAGCAAATCGATGACAATGAAGCTTATTTTTATGTTTGATTTAGTAATAATTATCCAAAAGTATTTTTAAACATATCTTTCTAAAATTCATCTAAATAATCTCATGATTTCAAAAGTGGTTTAAAATTCTTTTCATTTCTCCACCCTGAGACCGTTCTATATATGCGTGAAGCAAATATGTACAGTATTCAAATTAAACGTTTCACATATAAAGATATCTATTATATGAAAAAAAATTGAAATTCACTTGAAAAAGTAATCACAAAACAAACAAAAGCACATATTCTTGCCGCCTATTTCGATTTATACTTAGGATATTTTCAGTTTATCCGTAGGATGTGTTTTGAGTTATTCAACAAACTGGGAGAAATGGAATGTTTAGAATTCATCCTATCAGATAGAATAGCCAAGGGCAACTGGATAGAATAAATCCTTCAAAAAACCCTTCCAAGCGGATCATATTGGAGAAAATAATGCATCATATCACTAAAACGAATTAGATATGTGAAAAATGATGTTTTATTTTCAATTTCTTAGAGAGAAGAAACTTTAGTATGTCTTCTTTTATCCATGTCAAATGGCAATTTCTTAGTACGTGCAAAATATGTTAGATTTAAAAAAATTGTGAAGTTAAGCTAAATAAAGCTATCCATATTTTAAAGGGTTAAATTTAGAGTCAGTATAAATACTTCCGAATCACTATCAGTTGGAAAATTCAGATTAAAACATTTCTTTAAAATAGTAATTAGGTTATTGATTTAAGAAAAGGTCTAGAATTTAATTGAAAAATCCATCTAAAATCGGCAGTAGTTGTTGGATAGAAAAATTTCATCCTATAGAATATTGTTTTCAAAATATTAATTAATTCAATACTGTAAGAGAACTCTTTGATCTTAAGCAATATGTATTTATATATTTTCACAGAAATAGGAAGACAAAAGAATTTTTTATGTTTTAATAATTAAATTAGTAGTTAAAGGTGTAAATTTTTATTTGAAAATACAAATAACACATATTGCAAAATATCGACAAAAACTTTCATATCTATACAATGCATCTGTATAATGCAGTACTTTTAAAAAAATTCTCAGTTAAACTTTGCGTTTTTTCTTTTATGAAATGTTCAGAATTTTGCGACATTTGTACTTAATTATTTTTTTAGTATATCACAGTCATTATTTGATTTTTAAAAAAAATTAACTATCAATCGAATGTATAATCACTCAATAACTCACTTTGCCCGAGTACTACTTTAAATCAATTGCTTGTAGTGTTTTCTCTTTAAAAAAAACAGATCTTATTTTATGTGTGGTGGATGCATTATTAAGAAATTAGGAAAAGTAGAGAATTTGGATTGGTGTTTTCAACATTCCACTAAACATGGCACAATGTGACTATTTTCTTACCAACTTTTTTATGTCGTTAAAAAAATGCGTTGTTTGAAAGAAAAAGTCCTACAAACAGTAACATCACCATTTCCGGAAAAAATAAGTTTCCATTCCCTAAACTTCTAATCACGCTTAATACCCAGATATTATTTCTTAAAATTTAATCTCTTCACGTATAATCTCCTTCGTACAAAGAGAGATCTTTTATTCTTGTAAATACTGATTAAACTTTCGGTACAAAGAATTTTTTATCTTCTTTCAAAAGGGGGGCGAAAACATAATAGGGATACCTTTCCTGTTCAAATAAAGAATTTCTATTAAATAGGAAAATAGACAAAACTTCCCTTTCTTATGTGAAAAATGAAATGGTTTTATTGAAAAGAAAAAGGATTTTATCTCCTTTTTTATTTTTTTATCGAGGGTTTCTCGGTGATTTATATTCGCTCTTGATTAGACATTTCTTTGAATGTTTTCAACTTTTTTCTGATTCGGAGGATTAGAGTTCTTAAAGTATCAAATCTTTAAAAGCATTGTAAACTCCACATTTTTTATAAGAATTTCCACGGATAATAACTTTCTAAAAAGAAACTTTATAATAGTTGATTGTTATTTAGGAAGTGAAACTAATATATTTCTTCAGAAACCATGGGCAAATATTCTACAGCTACTTAGAAAGCCTTACGTTGCATTTATGCAATTTAAAATTAGATTAAACTAAAAAATTATCGTTTAAAACTAAACAGTTAGTTTGTTATATTAAACTAAACAATTAACAATAAATAATATGATACATTTAATTTTATTAAATAAGACCTCAAATTAAAATTGATGTAAAATTAAAATTTGGAAAAATATCTTAGGAAAAAAATAATTACGGATAAAATAGAACCGTATAAAAAAATTTCCTCACCACAGAGAATTTTATTTTTTATTTGTTGTTGAATAATCTTAAGTTGGCGTATCATTGTTAATATCTGAAAGAATAATAGCTTCGTAATCTTTAGTTTCTGCGAGTTTCAGAACACAAGTTTATTTAAAGCTTGATTGAAAGTCTGCAATTCTTCCTTTTCTATTCTTACGATTATATGCATGATTTTGTTTCTCATTCCTTTTCATTCGCTTTGTCTAAAGCAGAGGTGGCCAACCTGCGGCACGCGTGCCACATTGTGGCACGGCAGAGTTCTAAGAGTGACACGCAAAGACTTATTGAAAGATTAAAAAAATTAAAAAGATAATAAATACTAATTTCCCTTATTGAAAGGGGGTGACAAAATATATAAAACATCCAAATCTATTTTAAGTACGCGTAATTAAATAACAATAGAAAATTAGAATGTGGCCCACTTTCCTTCATGGTTGTGTGCGTTGGCTCTCCGAAGGAAATGTATTCGTGAGATTCTGGAATTGGAGGGAGTGTGTTTTAAAGAAACTGGAAGAAAACAACGAACTGCCCAGTGAGTGCTTGTTTCTCAAGAATGAAGATATATATATATAGGCATTTAGGTTTTCTTACCGGTACTACAAGACATTTAAATAGTTTAAATTTAACATTACAAGGAAAATATTGTTCTTTTCCAATCCTGATGGATCTTATATCTTCTTTTGTAAACGCACTTTGGCTTTTTTTGTCTCGATTTTTGGGGGAAAAAGAGAAACTGATGCACACCTAGAACAATCCGATTCTATTTGCATCTTCGAGAACTGATCCTAATGTAGATGACTCAGTAAAAAATTTACGAAATAAAAAGCCACACTGAGAAAGTACAGACTGTTTAATAATTATTTAGAATTAAATTTTTCTGGTAACTTATTTTTTTTAAAATTTTATATACCTAAAGTAGTGGATTGAAACTAAAAATAAATTTTTAACAATAAAACTTAAGTTCATAATTTATTACATTATTTTAAAATTTCCACTGCTTAGACTTGCATAAAATATGTGCTCTATTTGCGTTAAAATTTTATAATAAGCCTATAAGTAAATTTATTTTCTCCTTTTCATATTCTTTTGTTTGTTGGAAAAGTTTAAAGTGGCACGCATAACTTTTTTTCATCAGATAGTGGCACTCTTCCCAAAAAGGTTGACCACCCCTGCTCTAAAGTAGCGTCGAGTAAAAACTGTGTGATGTTATGGAGCTCTACTCTTATGAATACCCAATACAGGAAGCAAAAAAAAATGGCTACACCTTTGTTTTTGTATTGTATATTTATTTGAACATAAACATAGTAAAAAAATGTAAGGTTTTACCCTGATTTATTACCAATAATTGCTTATTTGATTTGAATAAATCATCCTATTTACATTTAGATCCATAAAAGGGCTGTTGGCGTATTGTAGAATTTTTCTGATTAGTACTGGAGTGACTTCTAGGATGGATATATTTTTTGAACCATAATGAGAGAGAGAGAGAGAAATGCTCAAGTTCACATCCGAACTAATATCTTACTCCTCGAAATCCACGCCCATCATTACTTAGTACGAGTTCCAAGCACGATACACCCAACGAGAAAATATCCAAACCTGTCTTTTTCAATTAAAAATGGAAGAGTTATTGAGTGGTCTCGGCTTTCTTTACGTGCATTTGCAACTAAATACTCTATTGAGATTAAATCCAATGCCATCCGTAAAGATCCTTTGTTAATGTGCTTCCAGTACCACAGGAAACGCCACAGCCGATGTACAAATCGTGTGGTAAAAAGACCATTATTTTACAGCCTCCTAGACATGATAAAACGTGATGTTGGTCTCCTAGTAGTGTGTTGTATACATTTAGAGATTTTTACCGCATTCTGCTGTCTGCCCCTTCTCGCCTGAAGGACAGTAAGTGAAATATCCATCGCGGTAACCTCTCATTGTGTTTTTAAACAGTTGTTTCTGTAGTTAGAAAAGCTCTCCTAACTCATAAAGCGATGCTATGCAGGATCCCGAATTCTACAGATGCAGTTTTACTGATTTGACTTCGGGATTGTCTGTTGTATATATCACTCTGAGACACAATTTCGGCGTCGTTTAAATTGAAGTACACCGTGTTATATGTTTCAAAAGAATGTTAATCATACAACGGCAACGTGCTTTATATCCAGTATGCATGATGCACCGCAACTGCCCAGTAGTCTGACTGTTGATTTCTCTTTTCTACCTGCTTGTTCCGCAGACACGCTGATTTCTAAGCTTCATCCTTAATTTTTGCACATCAATATATATTGCCTCGCGTGAAAACACAGTGTTCTTTTATTTTTATTTTTATTTCTTATCATCTAAGTAAACTTATTTAACAATCACTGTTAGTCTTTGAGTTTGACATAACTAAATGAAACTGTCACGTCAGACTGACCACCTGACTGGAACATCTGCCCATGCACCTCAGAGCCAAATGTCACGTATACTGAGTTGGGCACAGTAAGTCTTGGCTGCTGAGGGCCTCATGGGCTGTTGAACCAATAAGTTAAATGAAACTGCTATTACTAAATGAATTAATGCATATAAAACGAAGTGATTATAAATATATATTCATGATGAGCTATTCATTTATTGTTGATGAAATTGTTAATGACAGACACATTTTTTATTGTAAACGGCATTTTCGCAAACATCCTATTGAGGAAAAAACATTTTAGTGTTAACAAGCACTAATCTTTGATTGTTGATTAAAATTTGCACAAATTATAATAATTTTGAAGTTCAACTGCATGAAAACATTATTTCAAGTATTTCATTGGTTGGCAAAAACATTTTTAAAAAAAAACAAAAGAAAACCTCTTTTTAAACATTTATTTTTTCACTTGCAACTTCCAGAAAGGTAACATAATGCCTCACTTCAATTTTTATATTTAGCAGAAATCTTCTGGATTTATTTCCATGAATTGTGAACAACTGAGGAGTTTGTTTCCGATTAAGTTCGTGTCTGTCTTTTGTAAACCGAACATGGAACATAACACTGTTCTTTCGCCTCTCATACGGGTTTTTCTTTTAAATTATGCTTTACAATTGTTTTTTGTCGTGAACATGACACGTTCTAAGTATTTTCTTTTTTTCAAGTTCATCCTGATTCACAAGTATACGAAATGAGTTTTTTTTTTTACAAAAAAGGTAAATCTTTACAAAGAGCAGTTCATATTTAATTTTCGAATATTTAGGCATAAAATATTGTTTATTTGCTTTGGTTGAAATTGATCATCTGATGTTTTTTTTTTTTTGTGAGTTAGTTTATAATATCACATATTATATAATTATAAATGTGTCCTTCATAATTGATAGGTTTCATCATATTTTCGCAATATTTTTCTCGTGTTTTCTTTGAAATAGTGCTTGTGAACAAATTGTAGAAGGTTGTAGAATCAATCTTTAAAAAACAATTGGCAGATACGAGGAATTACGATCAATTCTACAGTCAGAAATAACAGAAGATACTAACTTATATAGTATTGCTTAATAAGGAAAATAACGAACATATATAAAAAGTACTTACAAATTAAATAAATTTAAAATGAAAACTGTGATGCACAACATTAAGGGTCAATTAGTGCAGCTGCAAACCTGCACTGTTAGAAAAAAAATAAAATTCAAATTTTCTCAGGATACATTTTTTTTTCTTTCGTAAGAATATTTATGCTTAAAAGTTTTTGAAAACATTAAATAGTTAAGTAATTTTTTGAATAAGTTTAAGTTAGTACCTTTTTTAGGTCTAATATTAGTTGATGTATGAAAACAAAACAAAAAAGGAATTTTAATTCAAACTGAACTATTTTAATGCTCTAAAGATTTTTCTGCTAAGTCGGATAACAATTTTTTTCATTCATTAATAGTTGTGCGTCAATCTCATCAACAGAGAAAGATACTTACAACACATAGATATGTGTTGAAATATTCTTAGGATATCTACTTTTAGAAAAACAGAAATTAAACATACGCAATTAACATAAAATTAAACAGAAAAAACACAGAAATTAAACATGTTCATGGTTAAATTGTGACTTGAGTAAAGAATTTGAAACTAATTATGCATGAAATATATCTTAAAATAAAAATATGAACAGACATCATAATTATAAAGATTGAAGTATTTCTTTAAAAGAAAAATTCTCAATATTGCAAGGAATTCGTGTTTATATTTAATAAACTGCACAAAAATGACTTTCTTTAAAGAATTTATTTATTTCGTAGTTGCTAAATTACTTGAAATTTGAAGATTAATCAGTAATAATGTACTATACCTATCCTATAATCATAAAAAATGTTTCACCTTCAGGTACTCAACTATTTTGCAATTATTCTGCTACTGGCAGACACATGGTGGAACATGTATTGTCAGAAAGGGTGTAGCTGGTTCATCGCAGAGTAAAATCTGGTTCTCTTTCTGATTTTCTTTTTTTTCTAGTGATGTACTGATCTTTCTGAGAATCGTCAAGCTTCACAAAAAATAGAAACACTAGCGTTGTTCAGATGTTTTTTTTTCTTTTTTACAAAAATAAAATTTGAACAGAAAAGGCACTTTTAGACTTTACTCATTAGCAGTGGGCTGAAGAATTAAAGTTTCTACATGAAGTATACACTTAAATGTGCATTAGGGTCTCCAACATACGTAAAGAAAGCCAATCTCCTTTCATTTACTAACGTCCGAAATATTATAGTTGGATACTTTTTGAATTCGACCGTCATAATATTCAAAGTACAAAGATAAAATCAGCTTTGCGGGTTTTCTATTATATGTGCTTATGATTAAGAAATTCTCTGCAACCATGTATTTTTGGAACATTTTTAAACCAAGAGTAAAAGTTTCATTGATATTTGTGGTGGCGAGTGCTTCTTGCAGAACTCCCAGCTTTTGTTTCAATACTCCTCGCCAACAGAAGCTATTGTTGTCAGTCTCATTGTTCTTTCTGAAAGGAGAGTTTTTAATTAAAATCAATTCTCAAAGGAAACCTCAAAGCGCTGTGTAAACTGCATTTCAAAAAAGAATTTCACACGCTTTGGAAAGTCGCATGTTTTAAAATGTAAATACCTATTGACGAGATGAGAGGGGGGAAAACAAATAACAAAAACTAAACTCTGCCCAAAAAATTAAGAAAAGAAAAATGCTGTCTCCGTTTTCGTTCCAGTGTTTATTATTAGTGTAATCTCTTCTTTGTAACGAATGGCCGCAATCCAACCAGCGTAAAGGAGCGTGATCATGATTTTTAATGAAGTTTTCATTATGTTTGCGCTAGAAAGACGAAATGTACTTATGTAGGACACTATCCCTTTTAGTTTTTTTTTAAATGTCTTTCGGTTTCGTTCTCGGGATTAAAGAAAAATATTAAGAAAAACTCTTCTTAAGAAAGAACTTATTCTTGAGTTCTGGAAACAAAAATTATGAAAAATTCATTTAATAGAACTATTTTTCATAAAATATTTTAATTCATATTGAGTTATCAAATTATCTCACATTCTCTCACCTATTTGCTATCTATATTTTCTTTGTATTCTAACCATTCGAGCGTATTATCGAAGAATTTATTCGGGGCAACTTGTGAAAATGGATGAATAATGTACGAGCAAATGATATGAGTATATACAAGTAATAATGAGTATGATACGAGCAAAAAATATGTATTTAAGTTTATTCAACAAATTATGTTAAACCGAGGCAAAGACAATAAATGCAATTGAGCAAATTATTTTAAAGGAAAATGCAAAAATGCTGCTAATTCCATTAAACTAAAATTTATTCTGGTCAAGAATATATTTATAGCATGGAAAGGTCCATATTTATAGCATAAGAAATTATATTTTTAAGCCACAAATAAATTCTACTGCTTCGTATGATTCGGTTCTCACACGGTTTCATTAGCCCCCCCCCCCTCCTCTGTTTCTGAATAACGCACGATAAGTTTATCTCGGTCTAAAAGTCGATGCGGTGTTGTGCAATATACTCATCCAGATATCTACTTCATGATATTTTTAAATTATGTGAGCTCTTTTTTTTCAATAATCCTTACATGACCTCAGTAACTAGCTCGTTGCTGGCGGTGTTTCACTCGAATCACGGTTTTGAATTCTGGTTTTTAAAATTCTGGTTCTTTGAATTCTGGTTCTTGGTCATGTAGTGAGGTTGTTGATAGTTGAGGGACAAATTATTCATATTGGCGTGACGAGGAAGTTTGAAAGGTGGAGTGCCAGTTTATATGTCAGTCATCCTAATTCCTGATGGAGGTTCAAAAAGACGAGGTCCAGTGCCCTCATATTCATTCCAAGTGCGATGATAATAAACAACCTACCAATTAATTATGTGCGTAACTTTAGTAAAACGAACGAAGCACTAGAAAAAATACAAATATAACCTCTTCAACCAAACATGAATCTGATTTCACCTGCATGTGACCATGAATTCAGGTTTGTTAGCCGTGCCATCTAATTTTACTTGAGTTTCATCGGGAGCTTTTCTCGCTTTTGCTGGCATAACTATCTTTGATCTTTATCTTTCCGGCAGAGTACAAAATGCTTCCATCAAGTGAAAAAGTCTTATTTATTGTACAATGATGAAAACAAGGATACATTTACACGAATATGTATAATTTAAATCTGATATAATTCATGTTCAACATTATTTTAGACTCTTAAACTTAATAATATGTTGCTAATAAAAAGTATACCAAACTCCCACGATTCAAAATACATTTTTATTTGTAATATTTAGTTAAAAAGAGTATTGAACTGGCACTTCTCTCATTCAACATGCATCAGATCGTTCTCTTAAATGTTTAAACCTCCTTCTGATCAAAACTCTATCATTTTCACATTTGGAGAAGCTTCGAAGCTATGGATTCAGAGGTTATTTTAGTTTCAAATGCATGGAGGCTTAGTTCATCATTTTAAAGTGATACCAAATCTTTGTGGCCCTCGCATTCTTTTTTTATTCAAAATAGCATTCGAAAGAATAGTGTATTGAATTATGTAATATCTTTTCATGACTTAGTTTAAATTTGGTTAAACAATTTTCTATTCATGAATCGATAGAAATAGACGATATTCTATTCAGAAAATTCGGAATTCGTTGCACACTTTTCGTGACAAAATGATTTGTGTTTTTGATTAACAAATAACCCATGAAAAAGCATTTCAAATAAATTATCATTCCAAATGCAATTAGGAAGAGTAATATTGACGGAAAGGATGCATTATATCATATAAAAATATCTAGTTGGGTTTAGAACAAAAATGGATGCCTTAAATAAATATTCCGAAGTAAGAATCCTTGTTTCATTAATGCGTAAAAGTGCTATTTATTATTAGCAACATAGGCTATTTTTACAAAAACAAAAAAACAAAATTGGGACAAATTTTTTGAAGAGATAGATGCTCTCCGATATACATTTATTTTATGAATAATATATTAATTCCTTATTAGGCTAAATCTGATAACTGAATAAGATGATTAATGCGCTATGGATGAACAAAGAAATTTTGTTCACTAAATCTTTATTAATGAAAGGACGAGTTTATGTGTGGGATAAGGTGTAGCTTAAAACGAAAATGTGGGGACCCCCCCCCACACACACAATATTTAGTATATTGAAATAAGGCGTCTTGCTGTCGTAAGCCTTGAAGCAAATGTTTTAAAATTCTCTTTAAAAATTTTGAAATTTAAGAGACTTTTTATATTTTTGGTATATTTTAAACATAGCTCGTGAATGAAACGTCGCAGAATTGCAACATTTGAACAATCAGAGATATGTATTTTTTTTAAACTGCCTTCTATGATTGTGTTTGGTTTAGGTTTTTTAGCGAATTTTTGAAAATATTACTGAGAAGAACGAATTTTTAATTCTTTTTTTATTTTTAAATCATTCCATTCAGAAATATTAAGTTTACGCATTGGATTGTTGAGTTATGTTATGATTCAATGACAGAGGTGCCTGATCTTTTTCAAGTATACATTCCTTAACCATATATAAACTTCATTTTAACAGATATGCTATGATAGTGAACAATTTATGTCACGAGGAATTCAAGAAAGTTTTTCTCGAGAATAATTTCTTCAGCCTTTCACTTTCTCCTTGGCATATCTGAGGGTCAGACAGTTTTTCTACTTTTTGAGAACAACGGTGTAGTCGGAAAACATTACTGGCCGACATCACCCATGCGGTAGTCTTACGAAGGAAACACATTCGCTATGGTTTTTTATGTATCTTCATAACAAGAAAGAAAAATGTGATCGTTTGACTTACGTAATACATTAGTTTAAGTTTCATTTAAATTTGAATAGACTTTTCAAAGTCTCATGATAAAAATTTGATTCTTAGAAACACAATGAATATATATTTATAAATAATATACCCAGGGGTCTTAACCCCTGTTCTTTGCAAAACTTTACATACATTTGTATAAAATTTAATTTTACTATTCCTATTTATATCACCCGCCGTGTAGAGGGGGCCGATGCACGATAAATCTGTCACGGCTCAAACGTCCTGCCGTTGGAGTGGAAGTTCAAAATGACGAGGTCCTTGCCAATAGCTTTATAGTGCAAACTCTCACTCACTCCTCTTTATCTTGTTCTTCTTATTGTTATTATTAAAATCTCTTCATAAACACAACCACTAGTTTGTGAGTATTTGTTAAATAAAGCTTAACAAAATGCAAACCGAATTCGAATGAATTTGGATGAATTCATAATTTATTTTGTTTTATCTGCTGTTGAGAGCATGACGTAAAATCATGATAACGGGTAAAAGTATAAAGTGCATCATAAGGTATAGTCGTATTATATGACCATGTAATTGTAAAATCATAGATAAAAAGCGAGAAGAAAAGTATATATAAAAATACATCAACTGTGGTCTTATTTTAATTGTTTGATGGGAAAGTTAGAATAGCATCACTTCAATTTGTGACCTTCCATCAAGATGCAATAGAAAACGCAAACAAATCAGCCAAGACAAATGGAAATGTTGGATGCTTCTTTGCACTGAAACTAAACTCAGGGGCGCAACAATTCAGTAAGGGCCAAGGCCTACTGAGCCTATCTCAGTTTTCCTGACCTTAGATTCTGAGGTGTATGAGCAGATATTCCGGGCCTATTGGTCAGTCTGACAAGAAAACCACCTTTTTTAGTCCCTAAGCGCACAAGCTTGGTACTCATTTTATCGATCCACTAAAGGGATGAAAGGCTGAGTCGACCTTGCCAAGCCCAAGGTTTAAACATTGGATCTGTGTCGTGGAAGCGCGACACGCTACCATTCGATCGCACTGGGCCTTACTCCTTTTCACTAAAAAATTATATTAGGAGTCTTTTATACTTTGTTAAAAATCGATATTTAAAAATATCCGGATAATAAAGCTTGAGTTTCGATTTCCCCAACAATTGTTAATTACATTGCGTATTCCATCAGTTCATAAAATTTTATTTAAGTATTCGAATTATTTGTAAGTGAAATATTGCTGGGATTTTATATGACACTTTGCCCCTAAGACTGTTTGCTCTCACTCTTATCTTTCGATGATTTAGAGCTAAAATTCACGAATGAAAGCTTCTACTGCAAATTATTTTGATCGTACAAGATATCCAGGAATGCTATTAATCTGTCTTCTTAATCGTAACTTTTCCGCAGTATATTTTCCCATTTCAAAGGGTAATGATTCTTACAGAATGTGATCTTAATGACAGAGCAGTAAATATATAAGTGATGCGACTTTGATGGCTCCTTAAGTGGTGGTAAGCCAATTATTATTCTATAATTGATAGGTGACCTCGAGACATATTAAATGTTAATACTCAACAATATCGTCGAAAACTAACTTTTTTTTAACCGTATCGTTTGATAATTAAGTGCAAATTTGAAGCGAACGAGCGTAGTTTAATGATTTGCTACAAAATACTTGGCTTGAAGAATAATTAAAGATTGGGATTGTTTTTTCATAGAAACGAAAGGAACTTTGATGAAAATTTTAAAAACTGAATAATTCTATGGAAAGACGCATCACAAAGCGTATATTGATATTTACGTTATATATATATATATATATATATATATATATATAATGTAAATATAAATATACGCTTTGTGATATATATATATATACATATATATATATATACATATAAATTGTTTTCTGTTGTATTATTGAAAATGTATTTGGAAAATTATTAAAAAGTGTTGTATAAAGACAGACAGAAATAGAATAAATTTAAAACATAGAAATATAAGATGCCTTTTAAAATCATTATTTTATTTTTCATAAGGCTAATAAAAGAGAACAAGAATAAAATGCATCATTTGAAACCATTGCGAAGACAAGACACCTATTTTCTCGATCATCACCTATCAACTCAATGTTTCGAGTTAAAAGCACTCCGCATTATCCAAATAAATAAAGTCGTGGACATACTTCATTGACAGTTTTGAGTTGCTCTTACAATTTTTTATGGCATTAACTGAAATTATTTCAACATAAAAATGGACAACCCCTACGACAGCTCTGTCTCTTTGAATGTAGAAGAATATCAATCTTTAAGAAATGTAATTATTGTAGGATATTCATGTTTGTAAGAAATACTCTTTCCGCGTAATATAAATTTTAACTTCAATGAGCATTCAGAAATTAGAATGTTTTCAATTCAACCTAAACCTATTGAACTACATAATCGAAAGTTCTTAATCTTCGCTTTCAAAAATGTTTTTAATATATAGTCTTCAAATGTTCTTATAGACGCATTATTTAAACTGAAAAATCAATATTTATGTGGAGATAAACCAGAAGTATTGTATACCAAACATTGGTATAATAACTAATGTTTTACAATAAAAATGTAATAATTTTAAAAATAAATGGTTTATATAATAACACAAGGGTACGCAATTAAAGTTTTGGAAAAGTACTAAAGTAGTTTTCAGTGATTTTTATATTATTTAATGTTCTGATTTCGAAAATGACCTCCGTGTTTTCCCATTACATCAGGGTTTTTTTTATAAAATTGATGTATTCATTTTTGCAAAAACCTTATTTGAAAAGCAGTTCTCTTTAGCAATTTCGCGCGGGAAATTTCGGAACAGTGGTTTGTATCCAGTCAAATCTATGTAAATATTGTTTCTTGGTGAGGCAAATTAATTTCTCAGCAATTAGATGAACACCATTCTTTCTAAACCTCGCATATTGTCTGGTTGTGAGAAAAACAAGAAATTGTCTTTAGGTTTAAACATTTTACATCCAATTATGGTATAGTTTCTGAAAGAAAATCACCAACCTACTCTATTTTAATTTGTTTTTATTAAGGTATTTACATAAATTAATCAAGAGGAACAAAAAATACGCTTGAATACATAAAAGTTTGAAGTATATTTTAAAATGCGCGCGCGCGCGTGTGTGTGTGAGAGAGAGAGAGAGCAATACAAAAGTTCTACTCACACACACAGATACGTTCTTTTCTCTTGAAACTTCTTTTTAACGTTCTTCATTTATGTTTAATCTCATTCCTATCTCGTATTAACATCCAACAATAGTCGGCTAGCATTCTCCTCTTCCTTGATATTTGTACTCCATATCTTTGATATCTTGGTGAAACCTTTCTCACCTTGTTCTTCACTCCCTTATCCTAAATTTCGGTGAAATAGCCCACATGTGAGTGAAGGAAATGTATTTTCAAACTCATGGAGCAACTTTAACTCTTGAAATTTCTCCAGGATATTCATTACAATTCTTTTATTGTCAGGAACCTTGTAATTGCCCAGAAACTTTCTGACGACATCTTTGAAAGCAACTCATGCTTCTTTTTCCTTTGCTGCCATACAAGTTTCAAATTCGTTATCTTTCATAATCGTTATCTTTGCGGATATCTGGAGCAAGAAACATTCCCTCTTTTAACTTGGCTTCGGATAAACCTGGAAATTTTTTGCCAACGTATTTGAAACAATCACCATCTTTTGGAATAGCTTTCACAAATTGTTTCATTATACCTAAATTTATATGAAGGGAGGGGGTGGGGGTAGCAATACTTTGTTCGGTTCAACTAAGCTGTTCCGAATCACATTTTTCGTGCCCGGCTTAAGGTTTTGTCCATTTGTTTTGACCCAATGTTGAGTCTTATCACGGCTGTCCCACTCACAAATGAAACATGAGATATCCGCCTTGTATACCAAGAAGCAGGGAGATAACTTTCAGATCACCGCCAATGGACCAACCGTGTTCGGTATTTTGTTGACAACGAGAGCTATATTTTCATAGTGTTCTTTTAAATGAAAGTGTCCAACTCATACAGATGCGTACTGGCTTCCATGATGAAAAAGAACAGCTTTAAGGCTTCTTTTTCCTGAATTTATAAGCAGCCTCCATTCATCTTTAACGTTCGTGTTGTTAAATTAGCTCATTAATCCGGGAACATCTGAACAATAGACTGAGTTCTTGTTTTTCTCAAAGAAATTTACAAATTCCTTTTCTCGATTCCTGTACCAACAAAAAGAGGTTTCTTTAACCAATAAGTTTTTTGAAGTGAAAACTTCTTTAGCGGCGTTGGGCACTTTTTGGTAGGGGAAAATCTTATGGGTTCGCGTCACCGACATGCTCTGACTGGCGCACGCGCAGTGTGCTGTTCGCCTTAGACACTTTTTGGATGGGTGAAATCTCGCGCGTTCGCGTCACCGACATGCTTATAGCAGTATATCTGTAGCTATACAGCTGACGTATAATGCTGTGTATATCTTATAAGTGAAATTCAAAGGATTTAGTGAAAAGTTCAATGTGTATATACTGTGCATTGCTCGTTGCGATTCCGAGAATGGGCAATGCATATTAATGGTTGCCGTTTATATTTCGCCTGGAAAATCTATGAGACAGATACAACAATTTTTATTCGAAAATTTGATGATTTATACAAAAGAAGATTTGGCGAAAAATATGATAATGTACCGATGATTTTAAGTGGAGACTTTAATATTAACTTTGTAGATGATAAAAATCTACCACTCATTGAATTTGTAAATGAAACACTTAATTTAAATATGTCCAATAATCGAAGACTCAGAAATATAAAACGACGATCGATGCGATTTTAACGCGATACTTAGATAAATTTGAATCAAACATTTTCCTTTCTTACTTTAGTTATCTTTTTTAGAACAAAATGAAATAAATTGAAAGTACAAAAAGTCTAAGGAATATTTGAAATTAATGATGATAATGATGCAAACAATTAAAATGTTAAAAATCAGTACATTGAAATTTAAGTAAATACAAATACTATCCATAAATAATATTTTTGTATATTAATTGTTATTTCAATTGAATTGTATTTATATTTTGTCATGATCTTGTACAGCCCGTAAAATATTTGAATGATAAAAAACCACATAAACATGCATTTAGTTATTGCTCGGAGTATCAGTAGATGTGAAAACCAAATTGATTGATTCAAACATTATGAAATTTCAAATTTTAATATTAGAAGTTCTAAGTTTTCACTTCTGGCAGTTATAGAGACTTCCGATAGTTTTTTTTTCTTTCAATCTGGAGCCCAATAGTTCAGCTGCCTTTTACGGAAAGGCCCAGATCTCTAGTTAGATCATTAAGCTCTACCCGAGAGAAGGGCTGAAGTAAATTGGCTCCAGAGGGCTTGCATTCGGTAACAGAACCTTGAACTTGTCGATAATCAGAGTATGAAGACTCTGAAGAGATGACTAGCAACTCTGTTGGAGGCAAAGGCACTGGCACATTACGTCCATGAGAAACGGGACGTACGGCCGCAGAAATACTGTCAGGATAAGATATTAGCTTTTGATTTTTGTGGTTTACTCCCGGATATAACAGGAACAAAAGTAACAATCATCAGAGTGGTTTTTCGGGTCCGTCCATATCATTGAAATTCCCAAATCGTTAAGCATTCTTCTTTCCTTTGAGCCAGAAGCGTAGATTGTTAAGGCACTTCACTCAGACTTTATGAGGAGCCCATGATTTGTCTTGGTCTCCGAGGTTCATGCCAAAATACACAAGATAAAGCATGGTCCTCATGCAATTTTTAATTATACTATATTCGCCGCATATGTTATAAAAATCATCTGCAAATTATCGCAATATCTGGAACTCAAAGCCATGTTTCGCGAAAAATACAGAAAGAAACAGAACTGTTAAAAAAATAGTGTTTCTTATGATGATGCTCTCACACTGAATTAACGCACACACTACACTAAACTACACATAAAAAAAACTGAAACCAAGTTCAAATTTTCAGCATCTTATGTTCAGAATGAATCTAGACGAGTGACAATTCCTGCGTTATCAAGCAAAGATAAGGATCCAAGATAATGAATCGCGTGAGACTCTATTGGTAGGATGAATATTGTGACGGAGGGGGGGGGGGCAACGTGGAGATGTCACAGAGTGGTATTCTGTACGTTTCTCCAAGGTTAAATGAAGGTCAGCAACGGGAGGAAGGAATTCAAAGCTGGAATTGTTTTTTGTAAATGTGCATAAAAATCCAAGTAAAATTAAATTTTTCAAAAAAAAAGTGACGTGATGGGAAAATTTTATTATTATTTCTGAAATCAACCCCAAAACTACATTCAGTTCAACTATCATTACTTTATTATTTTTTTTCGTTGTAACCCTGTGTAATTAATGAAAAAACAAGTAATTAATCAATTTGATTAAAAACTTCGAAAAAGATGACAGTTTTAAATATCAAAAATTGAGATCACACAACTAGACCCAGTACAAAAATAAATAATAATAGAATATATATCAATAGATAACGCTTAATCTCCCTCGAATATTTACCAATGACATTGACTTCTACTGGCTTGACTTCGACATCCTCGTGGAAGCCAAAGAGGAAATTTGAAATCCTATATTTATCGTAGACTAGGGAATTTCTTTGTGGAGTCTAAAACGCGTTTCCGATAATTTGCCACATCCTATAAAAGAGCGATAAGGGAGAATGTAAAGGGGATCAAGCATTACAAAAATGCGATGATGTATTTTTTGACAGAAAACAACACTTGCGACTCCCTCACGGTCTTCGAACCAACGATTTTCTGTAACCAAATTTTTATATCTGCTGAAAGGAACAGATATAAACATACTCCTAAAATAAATCTGTTTCTTGACTTTAAAATACTGAAACTTCGAAGTGTTTTAAACAATTAATGACTTGTTTCTAGTCCAATATCGGGAATGTAGAATTTGTATGAGCAACTTACTGTGTGTGAAAAATAGAATTTTGCTCCTAATAAAATATACGAACCTTTGCTTTCCAAGGAAGTATCGTTGTAATGTAAAAGAATTCTTACTCGGAGCAAGAACGAAAATATATGTATTTATTAGTTTTGGTATATATAAAAGTCAGTGGACTATTTTATTAAAACGTAGTATGAACGGATTTGTTCGCTTGTTTCAACTTTACCTGTTTTAACCAATTATGTGCATAATTTAGAACCGTATATTCATAATCGTTATTATATTATACAGAAAACACAAATTTATGTTCTCATTAGATTAAAAGGAAATTTTTTCACATAAGAGAGAGAAATTAACTATATATATAGTTTACTTTTATCCGTCAATATTTTGTCATAACTTCTGAATAGACAGATGTGACTGGAAGTAGAAATTTAAGAGAGCTCTCGATTTTCACAAGCTACTTTTATTTATCTGAGTTTCCTTTATGGTGTTTTGGAGACAAATTACTTTTCTAACTGCAGTGGAAGTTGCAGTTGTATCATATTTCTTTTTTCCTCGATTCCATACAAATATTTTCATCTAAAAGCAGTTATCCGGTAATGACCGTCATTTAAATAATATGAGTTAATTTAAAATAGCAAATATATTACAACAAAATAGTATCTATTTCATTAAACAACAAATATTTGTTCTATTACAAAACCATTGATCTCACGTTCTAGTCTATTATTTTTTATGAAGTCCATTAACGTATAAACATACAATCTGACATTGAGGAATCCCCTAGGAAGCCAAGCATATTTTTGAAGGGAAACGATTAACCAAAAGCTAATTCAAGTATTCCTTTAAGGATTTTGATTCGAATCTAGATAGACCTCTTTTAGTGTGGCCATTAATCAATCTTTTTTTTCAACGTTGTAATTTTTTTTTATTATTACAGACCTCTCATTATTAATTTTAATGAATGAAATTGAAGGTGTTTGAACTTAAAAGATTTTTATTCTGTTAGATGGAGGTAACTAAGCAATGTTAATATTAATCTGACTCTAATACTCCAGTCGCAAAAAAAAAGTTCAGAACAAAACGGAATGTTAGGGATGTTATGATTAAACTACATTAAGAACTATTGGAATGAAATGATATGAATATGTATTTTTAAACTATATTTCTTAGGTCAATCTATTACTCATAGGAAGTAATAAGATAGATTAAGGTAAATAATGAAAGCTAAATATTGTTGATTAATTTGAAGAAATTCCAGTATAAGAAAAAAAAGACGCTAACAGGCATATTTTAATACTCCACAAATCATAAAATCGTACTAAATGAAATGAACCTTACCATATTTCTATTTCAAGTACTTTCTGTGCTGTCGAGAGAGAAAAAATTCCAACTACTACCAACAATTATGACGCATATTCATGAGAATATTGTTTTATGTATGAAATATATCATAGCTGGAACAATCGGAGGTTTTAATAAATTACAGTTTTAGTTTTTTTGAAAATACGTTTTTATGGTTAAAAGAACTAAAAAAAGTTTAAAAAAATAATTCTTAATATAAGAATAAATTGATTTACGAAAATTAATGTCATTGGGGTAAAAGTGTGGAGTGCTCTATATCAATATTATAATTTCTTACTAGTTTTATTTTATTTTTCATTTTTTAGTTGATCTACAATAAAAGCATTATTTTTAGTTTTTTAAACTAACATTTATTCATTGATGAATTAATCTTAAATGCGTTATTTTTTAGAATCTGGAATACCCTCTCTCTATTTCGCATCTTATCAGTTCATCTCACTTCGAACCTCAATAAAAGGAACTTTTGAAAATGAAACCGCAACTTTATTAATCTCATTAACATATTTAAATTGTAATACTGTAAATTGTTTTGAAAATTTTTTAAGAAAATGTTTGGCCCGCCAAACATTTTTTTTAAATTTTTGATTTTGTTAAAAGTTTGCTCATCTCTGAGTTGGAACAAATCTTATTTTTCGCACACACGGGTCTTTTTTTTAATTTTCGTTTTCAGAAAAACTACACAATTGTTTATATTATGGTAAGAAATTGCCGTGACGCACTTTTCGCTGTAGGGGCTGTAACTTAATCTCTTAGTCGTCAAATCTGGAAATGGTGTATGTAACTAACTAGTCACCAAATCTGGAAGTCGTTATTCCTGATGATCCTGATCAGGACAAATGAACAAAATTATGAAATTATTGTTTTGTCATCGGTCCTTGACAAGTGTGCAAAATTTCGAATTATTCTGACCTTTTAAAGTAGGTAAAAATCGAGTTCACAGATTCTGTTACATACAAGTGAAGCACATAAAAGTGTATTAAAAACTCAGTTTAACCCAAAACTATTAATATGGAAAAACATAACAATAAAACGAGATATATAGACATATACATAAATTTGTTTTTGTGAAACACAGAGAAATAAAAATCTAAAGGACAATCTAAACCATGTGTGAGGAAAGCGTGAAATGCTAGGGAAGTGAAGCATTCATAAATAATAAAAGCACAATGCTAATTTGAAGAGAATGGATTATAAAAGAGCACATTTACTTCAACGAACACACATCGTATAAAAAGAGGCTTATTTATTTCAACGAATTAAAAGCTCTAGAGTCTTTATTTTGCATTAATTTAATTTTATTCATGATTGCTGCACTACTTGTCATTAATTAAATCGACATAATGAGTTATTCGAAACCCTTAATGGTTTTTTAGCGACTGTGGTACCCTAAGCCATTGTTTCTTTTAATCTAAGGCGTAGAAAGGACCTACATTAATCATTTTTCTACTTGCATATTTAAGCTTCTGGAGTGCCTATTTTTGAACACTTTTCTTGTACACGAATCCATAAATTAGAAACTTAATTTCCTCATAAATTCTAACAAAATAATCTTAATAAAAATGATAAGTGTAATTTTTTTAATTCGTTATAAATTTACGACTCAATAAAATGGCGCACATTTTTTAAAATATGAGCATTTCTTTTTTTTTTTTATTATTATATTAACCCCCAAATTCTCTACATCCTCACTCTGACTTTTTCTTCTATCTCGAGATTAAAGTATTTGAAAAGAAAATAAATCTCAAGGCTCGAAATGGTTTCTTTTTTTAGTACATGTGCCGAAAACTATAAAAGTTGCGCTGTTTTAACCTTTGAACTTCCACACAAATATTACTAGAAAATGCAACTCAAGAATTTTGGAATCATTGTAAATCTTTCCTCACCTCAGCTTTTTCTTCTAGTCTTCGATTGTATTTCTTTGTTAACATTGCTTTTCGACTCAATACTTTCTACTGAGTTCCACTTTTTCTCACCATTTCTTTTTTAAGGACTAGAAAATTCCCTTTATTGACAACATTACATTTCCATGTTTTGATTACTTTTGGAGAAGCTGAAAAAATTTGAAACATTACACAGAAATAATTAAATATAAAAAACATTTTCGATGTAATGATGTAAAATTTGTATTATAAGATACGTAGAACCTGTTTTTGTACGGTCCTTTTTTTATGCGATTTTTTCTCTGAGGTCTTTTTTTTTTAATGCAGTATATGAATTTAAACGGCTTTGGTGCCAGTGTAATATTTTCTATCAATGTACTAGTCGCTTAATGTACTAATGTTAGCCCCCCCCCTGCAAAGTCAAGTTTTGTCTTTAATATTTTATAAATTGGGTAAATACGTACTTGGCGTTAGTCAGACCTTGGACACCGACCTGCGAAGCAGAGATGTACATTACGACATTGCAATGTACAAAAAACTTCAAGACGCTTAGTTCATTTGTTATTAACAGTCTCCCGACAATGCGCGTTCAGTTCCTTTCTCTCAACACGCCAACAGCCCGAGCTTGATTGAAGACGAAACTTTCAATGACAGTGACATTATCAATAATTTGATAGATTAGGAAGAACCGGATAAAATATATGCAGGAATATAGCTTTAAAACAAATTGGAAAAGCATTTTCTTAAATGAGATACCAATTCCGATGGAGTATGAAATTTCACACAAAAAGTGATTCGATTATGCATATCTGGTTCTCTTGACATTTAGAAGCAACTGACCAATCGACCTTCTCGCAAAAAACTTATCTCTTACTTTATGGTGCCAAAAAAAAAAAATGAATTGAAGTTGTATCTTCAAATGATGAAAGCGATTTTGAACTTATTCATTACAGGAAAGATGAACGCTTTGGATTGCGATGAGTAGCAGTAAATTATGTACGTGCATTTTGAAAACTTCTCCATGTGTGCAATGAGAAACTAAATGTTTTTAAAATGTTTCCATGCGTAATGCGTAATTTAATTATTTACTCTGTTATTTAAGTACTTTCTCATAAATTTCGTAAGTAATTGGCGTATTTTCTAAGTGTCACTTTTTTATGCAGTACCTCTCCTCAGTATAAAAAAATTTCTGTAGTATTTCGAAGAAGTTGTCTGTTATATGTAAGAATTTATGGAATTTTCGAATATTTTTTGAGCGATTTTTTATACAGTCCCTATCTACCTAACAAAACTGGTTTCACTGTATGTAAACGTAATTTATATATTTATGGGAAAACTAATAATTATTCATTCATTATATTTGCTTATTGCATACTAATTTACAACCAGCATGGGTAATAGTTTTACTTGAGTATAAATTCTTTATTGTTTGTGTGATGAGGAATAATTCTTGATTTGATTTGATCAAGATGAGAATTTTCTTAGGGGAATATTTCTGGATAAAAATAACTATTAAATACTAAAGCAATAATACGATTTAAATATACAAACAATCCTCAAAAAAACTGTACCATTTAAACGCCTTTTTCTATAGTAAATACATTTAAAATCTATTTATAATTATGCGAAATAAAATATAATTATGGTTAATAGATAAATATTTGTGCGATTTTTTGAATTTTCTTAAAATATTGCATTATAGAATTAAAAATCAGTTTTGTTTTCGAGAACCTCCGTTGTTCTGGAATAATGTTTTATTTAAATCCAAAGTTGTCAATTCTCTTGTTATTGGAATACATAGTAAACATTGTACTATATCTGAATCATTCTACAAGATATCTAATTTAGTTTCGATATATAATATTATTTTACTTTCGAATTCTTGTTTATAATGAAGCTTCTATATATATTAAAATGAAAGTGAAAGGTGGATTATAATGACATTCAAAGAATTAAATATTTTAATTTATATCTAAGAAAAACATATTTTTATCAAACAATTGTTATAACTATTAGAAGTTTACGTTCAAATTAATACACGCAAAATTTTATAATCATCATTATAAAGGATAATTTTAAAATTGATTTATCGGTAAAAAAAGTATATATCACTTTTCAATTTTTCTTTATATTATCATAGAAATGTAAAATGCATAATTTTTTTGAAATTGATATTATCCATAAAAATAAAGCTCTTTTGGTAACTTGGCTTTAAAAAAAAAAAAAAAAAACTTTGATAGCGGTTGGAAATTCAAATAATTTTATTACCATTTTTTAAGTTAAGGATTTAAGTCACCGTTTTAAAAATTAGTAAGTTTGTTTCTATTTAAATCAATGGGTTTCGATACCTTTTTTAAAAATTCAACGAGTTTCACTAGGATTTTAAACTTTATGGTAAAAAGATTTGAGTCTTACGATAACATTTAATGGATTTGGCATCAGATTCATTAAAAATATTTTTCCTTTCTATACCAAGTAATATTTGCTTTTTCTATTGAGGAAAAATAGAGTTTTTAACCGTTGCTTTTGTTAAGATCTTTTAAGAATACACAAATGAGACGACCGCATTTGTGAATTTCTTTTTTTTCCCCCCTCTCTATTCAACTCCTAGTGATCGCCCTTTTAAGAAACCTCATTCTGAAATAGCATTCGCCATTCAGAATATCAAATATAAAGGGAAAATGCGTTGGCTTTTCGAAAGCGCGTGTTTGCTTTTCTCTCGTATTCTGACAAAAGACGTTTGTGTTGTGCGAATTCCGAATAGACTTTAAAAAGGCATTAACTCTTCAATCTCTATATTCCAAAAATAAAAATAAAAAAGCAGTTGAAATTGCTACTGATATGAATAGTAGTCTACCTCATTATATACAGGTCCCTGTAAAGAATGAATGAATTCGAGTTTATTCCATAGTTTCTCAAAGTTATTTCGAAAAAATACAAGTATAATGACTCACATTCATTTACGGCTTGTGACCGTACTAAAGTCAAGAGATTACAAGTTTCCAGTGTTATTTTTACCTTGTAAATGAAACGGATGCAAATGAGTGAAAGCACTTGCATTCTATGTACAGTTATGCTTTTAGAATAATGATTGCGAGTAATAATTTACAGATGAATCGTTTAGAGTTTTAATGACAGAGTTTCGTGTTCCCCCATTTTTTGTTACTTAAAAAGCTTTTTAGATGTTTCAGTTAAAGCTAAAATTCTTTGTTGCTCAAACTTTTCTTGCCGTATAGAAATCAGTGTCTTAAATTTTAAATATAAGTTTCCTAAGCTCATTATTTCAGAATGTACCATTTAATGAATGGGAGAGTTTTTACACAATATTTTTTAAAGTCAGTCTGCCAAATCCATTTAATTCCAAGTACTTTTTCTTATCCATCTCTTTAGATAACCATTTCTTTCTGAACAAGACATTTGAGAAAGTTATTTTCATTTTCAAATGAAAGCTTTGAGTATTTTCAATAACAACTAGAGCTTTATTTTTGAATAAATGTATAAAATACAGGATAATATAAATCTTCAAACATTTTTCTTGCATTACTTTTAACCTCAACAACAAGTATTATATTTAAAAATTGAAAAAAAGTCTTCACAAAAACAAAAATCAACTCATTTTTACATTTATTCGGACATTTTCGCATTAAAACTTTGATCATCAGTTTTTGTATGTAATGCTTTTTCGAATTTAACAGTAAAGATATTTTAAGCATGGTTTCTCACTACGTACTACAATTGTATTAAAGCACCAGATGCAATGTTAAATTGGAGTACAAAATAAGAAGAAAAATATTCCTGAAGAAAAGGGAGCTGTTTCAGTGCGCTTAAAACTAGCGCTGTGTTGTCGGTAGGGAAAAGGACTCCTAAAATTTTAATCGTAACTGTTCTGACTCCCTTATACATATGTAAACATATACACATGAGTTACAGCTTATTTTTAACCAGTTTTCGAGAAAAACAAAACATATTTCTCAAACTTCAGGTGCCTTAGAATATTTTGAGGTCCGACTGGGAGTAAAACAAATCAATAAGAAAACTGAAAAGTTTAATATTAACTCCTACATCCCCGTATGCACCGGCTGAAACAGAGTGTAAGTTGCCTTAACACACTTTTTTATATGCGATAATGTTTTTTAGGTGTTAGCCTAAAAGGGTCAAAGGAAAAATCGGAAAGTTGTTTTGTAATAGGGTTCCATCAGGTATGGTCAGCGGTGGAACAATACGCGACTCTGACCAGGTGACCCATTGATAGCTGCTGGCCCAACGTTAGCTAGCTATCAAGTGTTGTAAATGCCATTTGCTTGACATTAGAACCATATGCTGACATTAGCGTAATGGCTGAATGCCGTGCTGCTTGAAGAATAGGTATTTTATTTGGTTGGGAAAGGCAAGGACGTTTTCTGGTAAGAGAACTGTGATGAACAAGCCTGTATATTTCGAGTAATATATACACTGGTGTCCAAAAGTTAAGCATAAATCGTAAAATGCGAAAAGCATGGAATAAATATTCGTAAAATTATTACAAATTTCATGCGGATATTAATTGGGGGAAGAAGAAACATTGGGTTTATGCAAAATTTTCAGTCGACTACGTCCTGCGCGAAACACCGGCGCATGTCAGAATGCGGAGAAACCGATTCACGCAGCATAGGCAGTTCAGACAAGTTTCGTGCAACTGCTGTGCGAAGGAACGTTGTTAACTATCAAACAAGGTGAATGATGGCACAAAGACGCCAAATGGACATGTTTACGAAAAGAAGAATTGTTGGAATACAGGAATCCTCACGATCACAAACCGAAGTGTCTCGAATTCTGAATATGGACCAGTCTGTGATCTCAAGACTGGGGCAGAGTTTTCAAAGAATGGGAGATGTTACCCGACAACCAGTATCAGGTCGACCAAGAGTCACAACCCCTCGCCAAGACCGATATCTGGTAATAATTGACCGACCTCAGAGGGGCAGTACTGCCAGAGCACTGGGTTCGGCGCTCACAATCGCCACAGGAATACGAATTTTGAGACAAACTGTTTACAGGAGACTCAATCATGCTAGCCTGTATGCCAGAAGAACAGCAGTTTGCATTCCCCTCACGTCTGCGCATAAACGCACTCGTTTGAACTAGAGTTTGAAACATCAACATTGGAGTATGGGAGATTGGGCCAATGTGATGTTCAGTGACGAGTCCCGGTTAAGTCTGAGGGGTGATTCTCGGCGGGTAACGATGTGGAGAGAACGTGGAACACGTTTTGAAATAAGAAACAAACGGAAAGACATCATTTTTTCCATAAAGGGGAGCAATGGTATGGACAGGCATCATGATGGACAGCCGCACAGACCTCCATTTCTTTGACACGGGGTCTGTGACTGCTCAAAGATACAGAGATGAAGTTCTTGAGCCTTATGTTCACTTGTTTCGAGGTGCTGTCGGTCCTGACTTCATATTCATGGATGATAAAGCGCCATGTCTCCGAGCGGTAGTGGCCGTGGTAGCCAAGTGGTCTAGGCATCGGATCATGGCTAGTGTGTCATGAGTTTGATCCCAGTACCACTAAAGACCCTCCGTGTAGGGGTACGATGCACTTTAAATCTGCCAAGAGCTCAGACGTCCTCCTGTTGGTGTGGTGTGGTAATTAGGAGAGGGGGTGCCAGCTCAGGTGTCGTCCGCGTCACTTGACCATGGTTCAAAATTGCGCGGACTGTCGCCAAAAGCCCTCGTGTTGCTAAGACAGTGCGACGTTAATATTCACTCACTCACTCAGTCACCGAGCGGTGCTGATTGACGACTTTCTTGAACTGGAAAACATCCAGCGCATGTCGTGGCCTGCGAACTCCCCTGATTTAAATCCTATCGAGCATGTATGGGATATGCTCGGGAGAAAAATTGCAGCCCTTTCGCACCCACGAAGCTCCGTTACAGATCTGAAGAGAGCTCTTCAAGAAGCTTGGAACCGTTTGAGCCCACAAGTCATCCATCATCTCATAGCAAGTATGGTAAATCGCTGTGCAGCGTGCCTGGCTGTCAGAGGTGACCACATGCCTTTTAAACTGCAGCATCAGTATTTTAATTAATGTTTTCTTTCACTTTTTCTTTAAAGTGCGAATTCTTGTTATGCTCAGTTTTCTTTCAAACTGCTACTTTGAATAATAAAATTAATTAATATCATTCTTTTGATTTGTTTCCTTTTTTTATATCCATTTTACACTTGCATATCACGTTTCCCGCCCTTCTGATTTACAGTTCCTTCTTTATTCACATAATTATCAATTATGCTTAACTTTTGGACACCAGTGTATATAATATATGTTTATGTTAACCAAATAAACAAGTATTGATAATAAAAGTGGTAATTTTGTAAAATAAACCTGTCTTTTTTTTTATCCTATATTTTTACAGTGACACTTTTTTTTTAAATATGTTGATTGACAAATCTACTCTTCACTGCTCAACTTCTGTGACTCATATAGCTGCACGCTCCCAAACTGGGGCGCCATATATTTAACTGGTTAAAAATATAGGAAGTAATAGATGCTACAGAAGGAAAAAAAAATTGATGGTATAGCAGAATATTTTATTTAACATTTATCATGAAATGGAAAAACTGACATTGGAAATTTCTGAAAAACAGTATAGACTCGGTAAGAATTTTTTTTTATAGAGAATCGTAGATTCGATTTATGATCTTGAGAGCTGAGGATAATGTTTTCACTTTTAACTGGAGTAGAAGAAAGAGCTGATACTGTTTTCAGTCTACTTCTTTTAACTCTTCTGGATAAATTTGTATAACAGTCCTAAAAGAGGTGTCTTGTAAAAAGGATCTGTCTGTGTGTAGAAATCTTGTTTGTATTTTTTTCCTTTTTATATCTTGAAGCGATTGGTTCTTTATTTTCCTTTAGCCTTTATAATATTATTCTAATTATCACAAAATCTAATTTATATTAAAAAAATAAATAAAAATAATAACTCAGTTTATAAATATTTTTTTTCATTTCAAATTCAAACTATCCAACAAAAACGGGAGTGGGAAATCGACGTGTTTTTAATGACTCCAACTCCGACCCTTTTTACCCCAAAATAAGTCCGACTCCACAGCTCTGTTTAAAACATTGTATCGTAAAATACTTATTACGTATGTTTACTTAGCTGAACGTTTTTTTTTTTTTTTTGACGAATGAATATAACGCGCATGCGTATTTAGTTTATTTTAAACCATTACCTACGTTTTCATCGTGACCGCGATAGCTTAGTGGCCAAGGAAACGAACTCGTGGTCAGAGTGTCATGAGTTCAAACCTAGTACAGCTGAAGACCCCCGGGCTGGGACAAATGTACGTTAAATGTGTCGGATGCTCAAACGTCCTCCCGTTGGTGTGGTGGGGAATTTAGGAGAAGGAGTGTCAGCTAAGGTGTTGTCCTCGTCATTTGACCATGGTTCAAAATTACAAGATCCTTCGCCAAAAGCCCTCTAATAGCTCAATAGAGCGATGTTAACTTTCACTCACTCACTACGTTAACAGCACTCTATCCTACATCTAAGTGTAACATTCTCTCGCGCTAACTTTACACGTTTGACCAAAACGTCAACGCTTGCCGCGACATCTGGCGTTACTAATTTTAATATTTTGCAAAATAATATAAAAGCCAATATTTTAGAATATGATATCAAAGTACTTATAATATAAAAACTGACTGCCTAATTAAAACGAATATAAGATATTTGTTAAGCATTTTGGTCCTTTTGTTTCAATTTTGAAATTTTATTCTTAATTTTAATGTTTATTTTGCTTGTATTTTTTATGAAATAATTTTTCTTTTCTATTAGTGTTAGTTTCCATTTTTTTAAAGTGCCATTCTGCTATTTTTTAGATATATGAACTAAAATTGTGATATTTTTGAGTGGTACCGTATTAATTCAATTTCTGTTTTTATTCCCAGAATCTGTTTTGCTTAACACTACATTCACATATATTTTTGAATAATTATCTTTAAGGGTTCTCATCAAACAGACGGCTACAAGAAACCACATGCTTTCTTTAAAAATAAAGACCATTAATTTAATTTAAAAATCTAACATACTGATATCGATTAAATCAATCTATTATAGTTGCGCATTGAAAACTAACTATTGTCAGCAGAAACTGGAAAATAATAATAAAGAGTTTATTAATGTTGCTCATGAAGTCCATCAAAATAACGGGTACCGTAAACCTAGTGTAAGAGAAAGTTAATGTAACGTATTCGTTTCGGATGTCCTTTCATTATTAGACAATTGTGTGTATATTCAAGAAAACTGCCTTTTCTTTATACTTTGATGAACGAAAAGAAAAAGAGAGTACAAGTGAAATTATCTATTTCAACCTTTAGTGTTTATTTCAGAAAATTATGGACATTTTTTTACAGGGGATGTGTTGGTATGTACTCAAATTAGCCAGCGACTCACTTGTTTGTGAGCCCGATATATTGCACTTTTTTTAACGTCATCGCCACACAACAAGTTGTTGGAATCACTTTTTTTTAAATCGTCCCATTTAATTTCGCCGCTTCTGTAAGTGGGCTTTTCGGCCTTGATAGGGGAGAACGGAACAGGCTATCTAAAAACTGCATGCATGATCACATTACTATACGATATCTTAATGATACTTTGAATTGAAACTATATCTTTTGTCTCCCCTAGATACTAACAATGAAACACCTCAGGACCGTCTGCCTTCTCCTCGTCGCCCTGCATCTGTCAGCGGCGGCCTATCCTCCTGCACAACTCCAGAGGTTAGCCCGACTCGTGATGCCCTATGTCGGAGGAAACCATCACTCCCTCGCTCTGGCCCGCTCCCTGGACTCCTCCTCCCTGGCCCGTCGCCACAACGAGGATTCGGCCTCTCAAGACATGGGAGCCACCGATTTCGAGGACGAGGACATCGACGGAGTTAGCAAGAGGCAGTTCGATGACTACGGACACATGCGTTTCGGCAGAAACGCTGGAATGACCCAGAAGAAATTCGATGACTATGGACACATGCGGTACGGGAAGTAGACCGAAAAAGGACCCAATTTTTGTTATTTGTGTTATTGTTCAGTCCGCGAGAAGAGGTTTCATTTTCTAAGCCAAAGATTCTGTTGTAGAAGGATATTTAAAAAAAAAAAATTGTCAGTGTGGTGAAATTTATTATAAAAAAAAAACTGTGGTGATGATTATTAAATAACTTTTTTGTTTTATAATTGTGTCATTGGTGTTGTTGCCACTTACTGTAAACGAAAAATGATACAGAACAATGTTTTAACGACAAGATAGTAAACGTTTGTCGTTCATTTATATATTTTGTAAATCTCATTAAGTCTCATGTACACAAAATTGCAGCAAATTTTAGGGCGGTTTTGATCGAAATGTTTCAAAATAAAAGCATTGAGCTAAGCTGCAAAAAAAAAAAAAAAGTGAAACGAGCCTTATTGTAGTAACATATGATGTGTAACATCTGACATGTTATCATGGTAAATATGCAATAGTAACTTAAATCCTGAAAAAATGAATCAGGTATGATTGGAAATAATTTTCTATCGAATAATTACATCTTTAATAAAAATTTTATTTAATTAAAACAGGAGTACTGCAATTTTTGATCAAAAATAACTATTCTTGTTCAATTCGGGGATGAGCGGAGACTGTGAGTGAGTGAATATTAACGTCGCACTGTTCAGCTACAAGAAGGCTTTTGGCGAAGGATCTCGTAATTTTGAACCATGGTCAAGTGACGAGGACGACAATTGAGCTGCCCCCCCCCTCTCCTAACTACCCCCACTAGACTACCACGGTCACGAAGAGCGGATACACGATAGACTTATGATAATTAAAGTATGACACATATACTTGTGATTTCAAAGAATTTAAAAACCGTTGAAAAACAGCGTCAATAACAGTGCCACTGTTAGTCGTCGAAACATTTCGACTGGTGTTCATTTATTCATTGATGAATTAATCTTAAATGTGTCATTTTTTTAGAATCTGGAATACCCACACACACATTGGTATCTTATCAGTGCGTCGATACGGTCTGGTTTGTAAAATGTAGGATTAGCCAACTGAAGGAAATCTGGAAGAGCTAAGTTTGAAGTATTTCATGCGAAAGAATGTGTTAAGTCAATGATATTTTTCACTAAAAAGAGCTCAATATTCTCTCCGAAACTTGCATCAGTATAAGACACAAAAGTACACATTTTGAATTGAAGAGTTTGTGAGAAATTATTCAATCCGGTGAGAAACCCTAAATCAATTCTCAGCTGTTTTGGTAAAACGGAGCAATGAATGATGCTTCTTTCCACAGATCCGATAAGAGAATTTAGAAAAACAGACTTTTTATATTTTTAAGCTTAACGGCTAGAACAGAGCTTCTCAAACTTTCCATATTTCAGTCATAATTTTCAGCGCGCCCCCTTCATACAACAACAATGTATTGAATGCAATAATTATGTACTTCGACGCTATAGCTACAATGCGTCTTTAATATTATAAAAGGCACATATTATAAATATATGTATTATATTTTGGATATGACAAACCCATGAAGTCATTAGTAGTTACTAAACTTGGTTTTAATTTGGTATTGATAAATCAATTTTGCGCACTGATACATATATAAGTATCTTATATCAGTGTGAATATGGACTTTTTTTATCATATCGGAATGTATTTTGTTTTGCTTCCTTTCGGTAAATCGATAATTATTTTGAATCTTTTATATTGGACTTTTCGACAGGCTCGCGTCCCCCCCACCCCCAGCACGTAGGGTTGCCATGCCACCCAAGGGGAGGGCGGGCCCCACAGTTTGAGAAACGTTGGGTAAGAGCATAATTTTTTTTTTCACATGCAGAATCTTTTTTTTTTGTTTCCATTTTCAAAACAAACAAGACAAATGGTAACTTAATCTTTTAGTCGCCAAATCTGGAAATGAGATCTAGAATTAGTAGCCAAATCTGCAAGTGGTATATGGAATTAAGCGCCAAATCTTGAAATGGTATATGGAATTAGTCGCCAAATCTGGAAACAGTATAATGAATTAGTCGCCAAATCTGAAGATCCTTATTCCTGATGATTCTGATCAGGACAATGGAACGAAATTATGAAATTATTGTATTGTCATCGGTCCTTGACAAGTGTGCGGAATTTCGAATTGATCGGACCTCTTAAAGTGGGTAAAAATCGAGTTCAAAGATTCCGTTACATACAAGTGAAACTTATAAATGCGTGTTAAAAAAGGCTGGCGGCTTGATGGCTACTAGAGTTGGATCCCTTGCGAGGGTAGCGAAGGCACCACCAAGCGCGCTGATTGGTCAAACCAAATAGCGCGTGCTCCCCGCTCTCTGTTACACATTTCCGTCCCTTTTCACGAAACCACTCCTACAAAAATCCAGCAACTGATAAGAAAGATGTTACACATAAAAAAAAGATAAAGGCAACTGTAAATTTGAATAGTAAATAATAGTAAAAAAAAAACTATGCGTCGCGACTCTGACGTACGGTTGTCACTGATTATATAGTTGGCAAACACACTGCGAGAAACGATTTTCAAAACTGAGAGCAAACTACTCACTTTTGAGTACTTCACATTCTCAAAATAGCTCCGATGCACGCTTACTCAAAATTGAGAATCGCATATTCTCAATTTGAGCTACAAGTACGTTCTCAATTTTGAACCAGTTACGGGATCAAATTTTTGAGAATGAAAGAACAGAATGAGTATATAATGCACTCATATTTGAATTTGTCAATGTATCAAATATGAGTTTAAAACAATAAAATGAGTATGTATAGCATTCATTTTCAATACTGTTGTATCGAATATGAATTTTTAACAGAAAAATATGTATTAACCCAAATCCTAAGGGATTTAAAAATGTGATACCTGGGTTGTAAATTTTTACTTTCTTCATCTTACATATTATTTTATTTTCATTTCATGAAATTTTTACACTCAACTTCGAAAGCAAAATTCTTTTTACATTTATTGTGTGTAACAAAAAGGTACTCGCGTATTATCGCGAAAGTGCCTAAGTCAAAGATAACTCGCCAAATTAGCAGTAACGATTTCGCTTGTGTCGTACGCGTTGAATTAGCAACCATGTACTTCGTTTTATATAATGTCGCCAATACGGTGGCGTTAATACGCAAGTATCAACAAAAATATTACATTTCAAAAAACAAAAAAATGCTACTATTATTTGATCACAAACTGCATGTCTTTGAACTTATACCTCAAATATAAATCTTTGAAAACTGCAAAAATAAATTCGATGTAATAGTTAAACAAATGTGTATCCATTTTGAACTAGTTCCAGAAGCAATTTGGCTCATTATAAGTTATATTTATGTTTCTAGAAGCATAAAATTGTTTCCTTAAAATCATATACAAGCAGAAAATAAAATTTTATTTAAAAAAGTTCAGCCCTTCAATAATGTTATTAGAAATATCTAGGAAACATGATAAATAACAGATTTTTCAAAGTAAAAATTTCAAAACAATGCCAGAAAGAAATAGCTTTTTTACATTTTATGTTGCCTGAAGAAAAAAAGCTTTTGACTAAACTAACACTCATTAGGCCCAGGTGTGTAAGTACTCTTTTTATCAATTGTTTTGTTTAAATAGAAACACATTAATTGAGATGGAAATAAAGAAAATGCATTGCTATATTACAAATTAAGCTCGTTTTTTGTTAAATCAACTGATTTTACACTCTCCTATCACCAAAGAAAACAAATATTATAGTTTTTAAGTTAATGTTTTTTTTAATTAAAATACTTAAAAATTTCAGTCCTTAGAAGAATGTAAAAACAACTAAAACACTAGATTTTTGCATTAACAAAACATTTAAAATGCACAAGTTTTTAACCAACTAGAAAGAGTTTTTAGAGAAGTTTTAAGCACCCATTTAAAAGAAATATAACATCATAAGGACCAATAGAATCATAATTTAGCCATTTTATTTCCAATGCCTTGTTTTCAATTATTCACTGTTAACAAGAAAAATAAAACAAACCAAAATCACATTGTTAAAATATTTATTCTGAAAATTGTACACATACATATATACATTAAAAAATAAACAATACAAGTGAGATTTTTGAAACATGTTTTCTTTTCAATAAGTTATTTTTTATTGATTTTTTTATAAACACTATCTAATCTATATTATAGTCAACTCCATCCTTATTTGTACAGAACAGCTGTTTTAATGTAATATACATTGAATTATCATTTTAAATATAGGTTCTAGTGTATAAAAATACAAAAATAAACAGCTTTATTATTATTTTTTATCAAATCCTGTCTTTGAGTTATGAAATGTGAGTGAAAATGTCTTTCAAACAGTGTTGTTTCAAATAAATTACATGTTAGGATATGTGAGTAATCTAAATTATTTATAGATAGCTGGTTCTGAGAGGAATTTTGAAAGTTTCCTCATAAGAGTACAATTTTTACAAATGTTGTTCATAATTATATAGTTTTCTAAATGGCTATCTACAAAATTTAGCATTTTTCATGTTGTGTTATGCTACACCCATATGAGTATTAGAACATGATGACAAAGGTTACAATGTGAAACCAATGGTCTATGGCAGAAAGTGCAAAATGTATGAAATTCATAGATTAATTTTTATCCATAATATGTATACATATATAAAAGAAAAAATTCTCTGAACTATGTGCAAAATTTAAAATAAATTATGAGTGGAAATATTAAAAATGAAGATTTATGCTAGCAAGCAGAAATGAAACTAATGCAAATTAAAAATAAAGCATTCAAAATTTAGAAACAAGATAAAGGTTTAAAAAATACAATTTTATAAATATTACACATGAAGGCATGTCTTCTTGAATTTCACATTTATAAAAACAACAGTTCAAAAAATACCACACATTGGAATAATATATATACAGGAACTAATTTGTTATCAGCACACATTAAACACCTTTTAGACGCGGTTTTGAAATTGCTGCAAATAAAATTTTGGCATCCAATAGTTTTCAATCAACGATGACAGTCTCCCACTAAGAACTCAAAATGAAAATAATTTAAAAGAATGGCTTATTCCTGGCAAAAAAGGAATTACATTAAGAAGCAAAAATGTAAGTAATTTTTTATAGAAAACCAATTAGAAAAATATGAATGCCAGGATTTAAAGAAATAGAACACAAGGTATTTAGAAATGCCAAGAAAAAAGCAGGAGAAAAAAAATAAAGAAATTGAAACTGGAAAAATAATAACTGCGTATAAAAGCGTGGGGTGCTCAATATCAATTGTTATAATTTCTTACTAGTTCTATTCCAAAATGCAGAATTAGTGTAAAAATGTAGTACAGAGGACCCCACGCTTTTACCACAATGACATTAATTTTCTAGAATGAATTAATTTTATTCCTAAGATTTATTTCTTACTTTTTAGTTCGATAAAAGCATGTTTCTGTAAACTATAATTTAATAAATGGTGCTTCAAATACGTCAGACAACAAATTACGTATTATCACAACAAATACCAAATCTAATAATAACTCACCAAGTTGGCAACCCCGATTGGTACTTGCGTCTTATTGCAACCTATTAGTAACATTATATGAAATGAAGTACCTAGTGGCCAATTCAGTGTATACCACACATAGGAAATCGGGGTAGCCAAATCAGCGATTGTTGTGAAAATAAGAAGTACCCTCCGAGTTCCTAAGTGTTGAACATGCTGAATTGGAAAACAGGTGCTTTGTTTCATATAATGTCGCCAATTGGTTGTGATAATACATAAGTACCAAGATTTCTTACGTTTTTCCACTTGTGTACAACATACCTGCATACAGGAGTTTTTGTACCCAAGCTGTATTAATTTTTGGTACTTATATATTATTGCAACCATATTGAGGAAATTATATGTAATACAACACATGGTAATCAATCTGGCGCAAACGAACATGCAAAAACACCAACTTGGCGCGTTATCTTGAACACTGGCATCGTTAGGATAATATGTATTGGAAAATCTGGTGTATGGTGCACACTTTTAACAGAAAAAATAAGATTGAATTTTATGTGTGCACATATGCCAGGTATAAAAATGAAAGCTTTAAAAAATGTGAGTACCGGAAAAAAAATTAGATTTCTACATATATTGAAATCTTGTTTATTTAAAAGAAATAACGTTCCTTATGAACTTAAAGGGTTGCACTTCTAGATGTATACTATTTTTTACTAAAGCTTAGAATAAATGACTTTCAAACTTTAAGAGCATGGCTCACATATATCTCAGGTTTCTTCATGAAAACGGGGGTGCACATTATACAGTAAATAAACATAAAAATTAAAAATTGCTACTTGAAAGTATAAGTGCAGGTTATCGATGGTATGCATGATATGCCAGATTTTACATAAATACATAATTTTTCTCTCTACCTTTCTTTAATGAGTAAAAGCATAATATATTTATATTGTGTTAAATATAAGAATCTGATATATATTTTTCATTTATTTTCATCCAAATAAACACAACACTATAGTCACAATAAAGGTTTTATAAACCAGAAGATCAATATGTTGCGAATACTTTGACCTGTTACTTCTTTGAAATATCAATCTAATAAGATTTTAAATAAGGTATAACGAGAGTCTGTAAATGTTATAAGATGAATCCTAATTTATGTCAATGTAGACTAATATTATACTACAAAATATATTAAATATTATTTAAGTAGATTGAATATACGCTATGTCCCAAATGAAAATTAAAAACATTCTGAAATTAGATTGCTTACATCTTAACTAAACTCTAATTCTTGCTTTACATGGTTACTATGCACACAAGCTGCTTTAAATTCATATAATAAATTAGTCTCAAAAAGATTACTTAATTGAAAACAAAAATTTATTCTTGTAGGTTTCCATTTCAAGACATGCATGCCATTTTAAAGTTCGGTCAGAAATAAACTAAAATTATTCAATGCATGCTAGAATATTCGTCTTTATTCTATACAAGTGCCAAAATCAACAATATGGGATCTTATTATGAATCTGCGAATTGTTTCATAATATGTGACTACCAAAATTTGCAGTTTTGGTGAAAATTACTTTGTGTTTTAAACTATACATTCTAGATTCCAAAACACTTATTTTGTTTCTGAAGATATTTATAAGAAAAGTTATAGTCAGAATTAGTAAACTGAATTGGAGTTAACAAAACCAGATGCTCCTACAAAATATTTTAAGATATTTAATTTAAATTTGTAAATGTTTGCATTTAGTTCTATCTGCTGTTATGAATAACTAAAATCTAATCTCTTGTGTACAGGACCAAAATGTCTGTTCGTACATTCCTATAAATTTATTGTTTCGTCTATAAAATTTATATTGGAATTATTTTATATCTGCTACTTTGTCTTTTGGATTGGATGAGATAATTATTTTTAAAATAGTATAATTTATTATTTTAAGAATAAATAATCAAAAGCTTACTGAAAATTATGTACACAAAGTTCATACCTAAAAACCCAACATAGCTTTAACATAGTTTTTAATAGTAGAACTAGGATATTTTGAGGTCTAAATAGACTTATATGTCTTGAGATTTAATAGTTTTAAGTTCAATTGATTTAATTCATTGGTGGATTATGTTTTATTTCATTATCTGTGTATCGAAGAGCAGGCTTTACTTTTTTTAAATCTATTCTCCTCAAGTATGTCTGCGGGCAAATAAATTGATTGGAGTGTTTTCAAAATTTAGGTAATGTTATATAGACACTGTGTACATTGAGAGGTCGATTGGTGTCATTATCCTGTTAAAAAATGAAGTCGCCTGAAATATCCAATTTGAAAGGATAATTAAATTTCTTAAAATATTTAAATAGAGCTCACTGTCCTCAAGCTATGTATTTGAATATCCTCTTCCTTCTGGAAGACAGACAACAACAAATAGAGCCTATGATTCTTGGGATACACCATCAAAATACTAAATACCACTAATCCTAAGCCTATTTTACACCTCCCCAAGAACATCTCTAAATTGAGAGAAATGGAGGTGGAGGGAGCTGTTCCATATAAATCACGGACTAAATGTATTTTTCCTTTAAAACTATTATATGCCCATCAGAACCAAAATGTTGAATTTTCTGTCATCCTAATCACTTTCACTGACTTTGAATTTTCTGAAACTTAATCACAAGAATCTATTTGCATTGAATGAAAATGGAAGTGGAAGTGCTATTGGTGAGGGTGTGCAATCAGCCACAATTAGTACTTTTGATGGATTGAGAATCAGATGTTAGCCAACATTTTAAAGAGAAATTTTAAATTGTCTGTCCAAATTTGATATTCACTACTTCATTTTTAACAGGATAATGATGTCAAGTTTAACTGAACAATAACGTACACACTGGTGTCTCCCATAACTATCCCTAAATTTTGAAAACACCTCTAATCAATTTATTTGCCAGAGCATATTTGTAGAGGAACTAGATTTAAAATAAAAGGATAGTTCATGACATATAAATACATAAATGGGGCAAAAACAATAACTAGAAGCATAGAAGCAAATTGATGAAATTACAAAAAACTGATTCAATCTATACCAAGACGTTTAAAAGTTGTTGTGGACACTAAAAGATATCCTTCTAAGTTCTAAATTAAGAAAGAAATACAATATTTAAAGCTATGTTGAGATTTTTGTTGAGTGTGCGAAGACTTTTGTGGCATAATATTTCAGTAGCTTTTTGATTAATTTTTAATAATAGTTATTCTATTTTTAAAAAAATAATTATGTCATTCCATTAAGAAGTTGCAGATATCATAAAAAAATTACAATTTCTATATATTAATTTTTATTAGACGAAATCATTAAATTTTATAGGAAACTGCAAGTGTATGAACACTTTTGGGGTTCACTGTATTTATGTACTTCATTGCTTTTAAATAAAAAAAAAATCATCAATTTTTAAAAAAATCGAGTTTTTGCATAAATTTTGGCATATTTAAAAAACTTTTAAAAGTAATACAAATCTTTTATTTCCTAATACATATAAAGATGTTCCATTATTTATGTACAGTATAAATATTATTTGAATACATTCATTAGAATTTTGTGTAAAAGATCCTAATTGCAATTTTTCATGAAAATGTTACTAAACTCGACAATTTTTATAATCAAAACTCTCCAGAAAACAGCAAAAGGGTTAAAAAATTAGTTAAATATGAAGCTAAAGAGAGTTTGAGCGATAAATATGGTGAGTTTAAGAAATGTACAACTAGTAGAACATTTTTCATATTGTATTTAAATCTTTAAAAGCATTGTCTGAGAAACTGTTTTTTGGCTTCACAGTAAAGTTCACAAATGGATTTCTTTTTAAGATATTGAATTGAAATTTTCAGAAAATTTTTATTTTATTTTATTTGTATTATAGACTTTAATCTCTGTGTAGGTATTTATGCATTTTATTGCATATGTGAGGGAAAAAAACATGTTTTTTTAAATTTTTTTAAAATTGACAGATTTCAAAAATAATATAAATCTTATCACTCTAGGCACAGATAATGATGTTATTTTTTGCAGTTTGAAGATAATTTGAATATATTAATTAGAATTTTCAATAGAAGGTTTACTGTAACTTCCAATTTTTCACTAAAAATTCCCAATCCAAAATTAGGTTCAAGTGTAGTATAGGGGGGGGGGGTAGTATATATAAACAAACCCTTTGGATTTGGTTATTTTTCTTTGGATTTAGCGATTTTTATTCAGATATTATGGTGAGATAACAAATTTATTCTGGCTTCCGGACATTTATCGCTATGTAAAGTAGCTTGGCGATCGATTTTGATCACCAAAAGAAATTGACATCGCCAAGGCCCCTCCCCTATACTACATTTTTAAAAAAATTCTTTAAAATGTTGTGGAATTGTATTTTAATTCCTAGTTCTTTGCACACCCTTTTCAAAGAAAAAAGTTTTTATTTAGTTGAAAATTTATGTTTCAATAAAATGCTCCGAAGGTATAGGGGGGGTACATACCTACCGAATGGACTAAATTCATGTGACGTCACGATCACGTGAAAACTATGTCACGTGACCACGTACTGTTTGTTTACTACAGTAGCTACGATTATTTCGTTCTTTTAGTTTTACATTATAATTTTTAAAATGTCTTATTTTGCTCAAATGGTTGATCGATCATTTAAAGAAACGGTTATTGTAGGAAATAAAATCATTTTTTAAAATCTGACAAAAAATCTGAGTGTTTTGAGCTCGTACTTGTTATTTGTCTTATCTCGTACATAATTAGCTATGTGTTACTGTAACTAAATTGTTTATTTGGATTTAATAGTTTAAATTTTCATTGCTAAAATTATTTCTGCTTGGTTATGTATATCCTGTTCTTATAGTTACATAATTAAAATTGATTTCAAGGCCAATTTTTGTTTTAAAAAATAGTTTATGTAACTTAGAAGCTTTTTCATTAATTTTTTCTGTTCAAGATAGTGTTGAAAGTTTTTGTAGATACTCTCAATTGGTATGTTTTATAAAAGTTAGTATGGATTCTGGTTTGAGATTTCTGGTTATATTTTTAAAAAATCTTGTGTTTTTTCCAAGTTTAGCGAGAAAAATAATTATTACAAATCAACAAGGAAACAGATTTTCAAATCCATACTAACCTTTTTCGCAGTAACCTATGAAACATAAATCACTTAAAATGACTAAAAAATTTTAAACATTGGGCATATTATGAGTTTGAAAAGATTTAAATTCTTAATTTGTTTTAAACAGTGAAATAATAGCTGGTCAAACTGACTTTTTGCTGTTATTGTCTCCAAAAAACATTTTTAAAAAAGGGTACTTTTTAGCTTTAAAACAAAGTGACTTAAGCCAATTTTAAAAAAAACACACACACCTCAATTACTGGAAATTATTTGTTATGTCTGGTTGTACATTTTTTCTTGTTTGAAAAATTCTTATTTTTGAATACTATGGCCAAAATATATTCAATTAATTTTATGACCTGAAAAGTTTATGGAATGTCCAACACAATAATCTTGTGATTCGCTGTTTTTATATATATATAAATATTATTCATCATTGAAATTGTACAGAAATATTTGTTTGGTTTGATAAATTTTGAATTTAATTGTGAATGGAAATTTTATGTGACTATTCATTTATATATATATTGTATTGTATTTTTTCCATCTAATTTGCAATTCATTGTGCTGTAAAAATGAAATTCATTTTCACCAATGGATAAATATTATTAATCAAAAACTTTCATATTAACTCACTTTAATATGAGATGAACAATGGCTTAAAGTAAACTTTTTTACGTTTAAATTGTATTTTGGAACCATCTATTGTTTATACATAAATCATTATTTTCTATTATTTTTATAAATTATATGTAATTCAATAAGAAAAATTTATTTAAAATTAAGGATAATTAAATTGAATTTCTGAAAATTATTTCACTTTTTCTGATGGTACATTCCCTTAATATTGTACAATATAAAAGAAGTAGATCAACATGTTATAGGCACTTCATATAAAAAAAAAGTATTTATTAAAAATTTTAATGTAAATTTTTAATATAGTACATATTTGCATTAATAATAACTTGTGATCCAAGTGTCGCATACCCATACACATGTTTTTTATTGCGTGATGTTATTTTTATAAAAAGGCACTTCATATAAAAAAAAGTATTTATTAAAAATTTTAATGTAAATTTTTAATATAGTACATATTTGCATTAATAATAACTTGTGATCCAAGTGTCGCATACCCATACACATGTTTTTTATTGCGTGATGTTATTTTTATAAAAGTTTTAATTTTTTTGTTTGATGCTTAATATAGCAACTGCTGAAGGTAACTTTTTAATATGCTGAAAGAGCTCTCAACACTTGCTACAGTAATTGCAACTTAAGAAAAAAGTATTAAAACAATTAATACATGTAGAAATAACTCATTATATTTATTTTGCATGTATTGCAATATATCTTGTGAGTTATTTAAATCTCTTACATTCAAAATCAAATTCTGTTGCTAACTGATTTCATCTACATTTTTGTTGTAAACTTAACAAATGTCTTAAAACTTTTTTCTAATTCATGTTTTTTGCAGGTTTTTAAATCAGAATTAATATTTGGTATATTTATATAAATCTATTCACGTAAAACTGTATCAATATTGCAGTGTTATAGAAGTAACATGTAAATTTCTCTACTGGGTTTTTTTATAATTTGCTAAGTTATGCACAATTCTATTTTTAGAGGTTTTTTAAAATTTTATTTACAAATGATAAATTAACACAGGGTCATATTTACTTATTCTATTGAACTAAAAAAATTTCCATTTATAGCTGTTCATATTATTTCATGGTTTCTACAAAGTGGGAGATTATTAAATGCTAAGAATTGAATGACAAGTCTTTAAAATATCAATTTGAGTCCTTACATTTACTTATTTATAAAAACTTTGCCATGTCCAATTTTTATTTATTAGAATCATTTTAGATATCTTTATATGTATAAAGTATTTACATGTAATACATTGTAAAAATAAAATTCATTTTCATCAAACTGATCACCAATGAAATAAAATATTAATTTGAATTTTAAGTGTAGGTAGGCAAACTTGACATAAATGTAATATATTTTATAGACAATTGTTATTTTTCATCTCTAAATGCTGAAAAAAAATGAGAAAATTCATGCATAACATTTTTGATATATATAAATTCCCACCCGTGTGAAGAACGAGTATACCAGTTAATAGCATACTAGTACAAAGGAAAAAAATTAAGAACTTTCTATAGTATTGATAAAGCAAACCACAAAATTACAGCATCATTTCAAATATCTTATACTGGTATAAGCCACACTAATATAAAATATGCAATTCATGAAGTTGTAAAAAAAATTTCATCAGAGGATTAAATATATATGAAATACTTCCCTATCAACTCTTAATATTTTATGTACAAAATTATTTTAAAAAGCTTAACACTGTAAAACAGATACATCTATAAAATCCACAAATCATTAAGAAATATGCATAACTACGAGGGGCGAGCAAAAAAAAGGGTTACAAGTCGAATAAAAAATATTTACAATAGACAGAAAATACAAAAAGGGAATTAAGAGGCATATTCACCTATCACATTTCATCATAATCACCAAGTCTATTTAGGCATTTATCATAGAGAATGCAGAACCTACTTGTTTAATCTGTCTAGGTAGAAATCAGGTCCTTGTCCATTGAGCCAGTCTCAGTACAATATCGCAGCACATCAGAAAATGATATACTGCGTGCTACCATATCTCAATCCCAGCTCTGACGAGATTTAAAGCTGAGTTACCCGTTGATCAATCTAAGTAGTTTCTTCAATTCGTGCCGTGGTGATTTCTGTCCTTGCAACATGTCTGCTCATTGCAGATGCGGACACATTTCATTCATATCACGACTCGCACTTCCAAACAATCACAATTTCCAAAGAATCTTGCCATTTCAATCTGCATCGTCCTGAACCATCTGGGTACTTTCACTATCTACCCGCAAACCAGCTGTATACCAAGTAGCACGATCTGTCTCCACTTTTGCAGAAACCATCTTTGTTTTCCGTTGGAACATAAACCGTTGCAAATACCTGCTTACAAAATGTTGGAGTGCCTCCAGCAGGACAAGTGCATGTTGCACTTATAACCTTAAGTTTAAAAAAAAGTATTAAATATTAAAAAGAAATAAATTCTACAATTAGATTGTAAATTTCTATGAGTTTTCGGTATTTACATATTAGTCTACTGGTTAATAAATGTTGAAAGATTTGTGCCAAAGTTAATTTTCAGCTTAATTTATATTCAATTATTTTATTTAAAGACCATAATTTAAATAAATAAATTATATGAATAAAAATTTTAAATAAGTGAAAATTAACAGTTTTTTTTATATAAAAACACATCATAAAGTGCTTGATTTAAAAATACTATGCCTTATAAGAAAAATTAGTAACAATTTGGGAGAATCTTAAATGTAAACACAACATTTCTCCATATTGAATTTAAGTTTTAAATGAAAAAATTTACATTTCTTTATCAAAATGGTTTGGCATTTCTTGTCTTTACTTTTAATGTGTTGGAATCAAATTAGGATTTACTCATAAATAGCAATAACTATGTAATGACTAAAGCATAATAATGAATATTCATTAAAATAGAAAACAATGCAATTGATATTCAATGCTACTCTAAAATATAAGAATCAAATTATAAACTTATCATTGATAATATAGCTATTCAAAAAATTTAAATTTGTCCATTCACATTTCTTTTACAGATGTTTAAAAAGCTGCTAAATTTGAATAGTTGCCATTACTTTTAATCTTTTAGAATCAACTTATAATTCAATGATAAATAACAATATTAATGTTATTAAAACCTATTTTGTTTTTTATAACAATGAGTTAAACTAAAGCATAAATGAGTAAATAGCAATGCATTCATAATAGTTTCAGAAAGTATCTAAATTAGAACACAAAATAATTTATAACTTACCTCAGAAGTTGTTCTGATCTGAACAAATGACTTGTACTTTACTCTCTTCATTTATGCTTTTACAACGCTTTTGATAAAAAAATTAATACTTAACTGAGCAATCAGGCTCGGTAAGCGACATGTTACTCACAAATTTGTCATCGAATATAAAAAAAAGAACTACAAAATTAATTGAGAACTAAAATAACTGAGAGCTATATCTAAGTGAATCAAGAACTATAAACAAATACACCAACTAACACTAGTCGAAGCAGACGAATACCTAATTAGATAAATAAATTACAAAAAAACAAAAATTATGTAAAAAAGTTGTTAAGATTATTTCCTAACAAATATATACACTAGAATAATGCAAGAAATACAATGATATCACATATTTTAATTAGATAAAATTAAAGCTAAAGAATGTCAACAATTTGCTTATACGGTTCTACCACGGTAATGCAAAACACGTGCAATTGTTGCCCAATTTGTCACGTGATTCCCCGCTTGGCGTCTGCCTGGTGTGAATTTCGTCCATTAGGTACATACCGAAAATACATACCTTAAATTTATAATACTGTCTTTTTAAGTAATCCGCCAAAAAAAGGCAAAATTTTCCGCTAAATTCCTATTAAAGCCATATATTAAAAACAAAGCGCATACTTTTGTAAAACAAATAGATGAAAACTTTAATTCAAAAGTCAAGAAAAAGACTGATTTGATTTAAAGTCCAACCACAAAATCAAAACAATCTAGTACTCATGTGTTCGTCCGCGGGTATAGCGTGGTAGAAACGAAAAATAGTTCGGAAGATTTATAAGAACTAAATTTGTTGTTGAACCCCAATTTTTAAAATATGTAGCCAGTATATTAAAAAAACTTCTTTAATCCTGAATATCTTTTTTTATTTGTTTGATAGTGTTAATTAACCATTTTTTGAAATTTTGAGTACATGTAATGTTTTATATTCGAAAAGGCATGCGTTCATTTATGATATAAACAAACTCATTTCAAAATGATGATGTCCATGTGCTCATTTTTGAGTATTTCTTTTTTCTCCGTGCAGGGTTAATAAATGCATCTCATATAAAACTGAAAGCATGCAGGTATTTTCTTTACTCTATTCACCTTTTTCATCTTGATTAAAATAATATACATATAAATCAATATACATCAATCATGTTACATACAAAAATGCTACTCATAGTACATGAGTACATTGTTAAGAATGTTAATTTATTTCTCTATTAATATCACTTTGAGTATTAATTACATTAATACACTAGCCATTACTCCTCACTGTGACAAGAGGCTTGTGGCAAATAAAGAATGACACGTGAGCGTCGGTAGATACGTAATCTACGAATCATCAATGGTTTTACCACACCTAGTCGTCCCCAGCGTTCTATCAGAAATGAAATCCAAAGTAAGCTCTGATTTTAAAAATTGAACTAATCTCAATCCTTCATCTTTATCGAAATCAATATAGAAATCGCCACCAAGTATGAATGTAAGTACATGATACTCTGTTTCATCAATAGTCTAGAACCACCCTCAGTATTTATAAATAATGTCTAGTGGATACATATATTAAGTCAACATTCTGATTGACAGAAATATAAACTATCACGATAACAAAGGGTTAATCGTTAGGTAAAGTGCATCTCGCGGCACATATATCTACCAAATTAGATTTTGTTTGATTAACGTACTGGGCATTTCTTCTCAAGTAAGCATCATGATTGCCAGTAAAATTATGTTGTAAATCGCCAACGTTTTGATAGACATCGACCCCGCCCCCACGATTAATGCTTGGTCGTCTATACTGTATTGATGATTCATCTGTTAGTCTTATTGAGATATTCAACAACGTACTGGGTGCATGAATATTCTTCAATGATGAATTGGAAATCCATATTGGTCCCAACAAAGTTAAAATATAAATGGATTAAAACAATTATGCTATTTTTCAGAAAGTTACCGCGTTCTGTAAATACTAGAGGTAGAAGTATCCCAATTCGTAAAATGTTTATATAACCGTCATCCGATATTATGTACTTAGCTTGATAATAGTCGTCAATGTCATTGTAATCATTAGCTTCTAGATTTTTCCATACGTTTTCGTACCGTATCTTTAAAGTAACACACAAGAGACAGAAAAGGTAGATGGGTGTGTGTGGAGGAGTAAGGTTTCCGAATTTGTCTTGCCGCGCATGCGCCATAAGCACTCATAATCTTGAATACTTTTTTTTTGCAGGTTTACCTCAGTTAATTATTAGTGAAATCTGGCAATTTTATTAATTTTTTTCATTGTACTTTACATCCGGAAACGAAAAAAGGCACTCTTTTTGAAAAATGATATTAAATAATAAAAAAAAGAGAAAAAAGGGAAAGTTTCAAAATTACAAAATTTCATGACTATTTTAAAGGAATTTTACTATAATCCGTTTCAGCTTAAACGGAAAAAGAAGCAAGACATGAAAGATCATTTGACTCGAAAACCGGTTTTCGACGTCAATTACGCCAGAAAATGTTTAAAGTGTCATTTATTTATTTATGAGGACTTAATTTATGAGCTATACTTTCAAAATTTCCCACATGGATACAAAACAACGTAATTTTTAAACAAAAAAGGTAAAAAAAAAAAAATATTGCGTAAAGTGCGTTTTCTGAATATCGTTTTTTAAATCACTGATTTTAAAAGAGCACAGAAGTAGTACAGAATGTTGAGTGATAAGAAATCCGTGCAGAACGTTTGAAAAATTAACTCTTTTATATTTAAATCCAAACTAACATTTATAGTTCTTTCATATAAACGTATTATCTATAAAAAATTAAAAATCCTCTATTAATGAGAAAAAGGGTATGTAGAAAATACTGGTGTCGAAGAAAATAGTACAAGAGAAGCGCTTTTAAATGTGAAAAGGAACAGTGTTTTCCTTTGAAGAATCTTCCAAAGCCATCTCATATGAAGTTTAAGATTTAGAGCTAAGCTTCTTAAATGGAAAATTCTTTAAAAATGCCATATTTAAGAAATTGTGTTGCTTTAAGACTATTTCTTTTTCTCAGTGATTTATTTCGAACAATAATTTACATGTTACCGTTGAAGATTTGTCATTCACTATGCAACTGGCGATGCATTAGTACTTTTTAATGAAGAATAAATTCTTCAAATAATAAAAACTGAGCAACATTATTTAGTTAAAAATAAACTAAAACATTTCTTAATTTGTTTCATGAAAAGAAGAAATTTAATGAAACACTTCCATGAGCTGTTCGGACCGTCCCCAAAAACCCTCGTGTAGCTGAACAGTGGGGCGTTAATGTTCACTCACTCACTCCGTGAGCTGTTCAGTAAAGAGATGGACAGTTTTCTGAATGCTATTGCACATTAGCAAAAAAGTCACACTTAAAGAAGTATGCTTATCATAAGAGATACATGTTATTAAAGTCAGTCATATTTCAAAGTGCGTTATGATATTACAGAAAAAAGAGCAATCATACAGTTACAGAACTAATATATGTGTGTGTTTCGGAAACTACTAACCAAAACAACAAAATACAAATAATTACAGAATTAGGAAATATTTTAATACAATAATATACGAATCAATATAATATTAACCCTCACAACAAAAAAATCTTTCGAACTATAGAAAATTTGTAATTAAAAACAATCTATGTAATATAGATTCAATTTATTTATTTTAAGAACGATGATGTATGTGTTAAAAAACAACTTTTCTGCATTAAACAAATACTTTTTTCTCTCTCGTTAAATTTCTGTCGATATATATTAAATTAAATTTAGTAAGTCTCCTCAAGACAGATTAACTTGTAATTTTTTTTAGTTTCATAAAATAAAACTCTAATTGTGAAATTTTTAATCTTGGGAAAGTTGCAACTTCGCCAAACAAAAGAAAAGGAGAGAGAAATATTAGAATTTGTGAATTAATGATACATTTTATAAGAAGCAATATTTACATCATTTCCAAAAGGGAAAACTTAATTTTTGTTAAAATTATGACTCTTCCGGGGCAAGGAAGCATTTTAAAATCACCCAGAAAGATACAATACCGCCCCTTTAAATTCTGTGCCTCCTTTTCCCCATATGCATTTAAAAATTCAGAATGGAACTGAACATAGCATGAAACGATTGAGTTGTATCACTACTGTGAAAGATCTTATCCTGCGAGTCAGTACCACTCTCTGAAACATTAATCTCAAAAGAAATGTTTTTACACTTGAATTTTTGAACCCAAATATTTATTCTTATCAAAATCTGGATCATTTTTGATTCTTCGATGCTTCTTTCTCACCTACCTCGAAATACGATGTTACTTCATTCTTGCGGTATTCAAATAAATTCATTAATCGAATTCTTCTGAAATGAACGCATGTTATATATTTTCCTCTAACATAACGTTCGGTATTTTTCAAAATGAAACACTTATCAAAGCACTATTAAATCACAGGTATTTTTCCATTGCACTGCAAGATTCATTTCAAGAAAATAACATATATTGCGTTTCTAATTTGTACGGTTCAGAAAAATAAATAAATAAATACGAATTCAAAATGAAGTATGTGATGAATAACTGTGTATTAATAACGAAAAATTTGAATAGTTTATAAAAAAAAAATGTAATGTTTCTTCTCAAAAACTTTTAGAAACATGTGTCCATTTTGAACAACGAGTTCAATCGAGTACAGAAAACACTTTACTGCAGGTACGTCAAATTCACGGCCACCCCAAGACTTTTAAAAAACTTGAAATACCTCAAGCTTTTAAAAGTTTTTTCAATTTGAAACACATTTGAGGTGAATTTTTTTATATAAATTTGCAACATAATATTTTTGCTTGTTACCTATTCTTGTTTTTTTTAAAAAAATCTGACAGAAATATCTTTAAATTAGCTATTATATTTTTAATATTATTAAATTTTTTCATTCTAACTAAACTTCTTTTTAATTTTTATTAATTTTTGATCAATATATATTCCATCAAATTTGGATGACTTACTTTTTAGAAAATGTTAAATGTCTTCTAAAAATTAGTATTTAACTGTTTTTCTTAATAAACTTTAATTTTTCTTTTATGAAATATATACAATGTTTATGGTTTAAGTTTTAAAAAAATATCAGGAAATATAAAACGATTATGTACGCATAATTTGTCGATATATTGAGATTGATATGAAGTTAATAAATAAAAAATGCAATCATTCTAAAAATAATATTTTATTAATTTTTTGAACATTGAAGACATTTGGTCTCCATCTTCATATACAACTGGTCATGTCGTCCTAATTGTCATGAGTTTTATATGCCTGCCATATTGGTAAAGTTCACAATTCATTGTATCTGGATTACAAACTAGTACCAGAATGAAATCTAAGAATATAGACAAAAACAAATGGAGTTTATTCTATGCACCTTCCAAAACACATGACTTCGATTGAGGGGTATAAGTATTTAACTTTAATAAGTATGAAAATTTAAATTTTAATATGGTAACCCTATTAGTTTCAATCAATTAATTCTGTTTTTCACAAAAATTAACCGTTTATATAGTCACTCTGTTGTTGCAGTTTTTGAGTTCTACTTGCACGCTTTCTTTCAGTTGGATAATGTAAATCTCAGAAATAGTGAGTACCAGGATCATTTTTAAAAGAGTTCGAGGGCTCCATGGTTTTAGTTATTACTGACCAACCGATTGACCATATTCGCAATTTTGGTCAATTTTATTTCCCTTAACCCACAATCACTCGCGCGGGGTGTTCTGTACACCCCAACGACAAGAAAAGCCTCCTAAAATTTCAAAAAGAATGCGCAGAACCGTGATTTTTTCAGTAGCTGTTCATTTTAGGTCATTGAACCTTCAGGCATGATGCAATCATTCTAGCTTGGACGATTGGAACGTAACGACCTTCAAAAATTTATCTGGGGTACTGAGAACTTTCCGCGAGCAATTGAGTTATGTTTATAGTCTGCTCTACATGTTTGGAAAATGATTAAAATATTTGTTTTTTAATTTCTACTATCCTTAACATTAATTACGAAGTAAGTTTATTACTGGCTTTAACGTTTTTCTCGTGGTTTACAAAAAATACAAAATTATGTATTTTAAATTGAAAATTTCGCAGGTTTATTTTAAAATAATGTCAGTTGAATTTGTATAAAATAAATGTAATATTTTTATTTGTATCATACAAAAAACATCTTGTACTTTACAAATGTGCATCATTATTGACTTATTTTTTTTTAATATTTTAATAAACGTGTTAAAAGTTTGGGGTGTTCACTACACCCCGCGTGTAACGACGGTACAAAAACAGGCGCGAGTGACCGTGGGTTAAGATTCAATTTTTTTCAATCTTATTTAATATTTTGCTAATTTTGGCCATTATGAAATATGTTAGAGATATAACAACTGTTTCTCAAAAAATAATAATAATAAATGAGACTGCCTACTTTTATTTTGCATATTTACGCAAATTTACACAGTTTATAATAATCAATATATCTGGCAAAGTTCTTTTTTTTAATGGTAGTAAAGTGTGAATTTCTACTGTTTCACTTTTATTAAATGATTTCATAATTTTTCCCATTCCACTGCGACTTGTTTCATTTTTCTTTTCATAATACTTAGCTCTTGTTTTGGCCTCAATTTTTTTTAAAAACATACATTTTTAGAGCATTTTTTTTCTATAAATTTTGTTTTCTTCCGGCATTCATTCGGTGTTCCTCATATTCTATTTCTTATCCTGGTACTCACAGTTAACAGCTCCGTTTTGTATGGAGAATGTAAGTACATTTGTTATTTCACATTGCAAATTTTTGCTTAAATGGTTGTAATTCTATTGTCCACGCTTGCTTCACCAAGAGAGAGAGTTTCAGTCATTTTTTAATTCTATATAAATTCTATTTTTTTTAGTGCTAAGGTGACAATATTAGATAAAAATTATTCTCCATCGAAGGACTATTTTTCAAGTAGCGTACATACACCAAACTACTAGTTCCAACTTTAAAAAGTCATTTCGTGCTCTCTTCTAAATGTTCGTGGGGCCGTGGTAGCCCATTGGTCAAGGTATCGGTTCGTAGCTGGTGTGTCATGAGTTCGAGCCCACCACCACTAGAAGACCCGCCGTATAGGGGAGAGATGCACGTTAAAAATCTGTCGAGATCTCAAACGTCCTTTCTTTGGTGTGGTAGTTGGGAGAGGTGGTTGCCTGCTCAGGTGTCGTCCTCGTCACTGATCCTCGTCGACTGGTTCAAAATTACAAGGTCTGGCGCCAAAAGCCCTCGTGTAGCTGAATATGCGACGTTAATATTCAATCACTCACTCTAGTTTTTTGTGTAACAATTTTTAGCGCGTTTTTCACGTAGTGGAACAAAAGCTCTATTAGGACGCAAATTTCGTCTTCGTTCCATATTTTGTCGTACCTCTTTCTCAGCCAATAAGCAACTAATTGACCTCGGGTTTTCGGCATTGGGTCGCATTTGTGCCCTAGATGAGCCGAATCATATTTAAATTTAATAATTTTTAATTTAAAATTTTTTTTTAGTACAGTACTGTTTTCTGTTAGTAAAAAGTTCATTAGTGGCAAAATTGTAAAATACAACATGTGAAAAACGCGCTAAAATTACTTGGCCATGCCAATAGTTGATATCTTGTTTTAATATGGTATTTATTAACAGTGCCGCCGCGTGGGTATTAGGCGCCCTTGTTCAAGTTGAAATTCGGCGCCCCTTTATGGGGTTCTGTTGCACTCTTATAAAGTGCTACAAATAAAATAAGAAATACTCATTTATAGTATTCGAAATTTGACTTTCGAACCGAAAAGCTTTAAAATTATAATATTAAAACACGTTTGTCTTATTATTTTTTTTTTATTATTTCATAAATTTTAAAAACAAAACAAACCAAAAATGATATAAAATTTTTAAGTGAAATATAAAAATTAGAAAATATATTCAAATATATTGATTCTCCTAGCTTTAGCAGCTACAAATGCTCGTATCAATTCTTTTATATTTAATTTATCGAAAATTTCGCTGTCTATGGATAAAATTGACAAGTCCGATATAATCTCTCCTGCGCCATAGTAGATCGCATGTAGTTTTTTTTATAATTTTAAGTTTTGAAAAACTTTGCTCTCCAGTAGCCACCAAAACTGGCAGGGTTAAAGAAATCCGTAAAGCTATTGCAATATTTGGAAATGTATCGATAAGATTGTTTTCATAAATATAATTTAAAACATCAATAGGTGACATATCCTCTTTCGTAAAACATCGGAAAGATTTTATTTCTTCAAACAAATTTAATCCATCTATATCCTTTTCATTAATATTTTTAGTATCCGTTAATTTTCGTTCTAATTCTTCACAATGTTTTAAAATTTCATTGTCACTCCAGTTTTTTAAATTAGGTATATAGTATATAGCAGTGTCTAATATTATATTGTAAAATTCAACCTTAAACTTTTGTCTTGGAATGTTGATTGGTTCGTCGGTTTGTTGATCTTGAAACAGTTTCTTTTTAAACCTGTTTCGACTTGGTGGAAAATCAGTATCCACCCCCTAATCATCAGCAACGATACTTGCATTGGCAATTGCATGTTCATACGCTTCATCTGATCTACGATTATCTGAAGTAAATTTTAAACGCTTTACGATATGAGTAGTATATTTCTAGAGTAATATATTTCTCTAAAAGTAAGAATAATTTTAACATAAATGTGTGTACTTCAGTAAACAAATGTTCAGTGAATAATCTGGTTACGATAAATTTGAATTTTTAAATCTTTGTATGGTATAAGACATAAACAGTATTATATTCAGAATATGATAAATTCTGCAAATATAAATCACATCACAAACGTTGTACAAAAAGGTAAATGAAATTTTCAAAATAGCCCACCGAGATAGACAGGAAATGATACAAAAAATATGCATGAACAAGAAAGTTTAATACAATATTATTACAATTATTTTAAAAAACATATCTGCAAAAGAGCAGAGGAGGGGGGGGGACAAAATTACATCAGTAAAATTACATCATACGAGAAGATTGCGAAATATTGAAACAGGAAACTAGCTTATTATGAATCATATTGTTATTAAAAATAGAACGTAACTAGGAAGGAATTTTTTCTTGTGTAGGTTTCTTAAGATGTAATAATAAGTATGGTAAGAGTTTTCATGGAACTTGAAGTTTATTTTCAAATAACAGTCTATGAAAATATTGAAAATAACAAGAATTTTTCAATAAGTAAGGTTCGCAACACTGAACAAACAACGAAAAGAATTTAGGTGAAATCCCTACAAATTCGAAATTACTTTCAACTGAATTGCGACGATTACAGTAATGTTGCAACCTTTTATATTTATATCTTAAATTTTAAGAAATCGTATATTCGGCTGCCCTTGTGTATAATCCTGCTTAAAATCTTAAAGAAATTCATGATACCAAAAAGAGTGTTGTAGATCACGATAAAGCAGTGCTTCTCAAACTTTCAATATTTGCGACCCAGTTTTCAGCTATAATTTGCATCGCACCCCACTTCCTACAATAACAATGTACTGAATGCAATTATAATGTACTTTGATGGTAAAACTACGATGCAATAAGACTTTAATTATAAACGCACTAATTAGATAAATATTAAGTTTTGTAAATAAATTTTGTATATGACAAGCCCAAGAGAGTCACTAGTAATTACTGAACTTGTTTTTAATTGAAAATTGATAAATTAATTATCAAATACTTTGTGCAGAACTGCTACATTTATAAGTAGTGCGTATTATGTCAGTTTGAATGTGTATTTAATTTTTTATTATATAATGTAAGAATATATTTTGCTTTGTAAATATTTTAAATTGCAAATTATTTTATTAAATTGATAATTATTTAAATATTTTATTTTCGATTTTTCGTAATATGCTTGCGCTTCCCCCCCCCCAAATAAGGTTAGCACGCCCACCTTAGGGGGTGCGCCCCACAGTTCGAGAAACGCTGCGATAAAGATTTTATTTCGAGATTTAAGAACAATTTAATAACAGGTATACATGACACAAAATATGATTTTGGGAAGAAAAGCCAAGCGATTTACATAATAATTTGGCCAATAGTGTAACGATTTGATAATTTAGATATAAAAATGAAAGAGAATAATTAGCTTTTTAATAAACACTGGGCGGTTGCACGTTCTCTGTAATTTAAATTTTTTTCTCTTTTTTTTTCACCCTTTAATTTTTTGCGCCCCCAAATCTTTTTCGTCCAAGGCATGTGCCTAGCGTGCTTAAGCGGAAAAGTGGGCTTAGTAAGGAAAGGGGGGGGGTTACGCCACTGGACAACGGTCATCACGTAATAATACAGTCTTATCACTTTTGCCAATTGACATGCAGTTTGAAATTAACTGTTTTTCGAAGGGAATATACGGGAATAATATTTGACGACATTAAAATTATTCGGATCATGATCTTTTTAAGACGGGAGTCGAGAACGAAATGAGGCCCCCACTGAGAGCGAGGTCCTGGACCTGAGCCTAGTTGGCCCATGCCTTGAAATGTCTCTAACTACAATACAATACGACTTTAATTATAAACCGCACAATTTATCAAGATAAATATTTTGTATATGACAAGACCAGGGGAGTCACTGGAAAAAACTTGTTTTTAATTGAATATTGATAACTTAATTATCAAATACTTTGTGCAGTACTGATACATTTTTATAAGTGTTGAGTATTATATCAGTGGGAATTTGTATTTTATTTTTTATTATATAAGAATCTATTTTACTTTGTAATTATTTTAAATTGTAAATTATTTTATCAAATTGATAATTATTTTAAATCTTTTGTTTTCAATTTTTCGCGATACGCTTGCGTCTCCAAGTAGGATTATCACGCCCTCCTGGAGGGCGCGCCCCACAGTTTGAGAAACGCTGCGATAAAGATTTTATTTCGACTTTTGAGAACAATTTAATAACAGTATCATGAAGCAAAATATGATTTGGAGAAAAAAAACCAAGCGATTTACATAATTTTAAAAATGTACATATATTATCATTGCAAACAAAACGCACACACAAACAAAACAAATACGTTGAGCCACAACATCTTCTCAGCATATAATGAATAAAAATTTATGCCGATACAAATCATTCCCGATTCCTGTTGTTACATGTTACAAATAATAGCGTGAACTCCACACGGAACGTGTTTTTATTGTTGGTATCGGAAATCAAATTTTGTTTTACACAAACGAAAACAATCCGCAGAAACGAAAACAAAATTAAATTAAATTAAAATTTAAAAAAAATAATATTTTATTGCCAAAAAAGATAAAAACATGCAAAATTGCAAGTTTTTACTAACAACTTTTATGTGTGTAAGTAACATTAAATTAAAAAAAACTATAAGTACTATAAATTTTGGCGCCCCCTGCCCCAGGCGCCCTTGTGCGGTGAACAATTTTGCCACCCCACGCGGCGGCCCTGTTTATTAACATTGTTTGGGGCTATAAGATTATCAGTCTTATAGCCCAAGCAGTTCAAAAGTGCAAATATGCTTATGAATACTCTCAACTAATGTTCTAAGACCCCTTCCACATATTAAATGAGTAATGTATTTAAAGAAAATTAACTGCATTCAGATGTGAGTTCTGTGAAGCTAAAAGTTTGATATTTTCATGCTTTGCTCTAAGGCACCAAATAATGACTGAAAAGGCGTCTGTAGTTCCTGTGCTTGCAAATAAGACAATTTTTGTTGACTCGTTAAATTTTCCATTTGGATTTAAATAAATCTAACTGTAATACAACCATAAAATTCAAGGTGTTATATGAAATAATATGACCTTAATGTCTGTTGTTTTAGTACCTAAATGTTTTTTTTGTTAGTATCTTGTTATGGGTTGTAACTTTACATGTAATTAGAAGTTTCAAAAGTCTACCCTCCATTTCCTCAAGAGTCCTGTCAAGTATATTCAGATATTTTTCTCTTGAAAAAGTCGCTATTCTCAACCAACTCATAACAAAAATGGAACTACTCCTTTGGATAAGTATCAATATAATAAATGGAATATCTCTTAAAGATATGGCGAATATTTCCTAATGAAAAGATGTAAGAATAGAAATGAGGTAGAACGATTTGTAATTAGGGATGGCAATACCGGTATTTCGAGCCATTTGAACAGTTTTGAAATACCGTATTCACAAGTTTTTCGGTATTCACTAGAATATTTTAAATTGTTTCTGATATGTTCATGGATCGCCAACATGGCAAATAGTATACGTTTTGTTTGTATGTTATTTATTCCATTATGATTAAAATATATTATAAATGAAATAATTTACATCCATTTCAGAACGGCCGCGGTGGCCGAGTGGTCTAGGCATCGGATCATGGCTAGCATATCATGAGTTCGATCCTAGTACCACTAAAGACCCGCCGTGTAGGGGCGCGATGCACGTTAAATCTGTCGAGAGCTCAAACGTCCTCCCGTTGGTGTGGTATGGTAGTTAAGAGTGCCAGCTCAGGTGTCGTCCGCGTCACTTGACCATGGTTCAAAATTACGCGGACCGTCGCCAAAAGCCTCGTGTTGCTAATCAGTGCAACGTTAATATTCTCTCACTCACATCCATTTCAGAAGGAGAAAATATTAAAAAGCCTTTCTTCCGCTCCTCCACTGCGAGAAACGATCTTCAAAACTGAGAGCAAACAGCTCACTTTTGAGTACTTCACATTCTCAAAATAGCTCCGATGCACGCTTACTCAAATCTGAGAATCGCATATTCTCATATGGAGACACAAGTACATTCTCATTTTTGAACCTGTTACGGGATCAAATTTTTGAGAATGAAAGATCGATATGAGTATATAATGCACTCATATTTGAATTTGTTAATGTATCAAATATGAGTTAAAACAATAAAATGAGTATGTATAGCATTTATTTTCGGTACTGTTGTATCTAATATGAATTTTTAACAGAAAAATATTTATTAACCCAAATCTTAAGGGATTTAAAAATGTGATACCTGAGTTGTAAATTTTCACTTTCTACATCTTACGTATTATTTTATTTTCATTTCATGAAATTTTTACACTTAACTTCGAAATCAAAATTCATTTTACATTTATTGTGTGTAACAAAAAGGTACTCGCATATTATCGCGAAAGTGCCTAAGTTAAAGATAACTCGCCAAATTGGCAGTAACGATTTCGCATGTGTCCTACGCGCTGAATTAGCAACCATGTACTTCGTTTTATATAATGTCGCCAATACGGTGGCGACAATAAGCAAGTATCGACAAAAATATTACTTTTCGAGAAAAAAAAATGCAACTATTATTTGATCACAAACTGCATGTCTTCAACTTTTACCGCAAATATAAATCTTTGAAACTGCAAAAATGAATTCGATGTATAGTTAAACAAATGTGTATGCATTTTGAACTAGTTCCAGAAGCAATTTGATTCATTATTTATATTTATGTTTCTCTAGAAGCATTATATTGTTTCCTTAAAATCATATACAAGCAGAAAATTAACTTTTATTTAAAAAAATTCAGCCCTTCAATAATAAGTTATTAGAAATATCTAGGAAACATTATGATAAATAACAGATTTTTCTAAGTAAAAATTTCAAAACAATGCCAGAAAGAAATAGCTTTTTTACATATTATGTAACCTGAAGAAAAAAAACCTTTTGACTAAAGTAACACTCATTAGGCCCAGGTGTGTAAGTACTCTTTATATAAATTGTTTTGTTTAAATAGAAACATCTATCCACATGGAAATAAAGAAAATGCATTGCTATATTACAAACTAAGCTCATTTTTTGTCAAAGCAACTGATTTTACACTTTCCTATCACCAAAGAAAACAAATATAATAGTTTTTAAGTTAATGTTTTTTTTTAAATTAAAATACTTAAAAATTTTAGTCTTTAGAAGAATGTAAAAACAACTCTAACAGTACATTTTTGCATTAACAAAACATTTAGTTTTTAACCTAATGGAAAGAGCTTTTAGAGAAGTTTTCAGCACCCATTCAGAAGAAAAAATAACATCATAAGGACCAATAGAATCATAATTTAGCAATTTTACTTGCTGTACAGAATTTTATTTTCAATACCTTTTTTCAATTATTCACTGTTAACAAGAAAAATAAAACAAACCAAAATCATATTGCTGAAATATTTATTCTGGAAATTGTACACATACATATATACATAAAAAATAAACAAGAATATAAGTAAATTTTTTTTTTATAAACACTATCTAATCCATATTATAGTCAACTCCATCCTTATTTGTGCAGAACAGATTATGTTTTAGTGTAATATACATTGTAAATATAGGAAAGTGTGTAACAGTACATAAATAAACAACTTTTAAATTTTTTTATCAAATTATGTCTTTGAGTTACAAAATGTGAGTGAAAATGCCTTTCAAACAGTGTTGTTTCAAATAAATTACATGTTAGGATATGCGAGTCATCTAAATTATTTACTGCAGAATTTATAGATAGCTGGTTCTGAAAGGAATTTTGAAAGTTCTCATTAGAGTAAAATTTTTACAAAGGTTGTTCATAATTATATAGTTTTCGAAATGACTATCTACAAAATTTAGCATAACACATGTAGTGATATGCTATGCCTGTATGAGTATTTAGAACATAATGACAAAAAAAATTCAGAGCTATATCAAAATTTAAAACAAATTATGAGTGAAACATTAAAAATCAAGATTTGTAGTAACAAGCAGAAATGAAATTAGTGCAAATTAAAAATAAAGCATTCATAATTTAGAAACAAGATAAAAGATTTAAAAAATACAATTTTTATAAATATTGCACGTCTACCTGAATTTCACATTTATAAAAACAATAGTTAAAAAAATACCACACATTGGAACAATATATACAGGAACTAATTTGCTATCAGTACACTACACATTAAACATCTTTTAGAAGTGGTTTTGAAATCGCTGCAAAAATTTTGGCATCAATCAATGATGATGGTCTCCCACTAAGAACTCAACATGACAATAATTTAAAAGATTGGCTTATTCCTGCAAAAAAGGAATTACATTAAGAAGCAAAAACATAAGTACTTTTTTTATAGAAAACCAATTAGAAAAATATGAATGCCAGGATTTAAAGAAATAGAACAAAAGGTATTTAGAAATGCCAAGAAAAAAGCAGAAAAAATAAAATTGAAAATGGAAAAATAATAACTGCATATAAAAGAGTGGGGTGCTCAATATCAATTGTTATAATTTCTTACTAGTTCTATTCCAAAATGCAGAGTTAGTGTAAAAATGTAGTACAGAGGACCCCACGCCTTTACCACGATGACATTAATTTTCTAGTTAATCATTTTATTCTTATATAAGATTTATTTCTTACTTTTTAGTTGATAAAAAGCATGTTTCTTAAAACTATAATTTAAATTAATTGTGGTTCAAATACGTCAGACTGAACAAATTACGTATTATCACAACAGATGCCAAATCTAATAATAACACACCAAGTTGGCAACCCTGATTGGTAATTGCGTCTTATTGCAACCTATTAGCGATATTATATGAAATGAAGCACCTGGCAGCCAATTCAGTGTGTACCACACATAGGAAATCGGGGTGGCCAACTCAGCGAGTTATTTAGAGTCAGCGATTGTTGCAAAAATACACAAGTACCCTCCGAGTTCCTGTGTGTTGAACGTGCTGAATTGGCAAACAGGTGCTTTGTTCATATAATGTCACCAATTGGTTGTGATAATACGTAAGTACCAAGATTTATGTTTTTTCACTTGTGTACAACATACCTGCATACAGGAGTTTTTGTACCCAAGCTGTATTAATTTTTGGTACTTTCATAATATTGCAACCATATTGGTGAAATTATATGTAATACAAACACATGGTAGTCAATCTGGCGCATACGACACATGCAAAATCAGGGTCACCAACTTGGCACGTTATCTTGAACATTGCATTGTTGTGGTAATATGTATCGTAAAATCTGGTTGGTGTATGGTGCAAACTTTAACACAAAAAATAAGATTGAATTTTATGCGTGCACGTTATATACCAGGTAATAAAATACGAGCTTTAAAAAATGTGAGCACAGGAAAAAAAATTAGATTTCTACATAGATCAAAATAATGGTTATTTAAAAGAAATGGCATTCCTTATGAACTTAAAGGGTTGCACTTCTAGATGTATACTATTTTTTACTAAAGCTTAGAATAAATGACTTTCAAACTTAAGAGCATGACTCGCATACATCTCAGGTTTCTTCATGAAAATGGGGGTGCACATTTTCAGCAAATAAACATAAAAATTAAAAATTGCTACTTGAAAGTATAAGTGCATGTAATACAATGGTATACATGATATGCCAGATTTTACGGTAAGAAATATAACTTTTCTGTACCTTTCTTTAATGAGAAAAAGTATAAAATATATTTATATTGGGTTAAATACAAAGAATCTGATATATATACTTCATTTATTTTCATCCAAATAAACAAACACTATAGTCACAATAAAGGTATTCTTGAAATAGCCATTTTAAAGTTCAATATGAAAATAAAACTAAATTATTCCAATGTTGCAAAGGAATACTTAAATTATTATTTGCCTATAAGCAAGTGCCCAAAAAAATCAGCAATGTGACTTATTATGAATCAAGTAAATTTCATTAAAGATATGTGACTACCCAAAATTCGCAGTTTTGGTGAAAATTTTCAAAAATTACT